>VZZY01008158.1:51580-154581 GCA_013400335.1 Eurystomus gularis
GGCCCGGCCCGCGGTGGGAGCGGGGCTCCCGCTGCCCGGCGCTGCCGGGTGGATGGAGTCACAGCTGCCCGGGGCGCCTCCTGCGAGTCGTGTTGCGACCATCCGCGCCCGACGCGAGCAAGTAATAACAGCCGTAATGCAGAGGTGAACGAGAAAACTACTTTGTTGCAGTAATTATTAAGTGCGGTCTCTCTGTAGAGAGAAACAGTTAACGTGCGTGTCTGTGATGAGAATGGCCTTCCAGTGGAGGCTGGCCAAAATTATTCGCTGTGCCTTGTACACCGTAGACATGCTCTTCAGAACTGGCAGGTATGTGGTAGGTGTTTATGCTGTGAGGATGCTTGCTCTCCCTTACTTCTGAGCCACTGAATCGGTAGAATACTTAAAAGTTTTATTTATTTCCAGATAACCACTCAAAAGCTCAGTTCTTGAAATGTTTGCTCAAACATTTTGTGTATTTTGTTGTTTGTTTGGTTGTTTTTTTTTACTTTCAGTTCTGTAAAGCAAGCAAACAAACCCAAATCAAAACAGAAAAGAAACAAACAAAAAAATCTCTTCCATGTCACTTTCCAGAGGGATAGTGATAGGACACACAAAAAAGAATTCATCTTCACTTGGCTATTCATGATCTTGGTACTTCGGTATCTCTAAGTGTTTGTAAAATGCAATACTAAATGTTTTGGGGTGTCTGAATTATGCCTGCTGTAGGTAATCTGTGCTTAGTGAATTCTCTGACAAGTTAACGTGGCAGTAGTAATAAGATTATTTCTGGAAGAACATTTTGTTTTTATTAACTGGTAGGTACTTAAACTGTGAAGCCTCTGTAAAGACATCTTGTAAGCAGGAAGCCAAAGAAAATCTGGCAAAATGAGAATTTTCACTACTCTGCTGAGGACTTCCCACTCCAAAACAGAGTCATCATAGAAACGATATTTTGAAGGGACATCTGGAGGCCTTCTAAATGTGACTTCCCACTGGACAAAGCCAAAGCTGAGCTGATGTAGTGCTGATATCAATGTAGGTTCAAGCAGGAGGCTCAGAGGCCTCCAGAGATGAGATCACACAACCCATCTGTGTGAGCTGCTCATGTGCTGCATTGCCCTCCTCTTGAGGAAATGTTCCTAATGAGCTTCAAAGTTACAACTTGTGGCCATCAACTGCAGAAGGTACTGAAAATCTAGACATTCTTACTGATCTCAGTCACTAAGTATAGGAACTGTGTTCTAGAAATAACTACAGTATTAATTATTTTTATTAATAAGATGCATGAAAAGAGATTACTGACGTGCAGTGAACAGAGAAATGTAACAGTTGTGGATTTAACATAAGAGCAATGAACAGACTGAATGACAGAACTGACCTGCTACTTAAATGTTACTTTTGCTAATTACTGTTAAGTGAACTCTGACTTTTGGTTTACTACATATAGAAAGAGATTTTTGTCATGTTAAGGATTTTAGCTGCAGAACAAGGATGATTTGTCTTTTGCTGGTCAGGAACTAATGTTTTTAAATAAGACATAACACAAAAAATTCTTCCTAGGGGTTGCACTTCTCTTTAAAAGTATGAAATGGACATAAACATCCTTCCTCTTATTTGACAACTTGGTGTATTACCCAGTGGATTACTGAATATAGGGTGGCAGAACTGAGTTTTGAGAGTTCAGAAAACCTGCTTTGACAGCTCAGGATTGCTGAGAGCCATATGAAGGATCCCTCTTTTGTGCTCTGATTTTTACAGTCAGGGCTGCACGGTGGCCCGGTGTCAGCCTGAGGAATGAGAGTGCAACCACTTGCCTTACACTGTGTCCTGTATAGTAAGACACTTCTGGCTGTGTGATGGCAGGACTCATATTCCATAGGGTAAAAGTCTATCTTATTTCCTGACATAATTTTCTCACTGCCAAGATACAATACAGACGCAGACTCGCCCTGAAGCTCTTGCTCTTTTGCTTCACATCTGACTTCTGTTACGTGGCTGGCTATCTGTTGTGAGCTGGACTTGGATTCCTTATCTGTGTTATTTAACTGGAGCTGTTCACTACCGCATGCCCTGTCTGTCATCAGTGGATAAGTGATCCAAGGTATGGTTTTGAGCCAGAACCTATGATGGTCTGTGGTTTCAGCTCCCAACCCACTCTGCCCATCTCTGGTTGTACACACTTCGTAATGCTGTTGCACCAGCAGTCTTCTTGATAACTTAAGAATAGTATCCACCCTGCCTGAGAGAAGAAGTAATTGGTTCTTTCTTCCAGTTCATTTGGCATATTGCTGAGCAAATATTGCAGAAGGCAGTTTGCTTCTTTTTTTAATGTGGAACATATCCAGTGAGGGAATGAGATGGAATTCACATTTCAAATATCTTCAATTGCATTGTAATATCAGGAAGGAAGTGGTTTACAATATGGCTGGCTTCTTATGTCTTACTTCAGTATCAGATCAAAATGTACTACATGGTATCTTGAAACCATCATACTTAATGGACTGACTTATACTAATTAACGTAAAGAATTTAAAATGCAGGCAGTGTTTCACTCCTCTGTTGTCCTTTCTAATCCTTCTTTCTTCTCACTAAGTAAAATTAGCTCAGCTTTATTGTGATAGATAAGATTAATTGAAAAAAAAATCAAACTTCAAGAAAAAAAGAGAACTGTCTAATTCACCAGAGTTCATCCACTCCACTGACTTGTTTTTAATGCTAGTTTCAATGTAATTTAGCCCAGACTTTGCTGAAAAACATACTTTTGGGTGCATTTCTTTTCTATTCTGTAGCATATGTGGTAGAAATACTCTTTTTTTTTTTTTTTTTTAACTGTTAAGTTAGTTGGCCTGCTATTGCATCCTGTCTTAGCTTAGTTATTGGTATATTTGTGGTGGAGAAGGAAGAGTAAGCTGGTATTAGAGATGTGGAACTGAAGCATGGCATGATTTTTCAAGGTGGGGTAGCAGATCCTGACAAAGATTGAGAACTAATATGTACTTAGTAATGTATTTTCAAGAGATATTTATGGACATTTGGTCATGTATTTTACAGACATGCGTTACGTGTCATGCTTTTATCAAGCAAGGTTTGTCTGTCCCTGGTTTAAAGAGACTCTGTCACTTTTTTGTAGTTTCCACTTTTCTAACGAGTCCTCTGGAATGTATTTCAGCATCTGCCTCTCAACTCCTCTTCCTTTCTAGTCCAACTAAAGAGAAGAAGAGAATAGTTAACTAGTTTCATTCCTCTTCCTTCTTCTCTCCCACCCCAGTCAAACTGAATCTTAAACCAGCAGATTGAATTTGTCCGTAGAATGTTATTTAGCTGGTAAAAAGAAATGCAGTCCCTGTGTGGCAGGATTCTGTCAAGGGAACGTGGTGTATGTGAATGTACATAGTCAGTGATTACATGACGACTCTAGTAACTGCAGTTTATACTAATCAGTTGTACACTTGTGTGCACATACTCAATTTTACTCGGGGCATGTGTGCCAAAGATGAGTTCTGTATCTGGGAGATGAATCAGAGTTAAAGTTCCTGGGGAGGGCAAGGACAGTGAGATGCTACAATTAACAAAACAGATGTTCTTGCAGTGTTTTGCCTCCTCAGTATTTTAAAATTTACTCTAGTAATCAAGCGGTCACACAGAAACCCAAGACTGGGGGAGAAGTAACACTTCTTATGCTAAACAAGATTTCATAGTGCATGAAAGGCTTAGTACATCAAAGCTGATAATTCAAGTCTTGCTTTCATTGGTGATAAGTAGAAGTAGTAATTGAACTGACTGTTCAGAAATCATATCTAAATGACTTTACTTCCTGAATGCATGAGGACATGTTTTCCTTCTGTTTCTTCTCTTCTGTCCGCCTGCTCAATCATGAGTAGATCAAAAACATTGAGTTCTAGTTAATTCTCAAAAGTAGGCATGGTAATAATCAGTAATTTATTTTCATCTAAACTCCATGAGTCAATTCTTTCTGGTTTATTGGACTTTATCTCTAAAGGAGAGGTTTTTAATGATACATATCTACTAAATAACTATCAGGAAAAGGTCGGTTACAGGGATAGACTTCATTCTCTGGATTACAGTTTTATTCTCAACATTTTTATTTTTCCTGCCCCAAGCTCCACTTTCCCTGGATTTTGAGCTGGTGGTGTGTATCTACTTATTTATTGGCTGAGCATGATTTGGGGAAGAAAAACTATCTCTTGGCTTCTGAGCTTTCTTCATAAGATGTTGTTTTTCCGCTGCGAAGGTAGCAAGGAAAGTACATCCAAAGCCTTGTTGCCAGAAACTCTAGACACGTTTCAGAGCTTAGCTATAAAACTTGGCCAACTGGTCAAAATTCTGCTAAAGAGCTTTCTAGGAAGACATCTTCCATTCCTATTTGTTTCCTTTACAAGTTGGTGGTTTGGGTTTTTTTTTAAGTGTTTCAGAAAGCCATTTTTACTCAAGTTTATTTACCTCTTTGTTTTTCCCCATCACAAACACCTTTACAATACCTTGGCATGATGCTCTGAACTGTGCGTATTTTGTTTTCAGTCAACTGAGTTACAGAATGTTGTGGTAAATCCTGTCAAAGCCCATTAAGAGGGTGGCCTGCACAGCTCTGTAAGTGTTGAGACAAGATTATCTGCAAATAAATCTTTTTACCCCAGGCAGAATTTGCTCTTTGGGGAAGAAGTCGTTCTTGCCCGCAGTAGTAAAGTTGCTTATGATGGGCAATTGAGTCAACCATGGCAGAATACTGAAGGGTGATGAGAGAAGCAAAGCCTTCTAGTTACCAATGCCACTTCAGAAATGACAATCCATCAGAGTTCTGTTTTAATCTTAAATTCTTCTGCTGCCCTGCCAGCTCAGAGTTGATTGGTGTGGCTTGACCAAAAGCTATGCAATGTGCTGGGAAAATGAGCTTTTGGTGAACAGCTGTGTAATGATTTGGACATGGAGAGACAGTCTGCAAACCTAGTTTATTATGCTGAAAAATTAATCAGTCTCTTCTTTTACTTGCTTGCTTTGTTTTCCCTGCCTATTTTACCCATGCTTGGCTTTGAAATTTGATTATTTTCAAATTATTATTTGATGGGACAATTTTAATTTTGTTTCTAAATGAGCGACCTCGGATTGTTTCTTTTTGTCACCCACACAGTTTGACAAGTGTATTAACTCTGTGGGCAGATACCCCATTTATAGTGCTTGAGGAAGACTACTCATTAGTTTTTTTCTACAGGGGAGCTGACAGGAAAGGAGTTTGAAGGATCAGGTGACTGTTGCCATCTCTGCAGGAACAGTATGGGGGAATTGACTGGCTGGTCTGCCTTGCATTTCTCACCTTTTGCAGGCAGTTGTTATTCTCACATTATATTTAGTGTATCTGAACGGTTGGTAATTGGTGACAGGAAAGCAGAAATGCCAAATCAGCTCATCTTGTCCATGTAACTTTCTCATCTGGGAAACGTATACATTGCTGCCATGGAAGAACAAAGCTGTTGAAAATACTCTTTTTCGCTCTGAACCGTAGTCCTTTCCCTATGTCTAGAGAGGGGCAGTTTATCAAAATATTCATTGCCGTGTACTGTCTTTAACTGTCAAATATTGCCAGAGCACTAAATACTTGCTGGCCACTAGTTGGCTATTCATTGAATGATGCATGTCTATAAAAGTAAATTTACCATTTCCCTCCCTTCCTTCCCCATGCAAACCTGTCATCAGTTCATGTTTGAAAACACTACTAACCAATCACCTCTCCATCTGTATACTGCTTATTAGACTTGGTTTTTCTCTTTCTGGCTTTGTGCCATGTCTTTCTAATATTGGTGACTATGATCCTGAAGTTGCTTTCGGTATATATTGTTTCGCTTTTTCAATATTCCTCTGTATTTGTGTTCTACTTTCCTGTTATGTTTGTTTTTTGTGTGTAGAAGCCTCCTACTTTGCTAGCTTAACATCCCTGTCTCCTGCTGTTTCCCTTTTATTCGTATGCTTGCTAGAACTGGAAAGCTAATAGCACAGGGACGAAACTTGCTTCCCATTTATCAATCCAAGATGTGTCCGTGGGGAAAGATGGGATGACGTGTCTTCTAGGAAAGTGTTTGACTCTCTGTTGTTTGAGGGATGTGTATTGGGGTGTTAGTCTTTCTGCCTCGACAGTGGTTTTATATTTAATTGTACAGAGCCTCAGTTAGTATATTACTCTGTCTGAACTGAGTACCAGCCTCTGATGTTCTTAAGCTTCATAATCTTCTTTTCATATAGTGGTTTTTTGGGTTGGTTTTTTTTTGGCACAGTGGCTGCAAAGTTGCCTTCTGTATTTCTTTCCAAGTTAGTCCTCTTGCTGCCTGCTGATGGCTGTGGTATGCACAGGTCTGGTACTCAACTTCTCCTTGGTTTCTAGCTGTTGCTGCTATTCAGGGGGAGAGGCAGGGAGAGGCACAGCATCTGCTGAACTCCTCTTCCCTTTGCCTGGTGCCTGTCTCCAATGCCCACTTTTGCCTAGAAGTGCTGGCACTGAATTGAAAGCAGCCCAGTTCTTGTGTGTTGCAGCTGATTCCCCCAGGTTTCAGAATAGCAGCTGTGAAAAGGCAGTTTTCGGTTTGTTGCTGTGTGGGGGAAATTCTGAGCAGCCGGAGAGGCAGAGTGTTTGCATGTGGGTACCAGGCTGCATAAGCATCGATTTGCGTTTTGAAGGTTATTTGCACAGCCATAAGTGTTGAAGGCTTTTCATTTTTTGTTTAAAATTCTCTAGAAGTTGATAGTACTTGCCCAAAAGAATTTATTTCTGGTTCTTATTTATTTTGCAGTGAGGAGATAAAGCATATGCTTCTCTTCAAGTGTGTGATTACTTGTATGCATAAGTTTAAGAATGTTCTTGAGTGTTTTTTCTGTCAGGAAAGGGAAAAGCATTAAGTAACAGTGTTGTGAAGAATGAACAGAGCTACAGTGAGTATTCCTTTAGCTACGTAACCTGGAGAAAAAAATTAAAAGAAAAGGTGATTGTAGAAGAATTTTTCTTCAGCTCTGTTTCCATTTTTCTCTCGTGCATTAATTATTCATTTGTGTTCGATTGTGTTGGCTATGGGGTTTTGGAAATAGAGGCCAGCAGCTTCTGTTTAATGAAAGTGCTGGAGGGACACTCTGAGTGATGGGATAGACACACCAGAAAAATCCTTCGGGTAGTACTTTGAGCAGATTTGTTTGGGCCACAGATGAGCATGTGGAAGGAAGGACAAAGCTCAGATAGTATATAGATGAGATCTCTGAAGAGATGATGTACATCTACAAAGATTAGGGGAGAAATGGAAATCAGTGATGGAGGGTTTCATGATCTGAGTTGAAGGTGTTGAGAAAGTATGTGGAACTGAATTAATTTTGGCATAGAGGAACTCTTCAGCAGGCACAACAGCAAAGTTAAGAGGAATGAATTTGTAGGAGAGAAATCCGCTGGTTATGAGAGTTAGGCTTTTCAGTGTGAAACAGAAATGGAGGAAGAATACCTTGGGGATAAGAGTTTTCAAGAAAAATATTGGTCTAGTAAAAAGAGGTAAGGATTAAGCTGGAAAAAAGTGAATAGTCTCAATATCCATGTCGGTATAATATGGAATAGCAAGGGCAAAGAGTTGATGAGAAACTTTGTGCTCAGAAGTTGGAGTCCACAGAAATCAGAGTGGTAGGATAGAGTGCATTGTGGAAAACAGCATTTTCATGGTCTCAGATTTTTTTTCTGCAGAAGGTTGCAGTTGTTTTATGTGTTTAGGTTTTTCTTATGATGAATTCATGAGTTTTATTTAAGAAAAAAAAAAATCTGCCTCCAGGCAGTCTGTGCCGACTATTTATCTTGCTGGCTTTTGCTGGGGTGCATCCCCAGTTTGTGCCTATTGCTTATATGTTCCTTCATTTATTTCTAAATTATGTATTCTGAGGCCTTGTAGCAAGGTACTGGTGGCAGTTTCTCATTCAAAAGTGGTCTACAAATGTTTCACCATTCCAACTGTTTAATACATCAAATATGCATTAGTATTAAAATATTAATATTGACCTTTTTTAAATTATTTTTTTATTTTGATCTCCATATAGGTAGAGCGTAAGCAAAGAAAAGAAATAAATAAGTGGTTGCTTGGTGTAGATCTTATATTAAATCATCTTAGCAATTAGCTCCCCTCCGACTTGCTCTTCCTTCCCACAGTGTCATTAAAAGGCAGAGGATTTTTCAGTCTCTTACCAGTGGGGATTGAAGAGCAACAAATAGCAGTATTATTTTGAGATGGAAGTTAACAAACTCCATTAGAAATGTATTAATTTATTTTATTAATCTTCGGTTTACAGAGTTGGAGTATCTGCCTGAATGGACACTTAGATTCAGCTTGTGGTGGCTTAACACCAAATGCATGCATATATGCTACAAATGCTGGACGTTCTGGCCATGCTAGTATGTGGTTCTGAAGTAATTAGAAGCTTTTTAGCTTAAATATTCTATGATACAGACTACACCAATCTTGTTTATATGGTTTTGGGTTCTTTTCAACATACTTTGGCTCCCAAATTCAATTACTTTAGAAATCCCAAGTGATGTTTTTAAGGCCAACTTTTAAGGTTGTCTTTCTTTGCCATCAAGGTTTTAGGTACCCTTACTTAGTGCTTCCAGGCCTTTTTCTGTGATAATAAATGTTAGAAAATGACTAGCTATGTTTTGTCTATATAAGCCTTCTGTTTTACCACTTGGAATATAAAAAAATAAGCATCCTATAAAGGTAATCTGAGAATTATGAAATCTGACAGTTCATGGAGATATAACTATCTCTCTATATTTATAGATAGATAGATATAACGGATATATATATTTTGCTCATGTGTTGCTGAAAAGGAAATAAATTAAAAATGTCGTTCTTAACTGTGTGATCTAAAGGTGATCTCCTCAATCTGCAGATCACTTACCTGCTAGTATCAGAGTATGTGAGTATTTTTGTGCATGGCTCTCAGTTGGACAGCCTGTCTGGAGGATAGTTAGTAAGTTACAGGGCTGCTGCTACTGTAAGATGAAGATGTATTTGTCCACTCTTTGCCCTCACCTCCCACAGGCAGGGGAGGGGAATTTTGAAGACCTCTTTCTAAATTGCAAGGAAGGACAGCAGTACGCTGTGAACGGGCTGGATATTATTGGAGGTTTTTGCTCGGCTGTTCCTCAAAGTTGCATTGAAGCAACTGGAAGCAACTGGATTTCAACAGTCTTTTTGCTACCTTAATACAATTTGCTGTCTGTAGATGAAAAGCATCATGTAAGATTGAGAAGTGTTATTTAAAATGATGACAAAATTACTCAGAGTTTCGCTAAACTGCTAGCTGTTTTATGTGTTCTGGACATTTAAATTCTAATAGATTATTAACACATAAATTTGCTAACTACAGTTGTTAATGAGAATTGAGTCTGGAATGGGCTTCAAGTGGCCACAAAGATGTGACAGAATTGGTAAACTGGTTAAAGCCTCCGTACGTGACCCTCTTGCTGTATTACAGGCTGTGTCTGTTACAAATGCACTTAATTATGCAGAGCGGCACACAAGGGAAGGAGACTATGCAAGCTGGCAGAGTTCTTCCCATATTATCAAACTCTGTTTCTAAACCTGATTGCTTATTTTGCTAATGCATGCCTCATGGTGTTGGGCTGATGTGCAGTGGTCATAGCTACTGTCCAGTAGCTGCAGGAAGTATGACCTGCTGAAGTAATTTGGACACTTTTTAAAAGGTAAGACCATCCCCAAATGTGACACACTTAATCAGAGACAACATCGTCATCTGCACCAACATTTTAGCTTGGATCAGGAGTGCTTTAAAGTCATCCTTCATGTCTCACTTGCAGAGTTCTGGTTTGGGCTGCATAAATAATGACTGTGTGTGGGCAAAGGTCAGTCAGAACATTCTGGGAGCACATTAAGTCCATGTAACTGGACTGAGGTAAAACCTCCTGAAATGAATTTAGGGTGCGTGTTAGGTTCTCAGTGTGAACTGTTACACTGTACAAATGCACTGTTCTAGTGTCACACTGCCTGCCAGCATAGAGGTGACTTTAGAGTCAGATTTTAAATACTGCAGCTAATACAGAATCAAGAAAGAGAGATGGAACCCAAATGAGATAAATTGCACAACAGGGCAGTCTCCTTTCTGAGACGGTAAAGCAGAACAGAATATGCAATGCAAACATAAAACCAGCTGAAGGAACAAAGTAATAGAGTCTTGCTATGTCTGAAGTTAATTAGGGGCAACAAACTGCCCCTAATTACTAAAAGTGTGGGATCCTTAGCAAAGCTGCTTGGTATACTAATTAAAAGAACTTATAATAAGAAATGGAATGTATAATTAATGACTGAAATAATTTTCAAGAGTGTCTTCCGACAGTAAATAAGGTGCCCTTGGAAAATATTGTGACACCCTGAGCCATCCGCTGAATCTAATCCTGCAGATCGACCTGAACTGATCTGCAAGAGGTTGCTGTGCTTATACTTTCTAGTGCTGAGACAGAGATTAATGGGGGCAGAATGGCAGGTAAAATAGGACTAGTATTTCCATTTTAATATCAAACGCTCTGTTCAATTTTTTTAAATGTATGACTTCAACAGAACCTGCTTATGAGATACACTGACACACTGTATTTTGTTTTAATAGCTGACTTTGCAATAATCTGCTGCTTGTAGAGTTGGGTGAGGTCTTTAATGCTTGGAGAGAGCCCTTGGGTAGCATCCTCTCTGTGTTGATTAGTAGCATGTTCATGTGTGACAATGGCTGACTGTCAAGTGTATGGGCCACCAAATGGACTGTGATTTCTCTTTTCTACATTCCTGAAAAAATAGCAGTCTGAAAATTTCATATGACAGAACAGAAATGGAAAGCTTTTATCTTCCTTGAAGAAAAAAGAAATCTGCCCTGATTAATGAGGTGTGTGTTTTTTTGTTTGTTTATTTTTAAATCCTAAGCAGTTGGATGCTGATTAGGTGGCTAATCAGGGGTTAAGTTTTATCCAGGCACCTGTTTGGGTGTTCCTGCCTAATTGGGCACTCCTTAATTTGTAAACTTGAAATGTTTTAAATAGCCCTGGCCCTTAATTACTTTGACATGTTTATAGAAACTTAGATTGGGAATAAAAAAAGCTATAAATGCCTGGAAGCATTGAACCCTAAGTGTAATTTCCTATACTGCTTCTAAGCATCTGCTGGAGGCCAAGGTGGGAGGCTGTAGGTGCCCTGAAGTGCTGGGGTGCAGGTGGAGACAGCCAAGAGGGACATGGGTGCCTTTAATTAGGCTGTGAGGCCAGCCCACTGCTATGTGATGTCTCTCCAGACAGGCATTACATTAGGCGTTACATTTAATTCTCACTGATTGATCTGTCGTCACTGTAGTGAGCTTTACATGGGATTTGTGTTCACAGAGGGAGCAGACGCAGAACTGAACTATCTGTATCCTCTGTAGCATCTTTTATTTGTTCTGGGCTTCAATAAATTGATCAGTATCTCTGTGGTCCCATGAGGTTGTGCGCTGTAACTCTGAATGTATTCCTGTCCTGGAAAAGGGGAAACAATTGACTTGTGTGTGCTTGAAGTGAGACCAGGACCATGCTGTGTGACTGGAACAGGGGGGTCCTGCTGCTGCAGCACATCCCTGCTCCCCTGCATGCTCTGGTTCTGCCAAATGCCCTGTGGCGTGTGAAAGACACATGTATGTATGGTTATATATAAAAGGAGGGAGAGAGTGTGTGTATATGCCTGAGAGGTGCTGTGGTTATGAAGAAGGGAAAAAAAATTACCCCACTGCACAACTATACAATAGCTCTTACCTTTTTCTCATTCTTACTTTAGTGAGCAACTGGCACAGCTGTCACAAGCCACTCTTTGGGGAAAAAAACAGAAGTTAGCCCATTTTATTTCTAATAGTGATGTGGTTAGAGTGGAACAGCTTCGTCCTATCAGTGATCACAATCACATTGCCTCAGTGCTAATAAGGTAAATGAGGTAATGCATACTGATTATAATAGCTGGAATGATATGCAGACTGAGAGGTTGAGTAAAGAGGTGTGAGATGTTGAAGCTCTGAGCAATACAGATGGTCAGCGATGCAAAACCGTTTCAATCTATAATGCTGGAGAGCCTGGAAAATGGACAGAATTGCATAATAGCATCAGAAGAAGATAAGTAGCCTTTAACCCTTCCTTTCAAAAATGGTGAAGGATTCAGAATGAGAAATTAGAATTTGTCAATGGATTGAACACATCCTTGGACAGTATGTGTGTATGTGTTTAAGGCTGGTGTCAAGTAGTTTTTATTCACTACAGTCATTTATATGAATATGTAAAAGAAAATAGAATTTAGAGTACTATCAGAATTGTAAAACTGTATCAAAATGCTTTTAAATTGCTGATTTTAAGACTAATAATGTTAAGCCAAATAAAACATTGAAATAATTTGATTTTTTTTGTTTCTGTAGAGAATAAATACATTCGCACAAGCAGTGCAGAAGAGTGAGAAAGATCAGAATGGACTAAACCAAGACAGTTTTAAAGAGAGGATGGCATTTAATGCAGGATAATTTTTTTTTTTTTTTTTTGTAGGAGAAGTCATAAACTTGTGGATGCTTTGAGATAGGCTGAGTTAGGGACACCATTAGCTTCTAGAGCAGTTTTTTGTGTGTGTATGCAAATTGTAAAATGTTTTGGTAAACCAAAACAAAGGCTTTTTCTGAAAGGGCGCACAAATAGGATATCTGTAGGTTTCCTCTAAATAGTTCTTGTGTTAAAACAGGTGTTTTATCCACCTTTTAGTTCAGAAGATTCTTTCAGAATTATAAAATGGTTACCAGGAAATAGCACCATTACTGCCAACCAAGTCTGCTACCGTACTTGTGCCTTTAGTGATACCTGTTGAATTAAATGCTTTGCTTTTGACAGAATGTCTAGTAAGCTAGACTAACAAAGCTACCATGCCTCAGGTACACCTGGTAAGCCCACTGGCATATATCATGGCTGAATGAAATTCTTGTTTGCTGTGGGAGGGAAAGCTTCTCTTGCAAAATTATTGCAAAACTGATGAATGTCTTCAACACACAAGCAAGTTGCTATGTGTTGTGGTTTTACACCAAATGGAAAGGGACCTCCTGAGTTGAGGTAATTTCATGTCCAAAAAAAGACACCTGTTATCTCTTTTATACGCAGATAAAACTTCAGTTAGTAGGTATCCCCACTGTTTTTCATTACTCTAATAGTTGTGAGACTTCTGTTTCCTGACTGAGTGCATTTGCAGTTTGTTTTATACCCACTTTCTGTTCTGTCAGCTCTGCCCTTCAGTTAAAATAACAGGTTTTCCTTCCTAAAGGGTTTAATAGAGGATGGTGTCTCATTCTGCTATATGAAACAACCCAAGCTCTGAACCATCCCTCAGGCAGTAGTCTCTCTCCTCTGATTATCCTAATGGCCTTTCTCTGTATGTTTTGCAGCTGGAATTAATGCACCCTCCTTTTCACGTTGCCTTTCATGAGAGCACGGTGCCTGGTGTGCGCTGCCTCAGTGCATCTGAGCCTTCAGCTCAGAGGAGCCAAGGAAAAACGAGAATCTCGCAGAAGTTCTTGTGAGTCTTGGCTTGAAGTGTGGGATGCTGAATTTCACCCTGTTTCTGTTACTGCAGCTCCCACACTAGCTGTGTTTTCCAGTATGGTTTTCTTATCCTCTCTGTGTGCTAGTGCATCCCAGCTTTGAATTTAAATATCATTCTTCAAAATCAGAAGATTACAATATCATGTTCCTGTTCTCTCTGTCATAACAAATATGTAAATACTGCATTTATTTTTAATTTGCAGATACAGCCCAGCAGCACTTTGCAGCTACCTTTCAGAAGGCCTGCTATTACTGCTTTAACATTTACACTCACATTTTTATGGAGATTTTTTCTTCTTTATGGCAGTATCTCAGCTGCTTAACTGCTGTCTAGATAATATCTACAGCATTCTTCTAGCCAGAAAGCAAGAGGAAAAAGCAAACGGATTATTTGATTTTATCATCTTTTAAGTAATTCTGGCAAATCTGTGACTTTGTATGACTAATCCTTACCATTCTGGGTTAGATGTTACCCTGCTACCCTGATTCTGACCTTATTTTTATGTCCTCTTGAGGAGTCTGTGCAGCTCTGAACATAGAGACCTGCTACTCTCCTTTGGGAGGAAGTTTCTTTCGACAATGCAGAACAACTTTCAGACACACACTGCCTCATTCACGTCTCTCTTCAGTCTGGATGGCTGAATTAACTTAACTCCTCTTAATTCCTTGATATAAAGAATAAATTATCACTTCTCAGTTTCCAGGCTAAAAGGATCTTTCTGACAAAATACAAACTGCTGAGGCAGGATTCATGTTCAATAACCATGCATATCAGCAAGCTCTCAAAATAATTAAGTGCTGCAGTGATAAAGAACAAAGACTGTTCAGTGGCACAGTTCATATGTGTTCAGTGGCAGCACTGCGGTGTGCCTTCCTCTTAATTCATTTTTAGCCCAACTGCTATCACAAGTTCTGAGTTCTGCATCGTCCAATAAGCATCTAAAGAGGCTGTCTCTGGCATTCTGCCTTGGCCACATTTGGCACACTGCAGAGCAGAGTTTAACAAACATCTGTTGGGTCAAGCTTTTCGTTGACCACAGGAGGTTAAATGTCAGGACGTGCTGATTTCTCTACAGAATGTGTCTAGACTTGTGAATTTTTACTATGCTTTTGCGTATGACTAATGCTTCTAGCAAACAATGTGTATAATGGTGCAATTGTGCCCCAGCGTTTGGAGTTAATTCTCCTCTCTAAAATATTGTCCAGCATACCAATGTTTTTGTTTTCAAACTCACTGACATGTATATACATTGGTTTTCTGTGTGACAAAAGACATAGATTTGTGCTTCCTTCCTAACTTCCTTTGACACCACAACTTTATGGTTAGATAGAGCACAATGAGTGACTTTTGGGTCTACCTCATCTTTTATCCTGCCTGTTGTGCTATAAATCAGGCATCTCCCATCTTTGGAAAGTTGCAAGGAGCCTTGACCTGTCTGCCTTACTCCTACTCAGCACTTCTAAGGAGTTACGATTTTTGGAAAAGCTGCTACAAAGAACATACTGTGAATTATTCTGAAGGTCTATCATTATTTCTGTGCTTCTTGGGAACAGTGCTCCTGCTTGTGCTAGGGACTGAATGAATCACTTGGAAGCTCCGATTCTTGTTCCTGTGAGGTTTACTTGCACGAACTTAAGCAAAGCTCATTCACCACAATTCTCCTCCTCTACTATGCTACTCAACTATACTGGATTTTACAGAACAGCATGTGTGTCTTTTCTTGTGGTTCAGGATTGTGTTATCTGGGCCTTTGCACCAGAGGGAAGAAAAGCCTTAGAAACGGGAGAAGAGGCATCTTGTCAGATTGAGTAGTCTCAGTAAAAGAGTGCAGAACTGGGAGCTGAAGGAAGCTCAATCTCTCCCTCTGAAAGCTCTGATTTGATGCTTCAGTCCTTCATTGTTATGCCCTCTCCACAAAACATGAAAGATATCTAAGTATTGATCCTCTACTGTCACTTTGCAAGTAATTGAAATGTTAACAGTTGATTTTTATCTGAAGTTTGGAAAAGAAATTGTCTCAAGAACAGCAAGGCCCCACCCAATTCACTATGCAATAGCTATGCAAGAATGTTAGCTCTATTCCTGGGGCATGTTCCTACTCACTGCTGTTTTTTTTCTATTGCTTTTGGTTAGATACATAAATTACCAGCACAGTATGTACTGAAATCTTCTTAAGCAGTTTTTGCAGGATAAAAGAAGAATTTACTTCTGACTTAAATGAGAAAGGTCTGTGCCGAGCATCTAAAGATCTGTCGCTCAGCCCTTCCTGGTGACCTGAGAGGAAAGAGTACTTGTTAATTGTATGTGACAATGTTAGTCCAATTTCTTTTTTCCAAAACTGAATTGTTACTGTTAGAAAAACTCCCTTTAAAGCAAGGGATGTTATAAAAACAACAAACGAACAAAACCCCAGCTTCTAAGTTATGCAGTGTTTTGGGGTGGGGGGGAAGTGTAGGTTTTCCACTCCTGCTAGTTTGAGTAAGCCTTTGGTGTTTCTTCAGACACTAATGGGTTGGCTGGGTACCTCATTTGAATTAGCTCATGAGAAGTTTAAAGAGACATCTGGGAACACTGCATTTTCTTCTTACAGCTTACTGCTCCATTCATAAGCAGACAGCTACAGCTCAGTTGTCTCCTAAACTTGTTGTGAAACCCCATGCAAAGAACTTATTTTATTTCAAGATAAGGCAGTGTTTTTTTTTCTCTGTCTGAACTTAAATGAGAGACCTGAGGACAGAAAATAAACCCCGAACATAAACTGCAGCTGATCAGTGGGTTCCCATTGGATTAAAATGGATTCTAAGCTGATCAGAGGAGAAAGCTGTGGCTTCTCCCAGTGTTTGAATATAATGGGAGGAAAGACACTGTCACTCACACCTGAGAGGGAGAGTGATTGGTTACTTTTTCTTGGCCATAAACTAGAAATTAACAGGGCATGTTCACTAGGCAGTGAAGCATGTTAGCCTACCAGTTTGGGATTTTGTCCTTGCTGCTTGTACCTTCATGTTCCTGCTTTGTGGTGCCAAGGTGACATGCCAGACTCTTTCCCTGGGCTCCCTGGTAGCACTCCTTATTGCCAGGAGGGACTGCTCTATAAATGCAGACCTGTACTGGAACGTGTTTGAAAGTGTCTTTATTCTCTCTTGGGTCTGGATTTTACAGTTTTCATTCTACTCCGGTAATTCCTCTGTTGGCCCTTTTTTGTTAGGCTTGTCTTTGAGCACGACTGTTGTCAACAGGGGAGGCTGGGAGGCTTTCAGCTGACTTCCTTTCATTGTTTCTTTCAAACAGCAGATATTATCTCATCTGCCTTCATGCTAGTAAGTATGTTTGCTATCCTGGAATCACTTAACCTCTTCCCATTTGCTGCAGTGCCCTGCTCAGGTTTTGGCCTTTAGGGAATGCAGCAAGTGAACTTTTTAAATATCACTGGGATTTTGCAGAAGTGTATGCTCTGCGAATATATTGTGAAGTTGTAACTAAGCATTTACAGAGAGTAATAGCTTTTAAGACTTTTTTTTTCTACTTTTTTTTTTCTTTTTCCCTTTAAGAAGGGAACAAAAAATGGTCACGCTACTAAGCCCTAATTACAGTAGCTTCAGAGAGACCTGCATGATTTGCCTTTTGAGCTCTACGCTTTGTCAGGTAGGTTTTGATCAAATGTGTTCCTGCCAGCATTCAGTCGTTAGCATTCAGTCTAAGTTAGTCACTAGTGAATTATGGTCTGTGATATGGTCCAGGTCCCATTGCTCTGGTTCTTTTTCTTTTTATTGATTTCCATTCTCATTTTCATTATTGCCCTGGTCTCTCACTGCATGCTTCCTAGTGCTTTTATTTTACAGCTTTTCAGGATGAATATCCATGAGTCATGATTTGAAATAAAATGCTAATAATGACATTATGCAACACTTTGAAATAAACACTTCTGAGATTGTTCCTTAAGCTTTTTAAGTGGTAGACTTTGAGAAAAATCACACCACTCTGCAATGATAAGTCAGTAGGAGAAAAAAAAAAAAGGCTGGTAAACTTTAACATTTTAATTTCAATACCTTATTCTTGAATAGGTTTACCAGCATCACGCAGAGTGAGAAAATTTTCTTGGCCATTTCCTTTAAGCAGAAATCCAAGTAATGAAATCATAACTGCTGCAGAATTAAAAATACTATATAATTGTATACTTTCCTAATGTACACGGATCTGAAAAATTGCTAAGTAGTGTTGTGTCCCCCTTTCCCAGTGTTCAGATGGTCAGTAAGAAAATGTCAAATGTCAGCTACTCCTGGTTGTCCAGTGGAACACAACATGGTATGGCTATGGAGCCAGCCATTGTATTAAAATAGGTAAGTAAGAGCACGGACTATTATGAAACTCAAAACTTGGTAGTTTTTCACTGTCTTGAGTCAGCTGTTGGGTCTACATTTCTGGATTTGTTTCTAGACTGAGAGATTTCCCCAGTCCCCTTTATTTCACTGGTTTGCTTCTCCCTGGAAGTGGTATTTTAAAGAGATACTGATACAAATGGGGAGAACTTGGGGTAAAAAAATTGTGTCCCTTGTCATCCTTTTGTTTATGACAGCTGTGTTGAAACTCAATGAGATTAAGGAATGCAGCTGCCAGTGTTTCATGATATGCTTTGCAACAGTACAACTCCCATCCTCACTCCTGATTTTTAATGAAATAATATGTAATCTGAGTATTATAATTTTGATAATTAGTTTCCAGGAGGGAAATGTTCTTAGCTGTGCTTACTGTCATTGAAGAATAGCAAATGTGGCAGCAATAACTTGCTAGAGTTAGTGACTAAAACTTCGGGCAACTTGTCTTTAAAACAAAAAGACCCAAACTAAACAATCCTACAAGTGGAGAAAACTGTCTCTTATCACTCTTACCTCATGGTATTTTCATTTATCTGTTAATGTTTTTGCAGCAGAATTGGTGTATCAGATACTTTCCGAGCTTTGTTCGTTTGCTGCATTTTGAAGGCTTGTTACCTGTGCAGTTTGTTCTCAGTGATGCACCTTGGTGTGAAATGTGTTATTATTTGGACATAAGCCCTCTGCTCACTCTGCAGTGGGTGCTGGGAGGATCTTCCTTGCCTGTTGCTCTGAGTGAGGAAGGAATTTGTTTTTTCTAAACTTCTTCCTACCTTCAAAAAACTTCACTATTCAGGACTAGACTATCTGCATTTTTAGCTACTATCAACACATTTAAAGGCCCTTAAACTTTATGGCTGAAGGTCTAAGCTCATCTATGTTTATTAGAGGATGAAATTTTTATTTAATGTAAAGCCTCCAGTATATCAGAGGATCTTGTGTTTACCTCTAGAGAACAAGCTTCTAGCCTTGATCATGGGCAAAGTACTGGGCTGAACTGACTTAATATGAAACAGTGGAATTGCTTTTGACCACTTTAAACAGAAAGAGGATGAATTTAGGTTAGATGTAAGGAAGAAATTATTTACTGCAAAGGTGATGAGACACTGGAACAGGTTCCCAGAGAGGTTGTGGATGCTTTATCCGTGGAGGAGACCTCATTGTGGCCTTCCAGTGTCTGAAGGGGGCCTACAAGAAAGCTGGGGAAGGACTGTTTACAAGGGCTTGTAGTGATAGGATGAGGGGTAATGTCTTTAAACTGGAAGTGGGGAGATTTAGATTGGGAATTAGAAGGATATTCTTTACCCTGAGGGTGTGAGACACTGGAACAGGTTGCCCAGGGGGGTTGTGGATGCTCCATCCCTGGGGGTGTTCAAGGTCAAGTTGGATGGGGCCTTGAGCAACCTGGTCTAGTGGGAGGTGTCCGTGCCATGGCAGGTGGGTTGGAACGAGATGATCTTTGAGATCCCTTACAACCCAAACCATTCTATGATTCTGTGATTCTAAGTGTCACGGTTGAAGGAAATCAGCAGATCTTGAGTTTTAAGCAGTACTGTGAGGCTCTGTAAAAGGTACCTATGAACTACATATAAGATGTAGAGGAAAACAGGCAGAAACTGCAAAATGGCTGGCATTTAAGTTTCTGCATGGTCCCCAATAATAATCAGAATGAGAAATTTTGGAGGCATGTGCTAGATGATACACTAGTTTCAGGAAGATGTATAGAATGTAGTTTCTTAACTGTCATTACAAGAGAGGAGTAATGTCATCAGGAAATAAGAGAGGTTGGAGGTGTCTCAGAGATTCAATTGTCCTTTGCCAAAGTAGGTGAATCTGCTAGTCTGATTGCTCTGCAGGCAAAAAGCTATCTTGAGAGTGAAGGTTACAGCTCTTTTGTCCTACTCGACTGGGTGGCTTTGGGGAAAGCTCCAGGTGTGCAAGCAGAGCCTGCAGATCTCACCTTCAGGGTGACTGAGTGAGGAGCAGGCTAAGTACTAGCAGAGGGGTCGGTACCTGGTGTAAGGACAGGCAGGTGAAAGGACAAATAACTTGTTCTAAGTGTGGCAATCTGGATTTTCCCTTGCTGGTAGTGGTGAGAATCCTTACTTGAACGTTTTGACTTAGGAGAAAACTGTGAGAGGGTTAGTAAAGGAAAATTGCCAAATAGTTTTTTGACATAATTGTTTAGAATTCAGTATACTTCTAGTTCGGGTAGTATAGTGTTTCCTAGTAATTTATTTCCAGAATGAATTCAATTGATTTTACCTGTTTTGACAAGGTCAGACATGAATAAAAAAATAAACAACCTCAAACTGTCCTTTTTTTTCTCTTCTGCTTTGAAGATACTAATTTAGTCAAATTAATAGGAATTACCTAACTGTTGGTGGATGGGAGGCTACTGTTTATGACTGTAAAGATGAAATTCAGTATTAGAGAAGGGGCAAGCATCTGAAAGACCTGGATAATTTAAACACTGTAACCAAACATTAGTTATCTGAGGCAAATCTGTCGTTATTTGGCTTTAGAATGCCTGTTGAGCTAATATGTAGTGGAGCAGCTACTAATTGGCCTGTGACATAAGAGCAGTGGGATAACCTGGTAGTAATGGAACAAGTTAGTGTTGTTTGAGGGAGGTCATATCACTATGAATGAGAACTACTGCACTGAAAATTAGGTGTGTGGCAATAGCAGCCCATGACGAGATTCTAAAATATCTTCTTTTTGGTATTTCTTTCATCCCCCTTTCCAGAAATAGGTATTCTTTCTGACTGCTATCAAAAATGGACAGGCTGTAAATTTATCCTCATAAAATGTGTTCGTGAATCCGCCTTAGAGGGAATTGTTGATTTTTGCTAGGTGTGTTCATATCGAAAGAACAGTAATGTACTATTCTTATGTTTATACAAGATTTCTGGGTGGAGGAGAAAAATACTTGGCTTTAAACCAGATGGCTCATGGAGAGTGTGAATTTATTCTTTAACATGTGGCTCTGGGGCTTGCATTGTATACAGGCAACATAGTAATCAATTTTTATATTTTATTTATTTATTTTTTTTAGATTGTTTTGTAGAATTTGTTCACATGAGCAACATGGCGTAGCTAAATATGTCTGAAAGTCCTGCATCTGGTTGTTAGAGGTTAGGAGTTCAGGCTGAATATACATCATTTCCATAGCTCTGAAAGTTAGCAGAAATGGAGATGAGGTGATGTTTACAGATGCCTCACAGAATCTTGGTTTCTTTTCCTTATTTTTCTGTTGTTTGATACCGTTTATGTTTAAATTTATGAAATACTATTATGAAAACCTAAAATTTTTGGCTTACACAGAATGTATTTTCTAAAGTAAAAGAGCCATTGGTCCTTAATTCTTACTCCTCTTAACTGTAGGTTTTCTAAAATGGTAGATTATTGTGAATGTTGTGAGCATGCTGCTCTCTTGTCGTGATGCCAGAAACATCTGGTAATTCTGGGTAACAAAATGCTCTGCTTTTGGGGTATCTTGTAACCTGCGATGCTGCATCAAGATAGAAACTGAGACATGGAAAGTTTTGTGTCAGCCTTCTTGGTGAATGTACAATATTTGTATCCTTCATGCTATAAATGAATCTGTGTTCCTTATGCTACTGAGGCACTGCAACTACCCCTTAATGTATTTTACAAATAGAAGGAGAGAAATTTTGCAGGAATATATCTTACCATAATAAATTACAAAATTGTCCATACAGTTTATTTCTTTCATTTGATCTATGAAGAAGCTTTATCTACTTGATCTACAAGATCTACTTGAGAGAGTCCAGTGGAGGGCTACGAGGATGGTTAAGGGACTAGAACACCTGCCTTATGAGGAAAGGTTGAGAGACCTGGGGCTTTTTAGTCTGGAGAAGAGAAGACTGAGAGGGGATCTAATTAATGTGTATAAATATATGAGGGCTGCGTGTCAAGAAGAAAGGGGCAACTTCTTTTCACTTGTGCCCTATGATAGGACAAGGGGCAATGGATATAAGCTAGAGCACAGGAAGTTCCACCTCAACATGAGGAGGAACTTCTTTACTGTGAGGGTTACAGAGCACTGGAACGGGCTCCCCAGGGAGGTTGTGGAGTCTCCTTCTCTGGAGACTTTCAAGACCCGTCTGGATGCATTCCTGTGTAACCTGCCCTAGATTCTATGGTCTGCTTGGCAGGGAGCTTGGACTCGATCTCCAGAGGTCCCTTCCAACCCCTAACATTCTATTTATTACTTCTCAGGTGCTGTGATGCTGAAGTAGCAGATGTTGTCATGGATGTAACCAGCGATTCAGAAAGGAGTTAGTTTTAGTGGTTTTAACTGGAGAGATCAGTTTACTCATGCAAGAAAAGCTTGGGAAGGGGACAGATTCAGTAAGATCTGTAAATCTGTGCACACTTGTCTGGACTTTTATTTAGTTAGTGGTGATCTGGTCAGCAGAAGCTGGTGCACATCGCTTCGTTCATTATGTCATTCACTCATTTAGGCCATTTATAAGGTGTCTGCTGTAGAGTGAGATGACTTGCTTGCTTGGCTGTATTGACTGTATGGGCAAGATCTCCCTGAGGATCCAGAGGAATCTGAACATCTCAAAGGATGAAGACTGTGGTCTCTCTATACATCGATTCAGGGGTTTGACCAGTCTTATGGTGAAAAAAAAACCAACAAACCAATGAAAGAAAATTCCATAGATCTAGAGAATAATTTTCCATGCTGAGTTCTCCATCTGTAGGTAGTGTTGGTGGGACACAGTTGTGTGGATCTCTGTCTAGTGGGAAGTGCTGAACTGATATGTGATGGCTACAATCCAAGTCATGGTAAGGAATATCCGTGTGACTCTGTCATAAAGAAATACCTCCTGCATCCTGAACTGTTGCCAAACTGTTTACAATATAAACTGTATCTTCAGTTGAGTTTAGGTATTGTGTTAATTTTGCTGGTCTGCTGCAGTTTTATCATTGTGTTTTTCATGCAGTCTCTTCCTTCAAGACCAGAGTTCATGAAATCCAAAGTGATTAGGACTCACTCAGCATTTTGCTTGCGTATAAGGGTGGGAGAGGGAGGGAGGCCCTAAGACACCTCTGCTTTCTCTTAAGAAAACAAGTATCACTTCCTCAAATGATGTCCCCATGTTTATGGGGACAAGCACCAGGATGAAGCTACCTCATTTGATTTTGGACAGGTGATGGAATTTAAAAGTTTCTGATCTAATGGGAGTTCAAGGATTTCTCTGTGAAGCTGAATGTCTCTCTATCAACTTGAATCTTTATTTCCATGCATACATCAGTGTTGCTATAGTACACTGCTGTAGACAAGCGCTTCTCTGCTGGTGGGCTGGGATGCTTCAGGGTCATGAAATAAGTTAGGCCTTAAACTTGAAGGTGTACTGCGCTATCTAAAGTCAGGACAATTTTACCAGTACATTTGACTAATAATGACAAGAGTTCTATCAGTTGGACACACAACCTTTTCTATAATAAACAGAATAAAATAATTAGAAAGTACATTTATTTGTATAAGAAGTGTGGCTTTTGTTTATTTTTTTTCTTTTTTGTAGCTTGTCTTGTGTTTAATGTTGATACTTATCAGTCTCAATTAAGATTTTTCTGTACCTCTCATACACCTCTTGCAACTTGTTCTATTGTATTTAAAATGCAGTTTTGTTTTTAATGTAATACCAGGTTATAGTAAGTCTTATTTAGCAAAATGCATTTACATTTTTTACAAAAATTTTATGTATTTTTTATAAACAATTGTTTGACAGTTATTTTCCCCTGAAAGAGGGCCGTAGTCTATAGCAACTAGTGTATTGGGTTGGGGCTTTTTTGTGGGGGTTGTTTTGGTTTTGTTTTGCTTTTTTTTTATTCTTTGCTTGTTCAGTGTTTGTTGCCTGCCTGTTTCTTGGTTTTAGGGCTTTAGAAACATCGTTTTGAAGGAAGAAGTAATCTTTCATGATGAGTTTCTCTTTTGTTTTTTCTCCTACTGGATTGAGTGGTCTTGAAAAAGATACTTCAGCCTAAAATCTTCTATCTGTGGAGAAGTGGCTACCACAGCACTGCTGTTTTAGCTTTGGCAGTAGGTATTAGTCTGTCCAGTTCTTATAAAGTCAGATTTTAGAAGATGGTACTGCGTGTTCTACCTATGGTATTTCATTCTCTTGAAAAACAATCTCATTCTTTATATGATTTGTTTGCTTTCTGCTTTCTTAAGAGTATTAATCTTATTTTCAGTCATTCTTCTGAGGGAAAATCCTTTCAAGGCAGCTTGCTGTCTCTGAAACCTTTCATAATAGCTTCATGGTACAGCTCCTGTTGCTTTACAACATGCCATCATATGTTTGACTAAAATAAGAACAGAAGCTCTACTTCTCTTTTGCAGTTTTTAAAAGCAAATGTTCTTGGTACGTGTACTTTTAAAAATTAAACTTGCAAGTTTCAAGTTCTGTTTCAAAGGAAGACATAATGCCTTTCTGAGGAATGCTTTGCTTCCCTGCAAGCTTCAACTTCTTATACATCAGAGGCGATACCTTGGGGAATCAGTGTTCCATTCAAAGAAGGAGTCTTGCAGATTATAATGAATTCTAGCATTGGGAAAGATTGTGATGGGGGATTTCTAATGTTAGAGCAGAATTGTCATTAGAAACTTACTAATTCCTAATAATTCTTGTTTTATTTTTAGCTGGCTATCTTGTAAAGCCAGGTTGGATTACCCAAGGGGGTTCAAAATGTTGTGAGAGAGACTTCTGTAAAAGTGAATTATTTAATGAATGTAGCTGAAGGTACATATGAAGTTACTAAAAAAGACGAAAACTGACATACAAAGTTATATCCTGCCTTTAGAGAACAGGAGCATAATCTGCAAGACCCAAAAGATGGTGGAGTATGGATGGATGGATGCACAATGTTCTTCATACTTCAATATGAAGCCTATACTTCATGAAAGCTATGTTATCTTGCTGCAGATGGTTCCTTCCATGACCATTTCTGGTCTCTTTGCTGCTGTGGAGCTTACAATCTCTTTTTTTTTTTCCTTCTTCTATGGAAACTACATTCACTTATATTACCCGTGGGACACTGGTATGCACTGTTCTGCTGGAATTTCTGGTCAGAAAAGCTTTGGAAAGTTTTCGTATAGAGTTCTTGACTGACTTATTCCTGTGTTCATAGAAGATTGTCTTCCACTGCTGAATTTAAATGTAGCTGAGGTCATGTAGCTTTTGTAATTTAAATTACACTATTTTTTTATTTTGGGGTGTGGGGCATGGTGTGGTGTGTGTTTGGTTGGTTTTTTTTTCCTTTTTAAAATTACTGTGTGTTTCTCTCTTTACTACATACCACTGTTGTTGCAAGTTGGTCAGCTTGATGAACTTATTTTGGAGCCACAGTGTAAAATGTTTCCCTTTGAAAAAGGACAGAAAAGTTAGAACTTAAATGCCTACACTCATGAAGTCTGAAGCCATATTCGTAGGTCTTCATATGGATTTTTGTTTAAAAACCAAAACAAAATGCTAATATTATTTAAAGATCTTTGTGCAGTAAAAATAGTTTTGTTTAGAAATTTCTTCTAACATTCCTTGACTATGAGGAAAAGTAATTTTGGCACTAGGTTTAATATCTCTTCCTGCTTGGTGGGGTGTTTTTAAGCCTTTCATCCCTTCTGTTTAGCTGGAATAGGGACTTGGGAAGTTAAAGCAGTGACCCTGCCAGAGGATGTTCCCAGCCCGGAGCTCTGGGATTGGAGCTGCCTCCTGTTTCTTACAGATGTGAAACCAATCATCACTTATGGGGGGACTGAATTATAGCTCTGTTTGCTTGAACTCATGTTCCTAACAACAGTCTGTCTTCAGCACAGGGATGCTATTATTTAGAGGAGACTCTTATGAAGTGGGAATAAGCACGTGATGGGCATAATGTAGCATTGCTATTGATTTCTCTTTTCGTTTGCCAAACTTGTGTTCAAGTGTAACATCCTTCTAAGATCTGGCACTTGAGAATTCATAAGAGCTCCCCCATCAGTGTTGCTACTTGTCTCTGAAGGGTAGAGATACTTGCAGTGTGCTGCCTAGTAGTCTGCTGTGCAAAGTCTTTGCTATCAAAGAGTTCACTTAGGTGAGGGATGGAAAAGAATAAGCTGTTTCAGAGGGGTAAACAAAGGTATTGTGGAGCTGTAGTCTTTCAAATAATTACTTCTAATACAGTGGTTTGCAGCACTTCAGATGGTATAGAAAGCTGATACGTGCATCTTTACGCACAAGAACAAATTGGCATTGTAATAACTAAATTAATATTTATTGGAGTCCGGTCTCACATCAGACCTGAATGCCAGTGAAAAAGCAGATGAGAAGCTTTATGAAGCTGATGTTGCTGGCGAACATGGATATAGTCCTATGACTGAAGTCTCCTAACTGTGTTAGAAGTTAGGGAAGGGTGTGGCTGGTGGTCTGAGCTTCAGTCTTGGGAAACCTGCTGTGCAATTCTTGGAGACTTCACTCTGCCTGGCACAGGCTGGGAAGGTGGGTGCAGGAGGAGACTGTGTGCCATGGGACAGAAGGGGAAAACTTTTATTTAAGTAGATGTTCAAAGGCCAGAAACATTGTTGCAAGTGTCTTGCAGGGAATTGGTGAATCTCTTTGTTCCGTGCGCTTTCTTTTTATTTTTTTGTACCGTCTTGACCCCTCTTTTTCCTTTGAATAACTACAGGGCAAAATAAATGACTTTAAAACCACAGTAAGCTTCTTTAAAAAAGGATATTAAGAAGCTGAAAATTTTTGGTGTTGCGGTCTTTTCACATGGATGGTACAGCAATTATTTTGTCAGGCACTTTTCATGCAGTCACTTAATTTACTGTGTAGTGGGGCTTTTTTATGTCATAACTAGTTTCTTTTTCTGTAGAAGACTCCATTTTAAAAAGAAAAAAATCTAGAGGATGAGAAAATGCTGTTTTTCAAAAATACATAAGTGAGCATAGCTGCTTGAAGGCCAAATGTAAATAGTGGTCAATATACATTAAACAGTACTGGGACTGGTGCTGTTTAACATATTTTTCGGTGACATGGGCAGTGGAATTGAGACCACCCCCAGCAAGTCTGCAGATGACACCAAGCTGCATGGTGTGGTTGACATGCTGGAGGGAAGAGATGCTGTCCAGAGGGACCTTGACAGGCTTGAGAGGTGGGCCCATGCCAACCTCATGAAGTTCAACAAGACCAAATGCAAGGTCTTGCACCTGGGTTGGGGCAATCCCAATGACAAGTACAGAATGGGCAGAGTATGGATTGAGAGCGGTCCTGAGGAGAAAGACTTGAGGGTGCTGGTTGGGGAAGTGCTCTATGTGAACCAAGAATGTGCGAGTGCAGCCCAAAAAGCCAACCGTAGCCTGGGCTACATCAAAAGAAGCATGGCCAGCAGGTCAAGGGAGGTGATTCTGCCCCTCTACTCCTTTCTGATGAGACTGCACCTGGAGTACTATGTCCAGCTCTGGAGCCCTCAACACAAGAAGGACATGGGCCTGTTGGAGCAGGTCCAGAGGAGGGCCGTGAAGATGATCAGAGGGCTGTCCTCCTATAAGGGTGGGCTGAGAGAGTTGTTGTTCAGGCTGGACAAGAGAAGACTCCAAGGAGACCTCATTGCGGCCTTCCAGTATCTGAAGGCAGCCTACAAGAAAGCTAGGGAGGGACTTTTTACAAGTGATTGTAGTGGAAGTATGAGCGGTAATGGCTTTAAACTGGAGAAGGGGAGATTTAGGAAGACTTTATGAAGAAGTTCTTTACTGAAAGAGTGGTTTGGCATTGGAGCAGACTGCCCAGGGAGGTGGTGGAGTCACCATCCCTGGAGGCATTCAAAAAACGAGTAGATGTGGCACTTCGAGACATGATCTAGGGGTCAGGGAGGTGTTGGGATGAAGGTTGGACTTGATGATACTAGAGGTCTTTTCCAACCTAAATGATTCTGTGATTAGATTAGATGTGGGAAGGAGTTTCTCACTGTGAGGGTGGTAAGGCCCTGGAACAGGTTGCCCAGGGAAGTTGTGGATGCTCCATCACTGGAAGTGTTCAAGGCTACGTTGGATGGGGCCTTGACCAACCTGACAGCAAATGGCACTGGTAGGGGAAGCCTCATGTGGCAGCCAAGCTGTAGTGCTGTAAGGCTGCTCTGGTCTGTGCCAGGCTCCTCTTTCTGCCCCTCAGGGTGCCTGATGGGGAGCCCTCTGCCATCCTGCCTGGTTACTCCCCATTAGAGGGGAGGTAACAGTAATAAGAGCGCTGTGCAAAACATTATCACTGCTCACGGAGCTGGGAAGGAGCAGTTTGCTGCCAATGAGCACAGGCTGGGATTTGACTTTGGTTTAGCCATGGTGGACAGCATTTCCCTTCTGCCAGTACCTGCTGCTTTTGCTGCACACGTTAAAGCATATGCCACAGGGCAGGCATCACATGGACAGCAGCCCTCCTTATTTTACCCAGTTGACTTGTGGGGGCTTTTCAACCCAGTTCTTGCTCATTTTCCAGACTAATTTTGCTTTCCATCTAAGAGTTATGCTCTGACGGAGCTCTCTTGCCCATCTTGTCTCCTTGCGTTGTCCTTTGTCAATCTCCAAGTCCCATCCAAGCCTCATTGTGCAATCTACCCCTGCTCTAGTTTCTTGTTTGCCCTAGTTGTCATCTCCCAACCTTTCCCCATCCTTCTACTCCCTTTCCTTTCATCAGGTCTCCTTCTATTTTACCATCTTTGAGAACCTAGTGTCAGGGATACCCTGAGCTGAGGAGGGTGGCCTCCTTGATTTGTGAGGGTGAGGGGGGGGAAAACGACTGGCAAAGGCAGCATTGCTGTTTGGAGTTCTCCCTTTCTAACTTGTGTTAGCTTGTGAGCTGCGTCAGAGGTCAGGCCAGCATCTTGGGGTTTTGGCCGCAGAGGGAGGCTCTAGCTTCTGGAGGTTTTTCTGAGTACAAAGCTGCAAAAGACTCAATTGATTAGACAGAAATGAGAGTTTTATAGCTGTGCTGGGTTGACCTTGGCTGGCTGCTAAACACCCAGCCAGCTGCTCTCTCACTCCTCATTCTTTAATAGAACAGGAGGAGACAGTAAGATGGGGAAAAAAGCTTGTGTGTTGAGGTAGACAGGGAGATCACTTACAAGTTACTATCACAGGCAAACCAAACTTGTCTTGGGAAGAATGAATTTAATTTATTGTCAATCAGAACAGAGTTGGATGGTGAGAGAAACAAAGATGAAAACTAAAATACCTTTTGCCCCTATCTCACATCATCTTTTTCCCAGACTCATTATTACTCCTTCATTCCCAACTCATCTACCTCTTCTTCCCTGCCACCAAGTGGCACAGTGGGAAGGAGAATAGGAGACAGTTGTCAGTCCAGAACAGCTTTTCTCTGCCACTCTTCCCTCCTCACGCTTTTGCCTTGCTGTAGCATGGGTCCTTTCAAGGCGCTAAAGTCCTTCAGTAAATACCACGTGCTCCACTGTGGTCTCCATAGGCTTCATGGGGATGGCCCACTCCACCATGGTCTCTCCATGGTCTACAGGGGAATCTCTGCTCTGGCACCTGAAGCATCTCCTCCCCTCCTTCTCGCACCTTGGTGTCACAAGGCTGTTTCTCACACTTTTTTTTTTTTTTTTTGACTCCTCACTACCATACGGGCTTTTGCTTTCTCAAATACCTTTTCCCAGAGGCCATCATCTTGACTGAGGGGCTGAGCTGTGCCCTGTGTTGGGTCAGTTGGAACTAGTTGGAACAAGCCACATCTGGCATGGGGCAGCCCCAGCCTTTCCTTACAGAGGCCACCTGGCAGGCCATGCTGCCAGCAGCTTGCCACAGACACCCAGAGGTGTCTAAAACCAGAGGTCGTTTTTATGTAAATGGCAAAATACCTTTTCTGGGCCCTGGGAGCATTCTTTTGTCATGCTTTATCAGCATACAGAGGTATTACAGCTTTCCCACAAAAAAATAAAAGCTGTACTGGTGACAGTGGGCATTTCCTGGGCTGCCCCTCTGGATGTTGATGAGTTGACTTTGTTGAGAGGAGGGGGCCGCTGCAGGCAGATATATGTGAAGTAGCAGCCTACAAATTTGTTTGAAATTTGTGATCCAATTAGGGGGTTTCCAGTATAGTGCTGTCAGTCTTGCTTACTGTAGCAAAACATCTAGATAAGCATGTTTGATCATGCATAGGAAGGGCCAGTTTTATTAAGAAGTGAACTGTCAATTTACACAACACAGTGATTGCTTATTTGTGGGTTTTGTTCTTCTCTATGCATTTGAGATATTTTCTGGTAGAAAAATAATCTTGATTACTTTCTTCTGATAATACTTAAATCCATCTTCCTTCTCCTTTTACTATTTGAAAAGATGTAATTAACTTCTTGTTTGTTTGTTTTTTTAATGTCTAGGTTGACTGGATGTTATGCTCTTTTTATTTATCTGCCATGGCAGCCAGAGAAGGAGTAGTGTTCAGTTGAGAACTGCATGGTCCTTTGTCATATTGCTCCTTTTAAAATTATTATTATTATGTATTTAAAACAGAGCAATTGGTATAAATAATGAAGGAATAAAAAACACTAGGCTTTACACAGACTTCATTTTTATTTTGTCTACTTACAAAAGCTTAAAGGAGGGGGGAGCTCTTTCTGATAAATATAGTCACTTAAACCTCCTTGTATTAAATGTTACTGTTTCATGGTGATTATTGCTGTTCTTTGTCTTTAATATTAAAAAGAGAGAAAGAATGTAAGTCAGACTTGACCTACCTATGTGTGAGGCTAGACCCTCAGAGCTGCAAAGCAGGCACCACTCCTTTTTTGTGCCAGTGGCATTGGTGGAGTTTTTTATTTGTAGTGTATGTGCCACAAGTATTCATACCCTAATTGGATGTAATTTTGAAGCTGGAATATGAGAGAGCTTTGTTAGTTAGAGGTGTCTTGCAGACTGCATATTTTCTTTTTTTTTTTTCCTCTCTCAGGTTTTATCTATTATTTGAAGGAGACAAAGAAAACATGAATATAAAGGTTTCAGTCCATTGTGGCTTGGATAAGTTCCAGGAGGGGAAATAAGAGCTGTATTGCAGTGCCCTATCTCTAAAGGTGACCCTGTATGGCTACTGGAGATCAGAGATTGACTTTCATCCCTTCGAGCTTTTAATGTGTCAGGGAACCAAATCCCTTTGCAAAAGGCGAGGGTTTTGGCACTTTATTGCACGGCAGAAATTCTTGCTTTTTCTGTTCTTTCTTCTCCCACCTGTTGCACTTGAGGGAGTGCTGTAGTTTTGGACTGGCATTGAGAACAAATAGACAAGTAAAGGTGCCATGGAAAGGCCTGGCTATTGGGGCTGTAGCAGCAGGTTGGGCAGAGCTCAGCACTTGAAACGTGAGAATGAGGGAAGGGTGGAGCTGCTTGCCAGCACCTGGAGACCTAACCTGTGTTACCTGTACAAGGATGCAGGCAACATGAAGTCCTACATCTTCTGTCTGTCATTGGGTACATTGGCAGCTAAGCTGTATTTCTGGATTTCAAGACACTTTTTTTATTGTTCAAAATAGCAGAGAAAGCCAGCTAGGTGTATCCAATAATTTGGTATTCAAGCCTACAGAAAGGCTTACATGTGAGCCTGATTCTGTTCACATTAACATCCATTCTTGTACTTCCCTGCAGAAAGGAGGAATTATATTCCTTTGATTAAAATCAAGTTGAAACATTGACAAGGAATGGATAACAGTGTTTTACAGTGCTATCTAAATAGTCCAGTTGACTTTGAGACTGTTTATATGCATGAAGGAAAAGCTATACTGAAGTACAAGTGATTTTGCTGTAAACTCAGTTTTGTTTCTTAATAGCTCACTCTTTAGCACTGAGAGGTCTTCTTCTGAAACAACAGAAATACTAAGAATTATTGTAACATCCTTCATAATATTGAGCCCTTATTATTTGGCTTGAATCCAAATCAAAATAAACAGAATAAAACCACTAATTCTACAATTGCCAAATCTTTTGGCAAGTTAAAGTGTAGTTTTTATATGTAGGTGTCTAATGCAGGGGACTTGAAGACTTTGTGTGACATAGCGCAGTTCTTAATGCTTCCTAGCAATAACCTCTACTACAGAATGTTTAATATTGAGAAGTTCTCAGGCTTTACCTGAGTATTGCAATGCGTAGATGTATAATATGAGTTTACATTGTTCCTTTTGCTGGAGGAGTCAACTTTCATAGTGTAGGTGATCACCTGAAATACAAAACAAAGGGAAAAAAATAATCTATGCATCTGTAAACCAAGATAAAACTTCTTCAGGAAGAATCAGGAAGCTAAAGATGCAATTAGAGATGCGCTAGTAACCTACAGCTAAAAACTGAGCAGCCTCTAATTACATATAGTACAGGAACTTGATGTTAAGTTGAAATTGTTGATTAATTTTAACCAGCAAACATTTGAAATTGTATTTGTCTTTCTAAACCAAGAGTTAAATCATATTCCCATCATTGCTTACCGATGCAAATGATACCAGAGTTTGCTTTTTAGATGCGGTTATTTCAGCTGGACCTTTCTCTAAGCATAAGGGGAAGAACTTTTTTTTCAGGCTTTGGGTAAGATTTTATTTGATACTTGCAGTATGGTAACTTTAATGGATTCTTTAACTGAAATATCTTTTAATACATTTCTGACAGTTTGTGAGCTGGAGGATGATTATGTGTGTGTATTGCATTTACTTTTAAAATACTGGATTTGTCTTGTTTTATTTTAAAATTTTTAAGTTTTAATAGGTATGGCATGGAGAGGAAAAGCAGTAATTTGTCTTATCTGTAGATATCTGCATTAGGATGAGCAGATTGTGCTATGCCTGTTTATCTCCACTGACTGGAAAGGGCCTAAGCTGATGGTTGAGCTGTGGACATAAATATGTATTCCAAGAGAATTGGATTAGATGAATGACACCTTTGGTACTGGCTGTATATTTTGGGTTGGCCTTTTGAAAGAGAGAAGGGGAGCATTACAGCATGTGCTGCCACTATTGTGTTCATTTTACATAACAGACTTTCTAAACAGCAGGTGTGATGTGCGAGAAGGCTTAGGGTTTTGGAGTTGTTTGGACTTCTTGTTGTAGAAGCTTAGCTTGTCTTTATGGAGAAAAAATCATATCTTACTAATAATGATTTTCATGCTCCTAGTTCGTCATAAAATGCTTTTGCAAATGCATTTTCTCTGTTATGATTTTTTTTTCTACAATGCACGTAGAAGCATTTAAAATTCTTCTGCAGTCTAAAAAAAACCTAGTAACGTATTTAAAGTCACTAATTTAAACACTTGTTACTGTCTCCTTTTCTTGTTAATGATCATTTTGTTTTGAATTACTTGAGTCGATCAGGGTTTTTCTACTTGTGAATCTAAATGAGTTCCTTCACTTGGCCAGTCTGGCCTTATATTTTTCCTCCTACCTTTCTAGCTTAAATTAAAAGACAGAGCCTAGAAAATTCCTGGGATATAGGTTGGCTGTTTGAATCCCTGAAAACTCTCCCAAAACTTTATATACTTAGAAATTTGTGCCTTAATATAAGCTCCTGAATCTGTGGAGGGAAATTGCCACTGGGAAGTCTTTGAGCTATAAGGCTATGGAATTTTGGCACACGGATTGTATTGCCAGACAAGTTGCGATGTAAATAACTGATGAGTTGGAATCACAAGTTCTTGTCAGGAAATGAACTACTATATCATTCAGAATTGAGTCCTGTTTGTTTAAAAACAAAGTTAGTTGTTCTCTGCTTTTTAATACTTAGCTCTTTTTTGTGGTTCTCTTTCTTTAGGAAATGGATTTTCTTAAAAATTCTGAATATTTGCCTTATCTTCAGTACTTTACATTCAAATGCAAACTATGACTTTCATCTTTTGTGCAAGTAGAATATAAAGAAGTGCTGATAAAGACATAATTAGCTAGCACTTTAAAATAATAGTTTGAGGCCTTATAACTGCTTACTACTAAGATACTGGAGAGGAAAGGAAAGAATATTGATAGTGTTGTGCTATTCCTTCCATACTCTCTTGTTCCATAATGCATGCATTGCATACCCTGAAGTTCAAGCCAGAAATCTTCTCTACTGGCATGGAAGAGTTTTAAGGGATAATTGACCTTCATACTTCCGAGTCTATGAGAGCGAGCAGCAGTCTATGGGACTGTGAATATATACACATATAGAATGTACTGTTTAAGCAAGATAACATTTAGCAAATTGCTGGCTTTCCCCTTCCTCTACTTCCTTTGCTTTTCCATTATGTTAACACTAAGATTAGAACTAAATGGTCGTCATCTCACGTGCTTTTTGTATGACTGGGCAAAGAAGGGGGGAAGGGACCATTGTATTCCATTACATACACTTCTAGAGTCACCTCAACAAGATAAATGGTTTTGACATGTATAGTATAAGCGTATCTGTATGTGTGTGAATGAAATGGCAAAAAGTGGAGCTCTGAGTACTTAAAATATTATCTGTAAAACATGCTTCTAATATGCACTACAGGAACACTGCTATGATGTATGTGCTTTTGGAGAGATGTAAGGGAGAAAAAGAGGGGGCAGAAGAAAGAGTAGAAGGAAGTGCAAGAAGAGAAGATAACCACACACTAACCTCTATCTTTGGGGAATCTTCTGTAAGCCAGGAGATAATGAGTTTCTCTGTTGCATGTATGAACACTTTTGGTACTTTTAGTAGCATGAATAGGCTTGAATTCTAGAGGCCTTGTTTGCTGAAAGTTGCACTGGTGGTAAAAATGGGATTATTTGTTTTTGAATCATCAGGTATGATACAGTGGGGAGTTTTCGTTGGGTTTTGTTTTCATTTTGGTGGTTTTGTGGGTTTTTTGTTTTTTGAAAAATAGCAATGTCTTAATATGTTGTGGTGGTATGCATTTATAGGGTAGTGTGTATTTAGAGGGCAATGAAAGTATTTGATAAGGAGCCTTTTCTTGCCTAAAGAGCCCAGATTTATAGTTTCATAACACATTGTAAAATCTGACTGAAAGTGATGTAAACACATTGAAGTTTCAGCTAGTAGAATTTGTTTCCCTAATACTAAATGGAAGAATATAAATAAATGAAGAAGTATATACGTTGTAAAATAAGAAGAAATGAGTTGTTGGAATTGTCACACTGATAGCACTTTGGTCAGTTTTTCAGTCTAAGAAGTTGAGAAATATGAAACAAACAAATTACTACCTTAGAATATCTTGTGATTTCACCCTCTGACCCCTGCCAAGTTTTTTAACTTGACTTTTTAATTTCTGCTCATAGAAAATCATAGGCTTGCTTGAAAATCTTTGAATGTCTAGTCAAAGCAGACTGCAGAAAAAGCAATAAATGTTATTTTAACTACTCTGCTCAAAACAACCTAGCTCATTCAAAGACTGTAGCTGTATTTCTGTAGTTTTAGACACTTTGAGAACTGTTCCAAGATTTTGTATTACTATCTTGTGGGATGCAGCTGTTAGTTGCCCATTTTACAGTTGAAAGCTATAGGCTTACATGTGGCTTCATGCTGAGTTCTGAATAGAATTTAGCTCTGTAACTTAGAGTAATCATCCAACACAAAGTGTGGAGGCTTCTCCACACCATTCTGCACATCAAATAAAAAATGTTGCCAAGCTCAGAATTTATGATTCACATTTGGATTTCATAGTCACCAGTGAATCTTACCTAGAAATGACAAACAGCTTTGGCTGTTGCAATAGTTCACTTACACATTTTTCCACCAGCTAACAGTGCTTTCTCAGAGCTTTATTTGATTTTGGTTTTGAGGGGGAACTGGATTTTTTTTCTATTTTAGGTTTTGCATATTTAAATATGACACAGGTAGGATTTATCAGCTTTTAAGGGAAGAATAGAAGATTATTATAATTTTCCTGTTCTAAGCAATCAGTTTTCCCAAGATCACTGGATCTTTTGTTGCCTGGTGGTTTTGAGTACTTTCTGTGCTAAGGACTATTTGGAAGTTCTCTGCTTTTTGGCCTTCTTGGAAATGACTTGGGTCGACTTTAATGTTGTATTTGATAATACACAAATTGTTGCTAATTTGCATGATTTTAAAATGTACCATACACTAATGTATTTTTTTTTTTAATATATATGTTGTCTTTTAGACAGAAGGTGCTGGACTGCATTGCCTCTAAACTGAGTTCATGCAAAGAACCCTTGACTGTGTTAATGTGCCTGTGTGTTTTAGCGCATTTAGCTGTTCAGTATTCTAGCAGGGGATCATGCCTGTTCCCTTCCCACAGATGACTCTAATGGGGTACTTTATAATTGGATATGCTGCCTGCCATCTTTAGACCACACTCTGTTCTTGGAGCCGTGTATAAACATCTCTTACCCTGAAAATTCTGCTGCTGTCACAAAGTTAGTGGTTTCCTGGTGGAGCATATGTTGCCCATATGGGCTTCTCTACATGCTGCTTCCCCTCCAGTCATTCCTATGAACTGTGTTGTGAATCTGAGAGTTTTAAGTTCCAACACTGGATGACCTACATAAGGCTGAAAAGTAGACTACTTTTTTTTTAAGCTACTATACTTATTTTCAAGCAACTGTTGAAAGTGTTTAGGAGAAGATTATGTATTTAGAAGTTTATGTATTTAGAAGTAAATATGTCACACTTGCCTTACGCAAAACATTTGCATTGTGTGTTTTTGGTTAACAGTGTGTGTTCGCTTAGACCAGGGAGGTGTGCTTTATGGTTGTGGCAGCTCACAGAAGGATGTGGAAGAGCCACTGGTGTGCCAGGTGCCTCTGTGAGGAACAAAGAATGGTCTTACACCAACACTCCCCTCCTGCATTTGGCTTACCTGCGAGCTTCATGCCACTCAGTGAGATGGAGGAGTGCTGGAGCGTGTAAGCAGAAGAAAAGCCAGGCTGGCAGCTGTCCTAGAGCCTGGTGGCTAGCAGGGAGTCTGTCACCAGTGCTGACTGGAGGAAGGGAGATGAGCCAGGGCATGGACTGAAATGTGAGCTGAGCTGGATGCTGAATACCTCTGAACACCAAAAGGACAGGAAACAGGGAAAATAAGTTGATGGCAAGAATGTTACATGGGAAAACCAACAGTTGAGATTGATGACAAGGAAGTGATTGCAGAAGACTTATAGCAGGGGAGAATGACAAAGAGGTTTCTTCAACAACAACAAAACATAAATTAAACGAATAACTGCCTAAGCACTTTGTATTGCCAGGCTCTGAGATAATTCACCAATATAATAAAATCAATTACATGCTGCAGTTCCTGTAGCCAAATATTTCTTGGGCAAAGCAAACTAATAAAACACAGCACTGAAGGGCCATCTGGTAACATGAGACACTGTATTAAAACCTGTTGTATTACCATTAGCATGTGTGCATATATATAAAATGGGGTCCTACAGTGCTTTAAAAAGGGAAAAAAAAAAAGAGTAATACTATTTGTATCTTGTGAAAAATCTATTAAAATACAATCATTCTTATAATATTTTGCAGTTTCCCTCGTTGATATATGTATTCATGGTTGTGTGGGATGGTTTTAAGTGAGAGCATTCAGTCCTCTTTCCAAGAGGTGGAAATTGTCAGCATAAAGAACTCTTGACAAAAGACTTAGCACCAGCCTCTGCTATTACCATACTGTTCAGTAATGTGCTAACTCTTAATCTGTGTTGGAAATGTAGAGGGAGAAAGAAGCCATTCCCTGAGAGGTCACTCTGCATATCTCTGTGAAAAAAACACTTGTATCTGAGAAAAGATGACACTGATCAGGAAAACAGTAGTTTTTTGGAACTGGGCCTCTTTGTCTTAACTGATACAAATAATGCATGGTTCTTACTGACTCCCTTCTGAAGGTGTAAGACCATTACACACTGTCTGCAGTACCTCTGCTTTGTTGTCTCACTAAATTTCATTGTTTTTGTCATATTGATAGGAATTTATTATTTATCTTAAATCAACTTTAGTTAATACAGAAGCCTTTTTATCATGGTAGCCGTGGCACTGTTACTTGCTGGCCTTTGTACTGTAAACAAAGGAATAAACCTCAGATTATTGTCACTTTGTTGGCAGAGTCTGGATTTTCACCAGTTTAACTGGTGGCCTGTTCCCACTGTATCCTGGAGCCAGATGATCAGTTCTTCAGTCTGTTGTAGTGAATGAAAAGCATTTCACTTTTTGTTCTGTGTGTTGCTTATACATCTTGCCTGGGAAATTAGGCAGCCTCTCATCTGTAAGCCGCCTTCTACAGGAAGGATGCTTTTGGAAAGAAGCCCTGGCCAGGACAAGAGAGTAATAAGCCTTTACTAAGACTGATTTCTACATCTTCAGAAATGTCTCTTCAGTGACTAAGGAGTCTGAATTATTCCCAGGAGCTCTAGTATCTTGATCAGCATCCTAAATTGTTGGAGGATGTCTCTCCACTGAGCAGTATTTTAGGATTTTGCATAGTAATACTACCCTACTGTAGGAATAAAATAAAGGGTAGAAGCTAGAGTAGAGGCTAGTCCGTTTAAGCAATGTCTTATGAAGATACGAAAAGATGGAAGATCTTAAACTTTGATTCCAGTGGGGTTTTCCTATACAAATGTAAACAAAACTGGACATTACCTGTGCTGATGCAAACATTAAGGCTTGAAAGCTATGTAGTTATTTTTTGTTCTCCTCTGTATGTTTCATATCTTTTCCTTTCCAAGAAAATAGAAAAAGAAAAACCCCCAACCATGTCAATAAAAAAATAGTAAATTTAATCCTGGTCTATGTCCTCATATAGAACAGGGAGAAGTGACCTGTACTTGTCATTCGTGTTTGTTGCTTGTAGGATGCACTATCTGTTCTGTAGGTACATCTTCTGGTTTTAGCTTTGTTTCAGCTTTTTTAAAGTCATAGCTGGTTGTTTTACCTCTTTAACCCAAATTTCTATTCTGTGAAGTTTCTGTATCTTTCCCATATCTCTGCCCTAAATGCTTCTATGATATTCTTAGAAGGAAGATATAAACTGAGATGTCCCAAAGAAACTGGGAGAGTTAACTTTTCTGGCATTTCCTGAGGTAGCAATATTAGGGAATTTGATTTTATTACAATTACTGATACATGTTGGATTATTGGGGATTTCTGAGAGTTTAGATTTGTGAGTTCATCCACTATATAAAGTTTTGTATGCTTTAAATATAAGATTAAACATTGTTTTACCATTTTTTGTAAGTTGTTGCTTCTTTTTAGAGTAGCAGAAGTGGAAGAGAGGGAGGAAAAAGCACATTTTTATAAGCATTTCCCAGTGTCAATGAATCAGATAAGACTAGCTGATTTGTCACAATCTTTGTGTGTAATGAAGAAGGGGGTGGGGAGAGGGATCAGTTTTTGAGTCTGTAGAAACCAACGATTCTATGTTTGTTTACCATATTACACACTAAAAGACTATGAAAGCACCAAGATGCCACATACCATGATTCCAATGCATTTGACAAATTAGGACAATGGAAAGACAGTGTCTTGAGATGTCAGAGGTGGTAAATACTGAATCAATTCAATTATCTCAGGAAGACTTTTAAATACTAGTCTAAGATTAGGACCTGGAGGTTCTAATTGACAAGCGGCTGAATATGAGCCAGCAGTGTGCCTGGGTGGCCAAGAAAGCCAACGGCATCCTGCCTTGTATTAGAAATCATGTGACCAGCAGAAGTAGGGAGGTGATTGTCCCCCTCTACTCAGCACTGGTGAGGCCGCACCTTGAGTATTGTGTCCAGTTTTGGGCACCTCAATACAAGAGAGATGTTGAGGTGCTGGAGTGAGTGCAGAGGAGGGCAACAAAGCTGGTGAAGGCCCTGGCAAATAAATCCTATGAAGAGCGATTGAAGGAGCTGGGACCGTTTAGTTTGAGGAAGAGGAGGCTAAGGGGAGACTTCATTACTCTCTACAACTAACTGAAAGGACATCGTAGAGAGGTTGGTGCTGGTCTCTTCTCACAGATAATTAGCAATAGAACAAGAGGGAATGGCTTCAAGCTGCAACAGGGTAGGTTTAGACTGGACATTAGGAAAAAAATTTTCACAGAAAGAGTAGTCAGATACTGGAATAGGCTGCCCAGGGATGTGGTTGAGTCACCATCCCTGGATGTGTTTATGAGTTGTTGAGGTGTGGTGTTGGGGGATATGGTTTAGGGGAGAACTTTGCAGAGTAGGGTTGATGTTGGACTCGATGATGCCAGGGGTCTTTTCCAACCTGAATGATTCTATGATTACTGACTAAACAGACAAAATTTCTTTTAAAAATTTTTTTTAGTAACTTTGAAGTAATTTATTGTGTGTTTTTTTTTCCTTAAAACCTTTCTTATAACAATTCGTCAATGTAGGACTTAAAAATGAAAGATTTCTAAATTAACCTAGATAGTTATATTCCTGTTAATGCTCTAGATAACTTGATTTATCTTTGAAGTTAGCTTTGTTCTGGTCCTAGGGTTACACTAAATGACTTCCAGGCCTTCCTGCCAACCTAGATTTCTCTATGGTTATATTGGAACAACGGATGGTTACATGATTAGTTTCAATAGATATTTCAAATTAGAAGTTCCAGGACTGCAAACATGATTGATCACATGTGTGATTGCAGATTAGGCAATTAGTTTGTTAAATTCCATTTGCAATGCATGTTTCATGTACATTTGGAAAGGACAGTTTGACTAGTCTGAAATAAAAGCAGATTTTTCTAGTTGTTAGTAATATCTACTGCTTTCTTAGAATCTTCAATATGACCTCTAAGTCAAGTTTCTAAGATTCAGAATTCATCACTTGGATTGATTTCTTGTGCTTTTTGGACTGCTAGGATGTAGGGAGTTCATTAACTAGTTCTGCTTCTTTCAACACTAGTATGTATCCTTTATAGTCAATGTGCTTGACAAAACTTATCAACCACCATCCTTTCCTTTCGTTAATTAGAATAGTAATGATCTTATTTCTCCCTGCTGATTCCCTGCTAAGAAATGTGTGAAGCAGTTCTGCTCAACAGTTTTAATACAAGTGTTTTGGTTAATAAGACAGATCTGAAAATACTTGGTTCAACTGCTTGTTTCAGTTCTTTTCATGACTGCTTATTTATTTAAATTTTCTCTTGAGATTCAGCTTCAGCTGTGTAAATGAGATCACCGTATCACAGAAAAGAATTAAGTGATTAGTTTGTATTTTCACCAGTTATTTTCACCTATGTTTACAGCACCAAATGGTATACAACAATCATTTTTAACCTTATCCTGACTGAGGTAATCAGATTTTGGGACTGAACAGCCCCTTGCTTCTGTCCAAGAAAATGTTTTATTTATGGAACTAGAGTTGTGTTGGTTGATTGCAGTTTTCCTGACTTAATTGAAATACCTGCTACTTTTATAAATCTTTACTGAGCTTTTGATCAAACATTTTTGATCAAACAATTATCTGCATGGTCAACAGCTGAATTTGTTTGGGGCATTGGGATACCTCAGGATGGGAACTGTCTTCTAGATAGATACCTGACATGCAGGGAAAGCAAACGTGTGTGTGTATGTGTGTGTATATATATCTATCTATATATCTGTGTGTACGCTATTTGTTAAGATGAATGTAACGTGAGAAAAATATTTTGTGATTATTTTTATGATGCCAGTCAGTGTGACAGTAGTGTGTATAGATATAATGGAAGCAAGTTAAGGTAGTAGCTTTAATTCTGTTTCTTTTTTTTATTTTTATTTCTTGCTTTTTTTGTGATTTGAATGAGTAATTTAAATGTAACTTCAGTATACAGTTCCTTATCTTTTAACTAATAAAAACGTATTCCATAATCACTCCATTTTAAACCCCAGAACATGAATTCCAGTTCTTGAGAACGTACTATGAACTGCTTGCAAATGTCTGTAACTACAGAAGAAGAGATGGGCTAACGGTGCTGCTAATTATATATTGACTGTTTGGTCCTCTGTATGGTCAAACATCTTGATAACACACACACAAAATTTTTCATTTCTACATGGGAAATTGGGAGACTTTCAGATGTATATAGATGCTGAATCTAAACAAAGCTTCAGGGCAAGCACAAAATAAATCCAAAGTGCACGGTTTTGGTTTAACGTACAAGGTTTTGCTGCAAATAATGTTGAGCTTCTATGGGATACTGCAAGCCTATTATCTAAAAGGACAGAATGCTAGGCAGTGAAAATTACAGACCATTACAAGCTGCTTCTTTATTTGTAGGAGTAGCAAATATTTTAAAATACTGAAATGAGGGAAAACTACACTGGATGTGCTATGTTACGCAAAGAGCTAAAAGCAATACTGGAATCCTGACTGCTTGCAACCTAGCCAATGAGCATCAGTTCTTTAAACAGAGTGTTTAAAATAGGTGTAGTGTAACTTTATTGGAGAGAGTTTTGGCCAAAAATAATAAAAAAGAATCACTCACTTGATCTAGTGAAGTGCTCCTCTCTTTTTTTTCTTTCTTTTCTTTTTTTTTGGTGAAAAATACCAGATGCTGAAGAGAAAAACAGAGTGGGGAAGAAAAAACCAAACAACAAAACAACACAAACCTTTAATAAAATAACACGCAAAACTAAAACCCTGAGTATGCAGCTTTCAAATAATCATGCCTCTATCTCCTCTTTTCAAGCCAAAGTTTAGCAAGCTCTTGAACTTTGAGATTTATTGGTGTGGAAGTGGTGGTAAACTGGGGAGTGGCTGTAGTGCCTTGCTAATGCTTTTCCTCGTTTCTGTAAGTTTGTTATGAATTGGGGGTTTTATGCTCACTCCATTGCTGAGATGAGGGCCTTTCAAAAGCAATCTCTCTGGCAAGGTAGCTGAAGCCATTACTGCCAGCTGGTTGCTTTCTGGACACAGTGCCATCACACTGATGAGGCATAAATATCCAAGGCTGTGTTTTAAAGCACAAAGCCATACCATTTTGTATGAGGGCATATCCCTGCAATCCTGCTCATATTACTTGCTTATCTTTGTTCTTCTGTTGAAACTACTGTCCTGTGTTCTGTCACAGACCTGGCTGGGTGTGCGTGACGAAACTTTTTTCTTTCTCCTCTTTCAAGGGTAGATTCTGCCAGCATTGAAATAGTTGACATCTACTTGTCTGTAATCACGGGTGCTTGAAAGCCTAGTTCAGGGTGGTTGGACATTTGGCCTTTGAAGTCAGGGAGAAAATCAATGGGAGTGTGGTGGAACAGCCTAAAGACAAATACAAGGCATAAGTCTGATAGGGACCAGAAGGGATGGGAAGGATCATTTTAGGGCAGAAAGTTGTTTTAAAGGAACTAGAAGATTCTAATCAGTACTCTTTTAATACCTTTTTAAATCCAGTTGCTCCATAAGAAGCTTGTCTGCTTTCCTGTTATATTCAGCATCTGAGTTAAAACTCACTTGGACTATACCAGTCAAGAATTCGCTGTCTTCCTTCCCACATTATCTTGCAGAATAAGTGGAGAAGGTGATAAGGAATTACATATTGATGAACCAGAAAAAAAAAAAAATTGAATTGATATACGGAGAATCTTGGCAGACATTTCTTACCATAGCTGACATACGCTAACTGTGCTGCAGATGTATGACTAAATGTAATTTGTCGTTGTGAACATACTCTGTTTCTCTGGTCAGGATGATAAATTTCAGCTGTGTATACACAATACCAACTAAACCATGCTCTGTTGTTAACCAGAGTACACATGAAGATTTTTACGCAAACTGGTGCTCAAAAATACTGGAAGAAGTTATATTCACCTGTTTATCCAGCCCCCAGAGGCAGAACGGAAACTTAAGTTCTTCAAAAATAAGTAAGGATTTAACATTTTGCCATCATGTCTAGTGATGGAGAAGTGTTATGTAAGGTTGGGTCTTCAGATCTAAGTCATTAGGGAGACTTTCTTTTAGTTCCTTTGCAGTTTGAGTATAAATAAACTTAAATAAAATAAATGAATGAAATAAGAATATTCTAGAGTCACTGAAACTGGAAGACTCCATATTTAGCAACGCAGTTAAGTCATACTTCTGAATAACTAGGCTAAGCACTCAATTGTTCTGAAACAGCATCCCCTCTGCCCACCAAATGCAACCCCTGCCACAGGTACTCTTAAGTCCTTCACAGCTGCTTTCCCCATGCATATGGTAAAGGCTATGATTTGACAGTCGAGATATTATTTCTAAAATATTCATAAAGCATTGCTGTTTTTTCTCTTTAGGAAAAAAAAATCACTGCTGTAAAGTAGAATTAGATTAGTAACTCTTAGAAACACAGTTAAGACATCTACAGAGCAGTCTTGTTCTTCTGTGGACCACACAGTAACTGATGCTTTCAGACAGACTGACATTTGCTCCCAAGTGAGTTTAATCTGAACAGGAGATACATCACATTTTGTGTGTTTTCTTCTCAGGCTGATGCTGCAGGAATAACTAACTGTGTTTCAATGCCTTAGTTGTACTTTTTGTGTTTAGTCTTAAATTTGGATTTCAGCATAATTAACTCTGAATTTCAACTATTTGTAAGGCATGGTTCTGGAGGATGGCTGCAATCTGTAAGCTAAAAACCTTATACTGGCACCCAGAATTCCATGCTCTCTTTAGTTTTGAAAATCTTGTTAAACTACTTTGCATAGAGAAACACTAAATCAGAAATTCAGTTTCTGATACACGCAGGAGAGATGAGGTCGTAGAATCAATATACGCACTTTTAAGGGCCTTAGCACAGAATCTTTTATCTATGATACCTTGAATGTAACATTTGTGTTCTCTGCTATTGCCAGCGCGGTTTGGAGATGAGGAACCTTTAAAGAATGCAAAGATGTTTGCAAGTTACCCAGAGAAACTTGAATGTGTGCAGTATCTCTTGGACAACTAAGCACTTTAAAGTGCTGCTGCTTTTTTTTTCTGACTGTGCAAGTGTTCCTCTTTCTGCCAATTATATGTGCAGAAGACACCTTTAACTATTTCTTGATGTGTCTTCCATTTTTCTGCCTAGCTATTAATAAAGAAGATAAACACTGGAAGATAACTTTGCTATTGATACATAGAAAAATCATGAACAATGGTCTTAAAAGCAATTTCCTGGCAGCTTTTGCAGAGGTGGGGTCAGTGGTATAGAAGAAATGGAGATTCTTCTGAGAGTTGGACGGCATAGGATAAGATGAAAAAGTTGTAAGTTGCAACAAAGGAAATTCCAGCCAGATACCATGAAAACAAACTTGTGATGGTGAATGTGGTTAAGCACTGGAACGGGTTGCTCAGAGATTGTGCAGAATCTGAATCGCTGGAGGTGTGCAGATGTGGACTGGCCAAGGCCCTGAGCACTGTAGTAATTGTTATACAGCAATGTTGGTTGCTGGCCTTGTTTGAATAACATTTTGGACCAAATTACCTCTACAGATCCCACCCATCCTGAATTTTTCTGTGATTTTTGTGCATGAGCAATACACAAATGGTGTGTACTTGCACTGCATGCTTGATGCTTCCAAGAAATTTTGGATTCGTTTATTTGGGCATATGTGTACCAACTGTATGGCGTATTCAGACATGGACAGGAAAACAGATGTGTCTCAAAAGCGTGGGACATGCTGAGCTTTGGCAACATTGCCCCAAAATAAGCAGCTATTAGGAAAATCCTAGAAAGAAGCATGCTTAAGTGTACCAGTTAGGGAGGGATGGGGCAAACTTATTTTGTGGCATGATTTAGAACCATGAATGGAATGTAACTGCAAAACAGAGAAAAAGCTGGACTGTAGCAATGCCAGGTGCCAGTGCACTGGAACATATGGGCTCTTGTCACAGCTGGAGTTGCAAAGGTGCCGCTGGCACTGTAAATAATGTTGGAAATAATCCTGTACTGTGAGAAATACCCATGATGACAGAGTTGACTTTTGATAATGTCAGAATCCACTCCCTGGTTAATCTCTGCTTGCTTTCTAGTGTGTCAATCAGTTAAATGCAGTTGTTACAATTTAGCCTAATTACTATATATTTCCTTGATATATATAGCCTATTTGCTTGACTTCAGTTAATTGTAACCATATGGGAAACAACATGTTTTTTGGGGCTCTTTTTAAAATTAAAGAGTAAAGACTTGAACAAAAGCTATACCTCTGGAAGAGCTGAGTTAAATCATTAATGGATTTATTTGTGATTCTTAGTAGGCCCTTGAAGGCTTAAATTTTTGCTTAATAGCTCAGCATGTTGAAGGCAAAACTTGTTCCAGTGTTTAGTTTAAGCAGTAGTTTTAGCCTTTGATAGTCAACTAGGCAATTTTGGTATGTCTGTGCTTGCTTGTTTTCGTGATCTCTCTCTGCTCTTTTAACTAGACAGAAAATAGTTGACACTTATTTCATTCATTTTTTCCCCTTTGTTTAGGAAAACTTCGTGTGAGGGTGGAAAGACAGGAAGAGTTGTACAAGATTAAGGCAATAAAATGCATACAGAAAATCCTTTTCAGTTGATCATGTGCATATTGCAAGGTTTATGATCAAATATTTGGACTTTGGGAAGAGATAGGGATGATAGCTTTTTAATTTTTCCCTTTGTGGTATCTAGAATAAGATATTTTGATATACCTCATTTTGAAAAGGGGCATCCTAGAGGTAGAAGATACAACTCTTGTTAGGCAATATGTGCCCCTGTACTCAACACTCGTGAGACTGCACCTTGAGTAATGTTTCCAGTTTTGGACGCCACGGTACAAGAAGGACATTGAGGTGCTGGAGCAGGTGCAGAGAAGGGCAGAGAAGCTGGTGAGGGGTTTGGAGAATATGTCACATGAGGAGCACCTGAGGGAACTGGGATTGTTTAGTCCGGAGAAGAGGAGGCTGAGAGGAGACCTCATTCCTCTCTACGGCTACATAAAAGAAGGTTGTAGTGAGGCTGGTGTTGGTCTCTCCTCCCAAGTAACTAACAACAGGAAAAGAGGTAATGGCCTCAAGTTGCGCCAGGGGAGGTTTAGATTGGATATTAGGAAGAAGTTCTTTACTGAAAAAGTGGTTAGGTATTGGAACAGGCTGCCCAGGGAAGTGGTGGGCTCACCATCCCTGGAGGTGTTGAAAAAAATGAGTAGTTGTGGTGCTTAGGGACGTGGTCTAGTGGTCAGGGAGATGCTGGGATGAAGGTTGGACTAGATGATCCTAGAGGTCTTTTCCAACCTACATGATTCTATGATTCAATATGATGATTATGTTTCTCTTATCACCTGGAACAACTCCACTGACTAATAAGACAAACAAACAACCTCCACCCATAATCCTAAACTACACAGATTTTCTGTTCTCCAGGGCTTTTGGAATTTTTAACTAGTTGAAAAGCAAAGATGTGATTTTTAGTTTAAACTTACAACATTTTTCTCTGGTATCAGCAGTTGTGTCTGTGTATCTTCCAGGAGCTGTATGATGTGTAGTTTGTTACTTACCTTCTTAGATTACTTGGATATGTAGTTTTTATATATGTTAGGATGGTAGCAATTTAAGGGAGTGAAATGACTTCCAGAACCATAACTTGTAATATGTTGATCAAACACATCGTACTGTCAGATATCATACATTCAAATACTTGTCAGCATAGAAGTAAAGGCAAATTGGGAAGAGTACGCTGGTTCCATTTCTACACTTCATAAATTTGGGAATGAATTTCAGCAGTCCAAAGTGAAAATGTTCCCAGTAGATTTTTTCATGAATGTTCAGGAATAACTCAAGTCAGTAGGAAACTGCAACTGCACTCACTTATCTGTAGCCTATGTTACTCTGAGAGCTAGTCTCTGATTGCTGTTGTATCCAGTTAGGGATTTTTCTTAAAGCTCTTTGCTCCCTCTTTTCTTCCTTTTTGTCCTTGTCTACGGAAATCTGGCACAGAACGTTGTTTCTTGGTGCTTGGATCATGTCGAGCTTTGTCCTTGCCTTGCGGCTGGACAATTTCAATGCCAGAAACCCTTGTGAATCTGACTGGTCTTTCAGACTTCTCTTCTGCTATTTGTTCGCAACTAACCAATTTCATGTGTATGTCTTTTTCCTCCTCTATTTCTTAACGTTATAAAGTAAATTGTTCTAGCATAAGCAGAAATTAAGCACAATACGTGATTAAAAGTTTTATTGTCTTGTGTTATAATATCAGTAGCGTAGAGGTTTCATCAAGTGTAGAGCTGATTGACAGACTCCATCCTCTCCTTCATACCCTCAGATCAAGTTTTAAAACCGGTTGTTTATTGTGTACATAAAATCCAAGCAGTTTAGTAATGAAGCATTTACCAGTCTATTTATAATATTTTTTTTCTAGACTGTGTTTCCTCAATTGCTGTTTTCTAAATAAATAGTTGTTGGAGTTTAATAATATTTCTTACAATTAGATTTCCTGTAACTGTGTGGTACTTTTCCTTGTCTATTTTCTTGAGCTAGCTCCTAACCAGAAATGTAAGACTTCTACAGTATTTATTTAATCTTGTTATGACTCTTTTTTTCTTTTTTTTTCCTCTGCACTGAGTTTAACAAATGCATGTATCCCAAATGACTCTGTCAATCCAGTTCTCTTTCAAACCTTAATGAACAATCCGTGACAAGCTAATTAGGGATATTTATAACAGTTCTAGACTTAATATATTTATCTGAAAAAAGTTATTAGGTGCTCTACTGTCCTTTGAACAAAGAAATTATTGTGTATGAGTTAAAATTTGGAGGTGGTAAAAATGGAATTCATCTATTGCTGTGTCCAATTGTTCCAGATGAAACCCTGGCACTGGTTTAAGTGATTTAATCTCTAGCAAAAATTAGGGAAGAGGAAATGAACATGCTCACTGGTTGGCTGATTCCTAGGTTGAGTTGAGGGTCAGCAAAATATTGTAGCTAGAAAATTATTTCCATGTTTGGGTTACTTTATCAAATCAAAGGACAGTGTTTCTCCTACCTGAATGCTTTGGCAAGTGGCAACCTACTGAACTTGGCTCAAACTTGGCTCCCTTACTTGGATCTTGTACCGTCTGTCCCTACTCCACCTGACTTGCATCTGATGCTGTTGCCTTTTCCTGCTGGTGTCTTGTTGTGTTTTATCAAACCTGATTTCACAGTATGGCCTAGGAATTATTGCAGTCTAAATCAGTAGCATAAGATTGTCAGGTTTTCTGTCACTTTTCTCTTTCCAGTGTCATTCCCGCAGGTGTGCAGTGTGCTTCCACTTCTGAGCAGGGAAGTGTGGACTGTTGATGTACCGAGGTTTCACAGGCATAGGGTGTTTGGCAAAGAGTCGTGAATCCTACTATGAGTATAAAAAAGAACATCTAAAATCTTTTAAGAAAATTAATCATAGGTAAATCTTCAGATTCACATATTTTTGTAATGAAGGTACTTGTGTTTGAAGTAACTTTTTTGCCTAAACTGATTATTTGGATTGTTACGTTGGAGAATGTCTTGAGGCTTTTGTTCTTATTTGATATATGGAGGCTGTGCAAAAAGAGGAGGAAAATAAAACATACTGTCTGTATGCTGTGCAGAGTAAGAATAAAAACCTTACAGGTAACATTACCAGTAGATAGTCTTTGTTATATTGTGAATTTAAAGAAAAAAAATTTTTCCACTCGAAGTGAGTTTCAGTAACTGCCTATATTTATTGTTGAATATACATGTATGGAGTAAACAAACCTGAAGTATTATGCCATACAACCTCGTTGTTTGTTGTGATTCATTTGGTTTACTCATTGAAGAGAGAGCAAGTTATCAATACATCCAGCATAGTACAGAGTCGTGTTTCAACTGGCAGACAGTCAGCTATTGTTTTCAATATTCTGTCCTGTTTAGTATTCAGAGCATGGAGGAGAACGTGATGTAAGGGAATTGGTTTGCTGTTTTACCGACTGACTCAGCCATTTAACTCTGTTCCCTCAAGGCATCAAAGACTGCAATAAAGGAAATACATTTTGCCAATAATTTTCTATGGAAATAAGTGCAGCTTAATAACTTTTTTAATTAGTACTAACATTATTGCAGAGTGGAGAACACCTTAATTAAACTTATCTTTTGTTTTTCTGTTTCCTCTAAGTCTGTATTTCTGATACTGAAATCATATAAATCTAACCTCTGATTTGTAATTGGAGACAAGATTTTTTTTTTTAGTTGAAACTTCAATTCAAAGGTGATTTCTTCCAGTAGTATTTAGAGAGTATAGCAGAATTTTGCTATGACTTCATTCCTCCTTGTTTTTAAGTAGGATAAAAGGTAAGGTTAGGTCCAGAGTTCTCCAAACTCTTGTGCTCTATTTTCAGAGAATTAAATTTCCTATAACACTTTGTATTGTGCATTGCAATGTGTCTGATTGTCCCTGTCGCTTGCACAAAAGAACTGTATGGGAAATGAGTTACCGGGATACAACTGTACAGGACATTAAGTTTTTACTTAAACATTGTCTTGAAAACCTAATATCCTAATGCAAGAATATTAGATACCTAAACCTCATTCTCTATTAATTGATTTAGAAAAATTCATCTCTGTAAAATTGGTGCTATGAATGAATATATATCTCAACAGTCTACCTTCTTTTTATAGAAAAAAAAAAAAAGGAGCAGTTATTAATCTCTGTCTGGTGGTCCCCTGAGAGGGTCATGATGATGAAGCAGGTACAAGGCCATGCCAGGGAGATGTATCACTGGGTGAGGAAAGGACTGAGAATCGGGGAGGTAGGAAATAGGGTGCTGACAAATGCCACGCGGGCACCACAGTGGCCAGGGGTGAGCAGCTCCCAAGGCCAGCGGGTCAGGGCCTCTCACTTGCCTTTCTCTACCACAGCTTTTGTGACAAAGGGGCTGAGTCTCTGACTCAGCCAGCACATTTTATGGCAGAGGTAACAAAACCACGTATTTTGCTTAGAAATGTTACCATACTGATACTGTTTGCTATTCAGGGCATCTGGTGTGCAGGCATGTATGTGCTGGAGACCAAATTAAAGCTCAGCAGTTATGGGAATTGTGCACATCAGGTCGCAGGAGGAATTGGGGAGAACCACAGAGCAGCTGTGTTGGGTTGCTTTATGCAGCATTTTTACAAGGGAAGACAGAATTAACACCTAAGAATAAAATTTGTAGATGGTAATTACTAGGTGGTGTGATAGCAAATTCTGTGACTTCATTTCAGATAGTTAAGAAGAGGGAAATATTTAGCTAACTAAGAAAGGAAACAGAATCCATAATCTTGATTATGAAAGAAAAAAACCCAACAAATTTTTTCTTTTTAATGTATGAAGCTGCTTCTTACCTCAAAAAAACCCCCAAAACCTCCAAAAAAACCAACACAGGAACAAGGGTAAGATGGGAAAAAAGATGCTCATAAACAGAAGTAAATTCTAAAAGGCCTGGATGATAGAATTCTAAGAGGCTTGGATGATATGAATACATACCAAGCAGAGCACATCACTTAGCATAGCAAAAGGCAGCACTAGAAATAGGATTAAAATGCAGGGGAAGAAAAAAAGAGAGAGAAAGTTCTGAATCACTGTTAGGAAAAGTCTGACAATAAAATCTGTTAGCTACTGTTATAATTTCCCAACTTAATGATTATGAGTATCTTATTGCTTGGAACCTCTAAAACAGAATGGACAGCTATTTATTTCTGATATTCCAGGAGGATTTTTTGGAGTACTTCTCCTTTTAAGGGGATTTTAATCAAGTGTTTTCTTGTGGCTCTTAGGTGTATTTCCCTGGGCAATCTTTATATAACTTTGGGTAGAAATAGTGTACCGATCTCTTGGGTGTCTCAAGAAATGTGTTGAGTCTGACAGATTTATTTAGAATGTGAAAGCTATACATTTAGATTTATATACTGTCTTTTCCTTCTGCATTTTAATGTTGTGGCATCCAGAAAGGTGAGTGAGTTTGTGCTAATTGATGAAGTTACTTTAAATATGCTGTGGAAAAATGATGTCAACAGACATTTGAGTGTTGCATGTAAAATTTTCACAGACTAAAATAACACTTTGACAAGGGGACACCATGGTCATGTGTGGTATATGTATATATAACCAAAATGAGATTGACTGTGGAATGCTTGATCTTGTGTTTCAGATATGTGGATCACTATGAAAAAGTGTGTGAATTTGGGTAGTGTGTCTATGTATTTTGGTATACGAAGGATTGAGTCCAGTCTACATAGTCACCTGACAAAATCTGTTCGCTTGTGATGTGTTCAAGGATGTGTTACCTCTGTATACCTTTTGGAAGGCTTTTTTTTTTTTTTTTCCCCGTTTGAGAATTCAAAACCAAGTGGAGTACTGCTTAAAGCTGCAATCAGATGTCATTATAACATCTGGATTGCTCACAGTGGTTTCAGCTACATAAACTAAGCCCTGAGAACTTTCTGCAAACTGACCATTAGGACTAATGGTCTAGTCTGATTTTGTAATTATGTGCATGTAAAAATGCATCCTGTCGATCCTTTTTTCAAATCCTTTCTTTCTGCTAGAACATTTGGTTCAGGAAAATGTTCCTTTGTACTTAAGTAATCAAATGATGGAGAATCTCCTACGTATCTTGATGAGCAAAACCTAGTGGTGTATTCAGAATTTTCATTTGAATGTGTTAGACGGATGTTGAATAATGGTGTAGGCGTCATGGCTCTTGGATGTAAGGAAAACAAGAGAGAAAATTAATAGGGTTTTACTCTGGGTTTATGAAAATTTGTTCCCAGAGATAGCTTTGAGAGGTGAGGCTGGGAGGTCAGAGAATGGAGCACTTTCATGAGAAGTGCTCTCTTTACTGTTAAGGAAATGTTTCTGCAAGTTGGTTGCCATGTGCAGTTGCTTAGTTTCATCCCTGTGGTTTTCGTGAGATCATCTGCTGTGCTTGTTCAAAATCATATTATGTGCTGAGAAATAAAAGTATTCAGGGATTGGATGTGTCTGTCACAGAGGATATTTATTGTGATGGCTATGCAGATGTTCGTGTTTATTGTTCAGATAGTGTCTAGATGTTGTTTGTGATAACAGATTCCCGAGTCTTTTCAAAAAGTAGGAGATGGAAATGTTTGAAGGCTCATCTTGAGAGGCTGGGGAAGGATTTCAAAGTAGAAGTTTTTCACACTACAGGTTTCCAAGGTAAGAAAGTATGTGACAAATGTAAGTGTACAAGGTGAGGTCATACCTGGATAGCTCATTCAAAGCTGGAGTCTTTCGCAGCAGTGGTGTCCTTGCTGTGCAAACGGAAGGTCACTTGGTTTAACACAGTATTTTTTGTTTTTTCTACAGTCCTTAATCTTATGGCTCTTTAGGCATCCTAGTTCTACCATACCAAAGATAAAATGTGTTTTGTGTGGTCCTAGGTAAAGTATCTGTGTATGATGTGATGACATAACTGTTAATGACTTTATGGGACAGGCTGTACCTCTGTTTCTTTAGGTTCTTCTGTTTGTTAATTTAATTGGGAAAAAAAGTCCATCTAGCCAAATACACTATTTCTAACAGTGGCCTTAATCAGATGCCTAGGCTGATATTGAAGATGGAGGAAGTGTGTGCGGTAATTCCCATAATTGTGTGAATCTCAGGAATTTCCTACACCAGATGAGGGGGAGTGAGGGTTGTATTTAGGGTGTAGCATTTCTGTGCGTATAATCTGCATTAGACTTGTCTTCCATAAACTTGCCTGGTCTCCCAGCATGATTTTTGGTACCTACAATGTAATTTAGCACGATGTTGATACATGTCTATTATCCGTTAATCTGGTTAAACTTTCTTGACATTAATTTGATAGTTGGAGTTGAAGGCATGTAATTAGTGGGATAGTTCTGAAGCCTGAATTTAGTACCTTTTGCCTGAAGAGTCATTCAGTGATGTGGACTGTCTGCTCCTATCTAGTTCTAGGGAAGCCAGAAAGCTTTCGTTCAAAATGACCGTTTGTGCTGCAGTTTTTGTATTGTCAATTGATCTTTCTAATCTCCATAAAGAAGTGACATTTTCATGTTTCTGTTGGTATGATGAACTGGGGGGAGGGTATGGGTGGGTTGACCCCCCTGTGCAAGATACTGACATCCAAGTATAGTAGTCAGGTGTAGGACTCGGTGATTTTAAAGGGCTTTTCCAACCCAACTGTTTCTATAGATAGGGCTGGAAAACAGCCCTGAATGCAACCACGACACATTCTCAGACAACATCAAATTGAGAGGAGCACTTGATAGCAGAAGGGCAGGGAGCCTACTCAGGGGAGTCCTGGCTTCCTGAACAAATGAGTCAACAAAAATCTCTGGACAAAGAAAAGCCAAGTCACACTTTCAGGCCAGAGGCCCATGCATCTTTACAGGCAAGGAACTGACTGGCTGGGTCTTCTGCAGCAAAGGACCTGGGGGTCCTGGTGGAGAAGCAAGTAGAGCGTTATTTGGGGGAATGAAGACTGGCTGCATGTTCAGCTGCATTAGAGGGAGTGCAGCTAGCAGGTCAAGGGGATTACCTTTGTTTTCCCATCTGCTTGACACTGGTATGGCCACACCTGGGATACTCTGTCCATTTTGGGGTCCCCAAGTAGAAGAGTGGTATTAGCAAACTGGAACAAGTCCATCAGGGGACCCTCATATGTTTAGAGCCAGGAGACATAATACACAAGGGGAGGTGGAGAGGTCTGGGTTGGTTTAGTCTGGAGAGGTTAAGAGGTTAACTGCTGACTTGTAGCCCCTAAGGGGGACAGGGCTATAGAAAAGAAGAAACCACACTCTTTTTGGAGGTGCACAAGAGAAGAACACAAAGGAATAGTCACAAGCCACAGCATGGAACTTCTCATTGGTGCAGGTTGCACAGAGAATCTGCAATATCTTCATCTTTGGAGATACACGAACCTTGTCTGGACAAAGTCCAGAATAACATGAGGTATCTCCAGAGCTAGCCCTACTATGAGAACAAGGTTTGACTAGATGAATTCTAGAGGTCCATCCATCCTAATAATCTTTGTTTCACAAACCATCACAGAGAGGGTAGGTGGAATAGGGACACAGCTCTGCTTATTAATGAAACTATATACATTTATGTGGAACATATTTTGTAAAATTACCTGGTTTGGTAAAATTTTTTAAACGTTATCAGAACCCAGAATAAAGTGGATACTTTCTTCTGGATTTTATTCCAACTTTTATCCTTTCTATTCTTTGAATTTAAGCCAAACTAGTCCTGAAACATGTTGCCAAAGAGTGTGATGAGCAAATAACTTGTATTTACCAGGTGCTGAACAGAAATTACAGTCTCTCAGTTTTGCTTGCATTTCCATCACTGAGAATAATTTGGTTTTTTTTTTTTTTTAATTCCGTGTTTCAGAGAAGCGAAAATCTTGTTGTCTGTGAAACCTCCACTTTTTTTTTTTTTTTCCTTAGAACTGATAGAAACTGTGAAGTGCATGCAGAAGTTGTGTGTGGGGAAAAAGCTGACATTTGCACAACCAAGGAAGGGTTGTATGATCGCAGTGTCTCCTTAGAAAGTGGGCTAAACAGAACATGAATGTCAGCCTTGGAAAGATGAGAGTAGGTTGGAGGAACATGTGTTTTGCTGATGCTTCTGTTACTTCAAGCAGCTCTGCTGTAGCCGCCTCGGCTCTACTTAAGAGATCTTTGCTGGCAAAATGTCCTCGTGTAAGGTTGTTGGCAAACAAAGCTCTTCAGTGCAACACTTCTGAGGTATGAAGAAGTTGTTTCTTGTATCTTAATTTATACATGGAGAAGTTCTGCAAAATGAGAAAGCTGGTTTGTTGGAGTAAATTTTTGGTTTATTGGGGTTACTTCTAAAACTTACCTCAGCTTTCATTTCTGGAAAGGCACTGGTAGCTAGGGTTCCCACCATGGGCAAGGATCACTGTGTGCATCTCTGCTTGGCATAATTTTCATGTTCACCTGCACAAGCCTTCACCAGCTTTCTTGGCTGAAAGCTTTGCTTGCATAGCTTTCAGGCCTGACTGGTCCCCTTGTGGCTCTGGAAACCTCAATGAAGTAAAACTGCAGTGCCACTGTGTACTCTGCATGAGAGATGGACCCAAACAGTGGTGGCATGAGGGACGGCAGAACATAGGCCTAGCTGTAGTGTGACCATGCAGCCCCTCAAGACTTGGAAGAGATCAGCGAAGTCTGGCACATAGAAGAAATAAGTGCAATAATATAAATCTAGCTGATGATTGTCAGCTAAATTGTACAGCAAATCTTGGGTAGTAGGAGTAGGTACAAAGAAAATTATTGCAGCTGCACTGACAACCTCATCTTGGAGGAGATAGCTTTTATTGGGGTGTGATATTTACTGCATTTAGGACAAACATGTAGCAGATGCTTTCTTTCCTAGTGTGGCATAGTCTGTAAAAAGCTGACAGTTCTTTTCAACAATAAAGGAATCTGCCATTGCTATGAGGAACTTATAAGTAGTTAAATATTGCTGCATTACTTTATATCTTTTTATTTTATCAAAAAGATTTCTTTTTTTTTTTATTATTATTCCCCTTCTTTATTTTTCTTTTCCTCTCAGATGGCCAGTATGACCTTTTTGGAAGCTGTCTCCAGTTCTGTATTTTGGCAGTCAGTGTGGTACACTTTAATTCCTTCATATAAATCAGACGTTGCCTTTGCTCACTGCCTGTGATTTTTGTCCAGTCCCCTCTACTCCCTAAAGGAAACCAACCCTCACACCTCTGTACCTTGTGAAATGTTTTACAGCCTTGTCAAAGAATCTTGAATTTGCTGCTCTGGGCAATTTAAATATTTAAAGTGTCAGACTTGATGATATAGAAATTATTTCTACCTTACAATTAAATACCTTGTAAATGGAATTGAATGACCCGTACATTACTGGGGGTGTTTCTGGTTTTTAAACAAGTGGCAGATCAACGAGAGTTAAATACCATTTGTACTTGTTTGATTATGCAGAATGATAAATTGGTTTGGTAAATCTATTAGCTGATTTTGGAAGTCTGATATTTGATTCTACAAGGCTCTGAATTGTTGCACAACGATTATGTACAGAGTATAGTCTGCACTGAGTGACAGCAAACAGAATCCTTGCAGACACTGTTTTACTTGGAATAACTTCAGCTTTAAGAAAATCAAAAAACAGCTAAGGTTGCTAAGTGACAGCAAAATATTTAGAAAATCAAACTGGTTTATGCAATGAATAGTAAAGGACAGCATATATTGTGTACCACCCACATGCTGTATAAGACCTTTATTTTACACAATGAAGACCTGTGTAATTCAGCACAGTAACCACAGCTATCACCTCTGTCTTAGTACTGAGATTCTCTAATAGTATTTATTTAGTCGTCTTCTTAAGTAGAAAATCTCTCCAGTGATTCTAACTATAAAGGAATGCTTTCCATCTCTATTCTGAAACACAGTAATATTCTTGTGTAGGCAGACACTGGAAGAGGAGGCAAGGGGAGGGGTAGGAGGCGAAATGGAGTGAGAATCGCTGTTTATAACTGGCTATTTGCTGTGAAGGCTTATTCTCATCACTGGTGTGAGATGAAGCTCATTAACAGCCAACGATGTGGCACGGGTGTTTTGTTTTTCTGGAAGGAGAGGATAATGATGGGTTCAGCCTAAGGCTCTGTGCCTTTTCCTTGGCTCTTGCAGAGGAAGAGTGCATATGGCTTTCCAAAGTCTGGCCCTCTGCATAAAGCCCTCCCCACCACCATAGGTTCCCCAGGGGAAGCTGGGGTTACAGCAGGGTAGATATGGGATGAACTCTTGGTGCCTCTTGAGTCTCAGTCAGCAGTAGAGTGAGAGTTGTTTCAAGTGTTGTTAGATGCTGTTGTGCTGTTTCTAAGGCTTATTTGGGAAGAGGAAAGCCCACTATAATGGGCTGACCAGTACCCCTGCACAGCTGAGCTGGGAGACCCTGCAGAGGAGGCAGGAGGAGGGAGTCACTGAGCTTGACATCCTCCAACTGTGGTTGGAGGATTTGTGAAAGTGGGAAGACAAGGGAGATGGGGGTTACAACTGGCACTTAACAAGCTACGTTTCAAGGCAGAATGAAATAATATGAAACAAAATCTGAAATAACCAGGCAAAAAAAAACACGTAAAGTGCATGCATATTCCTTTTGTACCCACATGGAGCTTAGGTTGAAAACTTGGTTTGATGTGGAAGCAGACCTTTTAAATGTGTAGGGCCTTGAACACATGGTCTATTTTAATTGCTAGGAAGTTATTGGTAGTTGAATTTTTATCGTCCTGGAAGTGGTGTGTTAAACTGAGTGTCACTGTAAATGTATTGACCTTTTGCATTGTCCAGGTTTGGTTCTGGCTGAGGGTTTGGGCAAGTGGGATGAATTATCATGTAGAAAAACTCAATTCATGGTATCAGAAAGATAGTCCTTGGCATACTTTCTACTCTTTTATCCTTTTTATTTCCTGGACAAAAAGCCTGGCAGGACAAGAAACAAAGTTACGTTCAAAGAAGTGTGTGAGAAGTTGGATAGAAAAGGATTTATTTATACCTTTGTTTCTGTGCATTCAAGAGATGCCAATTTATCTCCTGAATGACTTGGAAGGGAGACACAACTGTTTGAGGGAAGACTTACTGGGTTATTTCTTTTTCCACTCTTCTCTGCTCTCAGAAATTATAGTTTTGGCTAAAGTTGTCCAAAAGCAGCTGCTGCTGTGGAAGGCATTGGACAAAATGGCACACCTTGGAGATAACAAAGCTGCTTCTTTTTAGGAACTGTTCAGGGACGTGAGTCAGGTTTGGTGGTGCAGATCATATATGTTGCAGCTGGGAATTCGGGGAGTGGCTCTTTGCTTGGCTTCTCCCTACCCCTTTCTTTTTGAGATCTGCATAAGAAATATTTTATCTAGCTTAATCTATAATTGCAGTCATCAGCTTCTGCTGTTTTCCTAAAATACCCAAACAGTCTGAGAAGGGGTAATTTCACACTACAGTGTGGGAGTAGAGAAGCAGTAATGCTATTGCTTGTCTAAAGTCTTAAGGTTCCTGATGCTTGGACAAATCCCAGCTCTGAGTGCCAAGATGTGCAACCTTTGGTTATTTCTTTGCTTTATTTCTGAAGTTGCCACAAGGTGGCAATGGTTCAGAACGTTATTCCTCCAGTACTAGCTCTTTGGCTGTGGGGAATAGGGTCAGCTGCAGGCAGTGGTTTCGAGCCAGCATCTGCAGTGCTCAGGGGCGCGGCGGGAGAGGCTGGTTGTGGCCACATTTTAAGCTTTTTCATTCTACAGGCTAAAGTTCTGTAGAAGACAGTTGTGCTGTGAGTTACGTCTTTGTTGGCTGCTGTTTAGGATGGTAGTGAGCTGCTCTGGGTACTTAGGCAGTGAGAGCAGATGAAAATGCTCTAAATCTAGCATCAAACTCTGTGAAGCTAGGGTTTTGTCTTTTTAAGTTCTTTCTTTCAAAGTGAAGATAAAGCAGCCTTACTGTTGGAAATACATCCAGGCTTCCTTTTCCCTTCAAAATGTTGGAGTTTATTATTTAATGAAGTAAAACCTGTGATATTGGAACAACTCCCTAAGCTGCCAGATCTGTTTGAAATGCAACTTCTTATGAAAATAAGAATTTAAACTGTGTAAAATTCATTTATTGAAATTGTTTAGAGATAAGAGTGGAGCTAAAAGAGAAATGCCACTAGATTTTTATACCCAAGTTTCGCTTTAGAAGGGAAAAAGCAAATCTTTAAATTAGTGCTCTAAGAATGGGATATATAAGACTTCTTTGAAATGTTAAATGCAAGGTGAGAATTTTTTTTAATAGTTAAGTGCGTGAGGCACTTTTGATAGCCCTGTAAATGATGAAAAGTTAAATTGCTACTTCAACTTGAAAAAAGCTGCTGTAATTAAATAGCTCTTTGAGAAGTTTATCTTAAATATGTTTTCATTCTTTGATAATCTATTAAGATTAGCAAATGTAGAAACAAAAGTTACTTTTCGTGAAAAGCACAGGGATGGAGGAGAAAAGATTTTATCTGTTGCATGGCAGCAGTAGAGAAGAAGCAAATTTGAGGACAGTGAATCATAGAATGGCTTGGCTTGGAAGGAACCTTTAAAGGTTGTCTAGGCAAGCTCCCTTGCAGTCAGCAAGGACATCTTTAACTAGATGAGGTTGCTCAGAGGCCTGTCCAACCTGACCTTTAATGTTTCCAGACATGGGGCATCTTCCACCTCTCTGGGCAACCTGTGCCAGTGTTTTACCACTGTAAAAATTATTTTCCATATATCTAGTTTAAGTCTCCCCTGTTTTCATTTAAAACCATCACCTCTTGTCCTGTTGCAACAGGCCCTGCTAAAAAGACTGTCCCCATCTTTCTTATAGGTCCCCTTTAAGTATTGAAAGGCTGCAATAATGTTTCCCTGGAGCCTTGCCTTCTCCAGGCTGAACAACTCCAGCTCTCTCAGGCTTTCTCCATTGGATAGATGCCTCAGCCCTCTGACCATTTTTGTGGCCCTCCTCTGGACCCAGGTCCATGTCTTTCTTGTGGTGAGGGCTCCAGAGCTGGACACAGTACTACAGGTGAGGTCTCACCAGAGTGGAGTGGCAGAATCACCTCCCTTGACCCACTGGCTACACTTCTTTTGATGCAACCAGGATATGATTGGCCTTTGATCTGCGAGTGCACGTTGCCAGGACCTGTTTAATCTTGTTTTCCTTTAAAGTTGCCTTTGCTTATCTTCAGTCATTCTGCAGAATGCAATCAAACCTGATATTCTGAGTCGCTGGAATTTAGTTACACGTTTTCATCCAAGGAACCAGGAGTAGTTATTTATTAAGTATCACACAGAGTTAATGACAACAGATTTCATGCTACTTAGAACGTGAAATCCAACAAAGCAATAGAAAACTGAAGCAGGTTGATGGAAAGCAACAGAATCAGTGAGGCTTTGGTGTATGCTTCAGGTGGTATTCAGAGTTCAGTTTACATTTAGGGGTACGTGTAATAATGTAAATTTTATTTTAATTTTGCTGTTCATGGCTCTTTATTAGAATTAAAATGTGACACAGAGGCACTGACAGTAACGATGTAAATTGGTAAGGGACTGAAAGCAAAGGTCTGACGTGTATGGGTCTTACAAAGAGGAAAGGAGGAAAAGGCACATGCAGTGGAAAGGTAATCCTACTGCAGAATGATTTTGAGCTCCTTGTGTGAACTCTTGCCAGGGAGAATCTGGCCAGGCTTATTGCCCTTAAGTTTAAGCATACCTTGGGATTCTGGTTATGCATGACGTCCTCATTTCTTTTTCCTTGTTAACCAAGGTGGATAGTTTCAAAGGTAGCTCAGACTTGGATAGGTGGACTTGGTAGTGTCCAAGAGTTAATGTCCTGTACTGACACGTTTCTCTTCATTTCCTATTATGGCATTCTAATGCAATTAGACTTCCCTTTTTTCTCCCAATTTCTAGGCTACTACATTTACTCTTATTTTTCTGTTGTTTCATTTTAATGGCACTTGGACAGAAATTCGAAGTGTTAATGAATCCATTAAAAGTGACCAACATTTTTTAAAAAAGTATGAGAATTCACTTGTACACTCAGTATTCTGACAAATGAAAAAAACAGAGGAACTGTATGCTACAGAAGACTAACTTATTCTGTGGCTCGACAGCTGACACAACTACATCTCTACATATGACGGTACTTGGGACCTGTAAAATAGATTTCAGATCATCCTTAGTGTAAGATGTAGCTTTTCATATTTTCTGATGGTATTATTGTTATCTTTTAGTTTTGCAGGAGAACTTTATTCCCCTACACATCCAGATTTCACACTAAAACATAAGTAATTGAAGAAATGTGCAGTAATCCTAAAATGCTATTCAACCCTAAGAATTGCTTACTACCTGAAGTAGTGAATATGAAAGCCATATATAAATATTTTATAGGCATTTCAGTTTGCTGAACTATGATGGTTAGAAATGAGGAAGTCAGAATTAAATTTATATTTCATTGCCTTATTCATAATGTTTTTGTTTGATATGTGGGTAATAGACAAGCAAATCACCTAAAGAATGAAGTTTGCAAGCATGAAAACACATTTCCATAATTGCCTTGGCAGGAAGCCCGTGTGTTCTTGTGGCAGAGCTGTGAATATTCCATGGGATGGAGGAGCTGCTTGCACAGCAGTGGTGCACCATCTGTGGGAGCACTCAGCTCTTCTGTACGTCCTCTACAAGAACAAGTGTGTGCAGAAAAAAACCCCTCAAACCATCCTTAATGATTTGCATTTTCAGATATCTCAACTTGTCCAATATCTTTAGAAAATGAGAGAGGAATAAGGGGAATTGAATAAAGGGATTTGTGTTAGAAACAGCTAACCTTTGTGGTGTAGATTCTCGTGTTCCAGTCCTCTCCAAAATAGAAAGAGCTCCCAAAACCAAATGAAGTGGCCCAACTGGTTTCCCAGCTTAAATATGTAATCTCAGAGGAGCTGATTGGCTTGGCCTTGGCCAGAGAGAGGCAGGTCCAACTTGGAGCCTGGGGAGCTTCTCTGTGGAAAGACCTGAGACTCCTGGTGGACAAGAGGATAACCATGAGCAACCAATGTGCCCTTGTGGCCAAGAAGGCCAGTGGCACCCTGGGATGCATCAAGAGGAGTGTGGCAAGCAGGTCAAGGGAGGTTATCCTCCACCTCTACTCTGCCCTGGTGAGGCCTCAACTGGAGTACTGTGTCCAGTTCTGGGCTCCCCGGTTCAAGGACAGTGAACTGCTCGAGAGGATACAGCAAAGGGCTACAAAGATGATTAGGGAACTAGAATGTCTCCCTTACAAAGAAGAGCTGAGGGACTTGGGATTTCCTAGCCTAGAGAAGAGAAGACTGAAGGGAGAGCTTATCAATGCTTGTAAATACTTGAAGGGTGGGTGTCTCTAGAGGGGGCCAGACTCTTTTCAGTGATGCCTGTGTGACATCACTGTCACACAGTGATAGTGACAGGACAAGAGGTAATGGGCGCAAAATTGAACATAGGAAGTTCCATCAAAACCTGAGGAGGAACTTCTTTTCTTTGAGGGTGGCAGAGCATTGGAACAGGCTGCCCAGAGAGGTGGTAGAGTCTCCTTCTCTGGAGACTTTAAAAACCCACATGTACAAGTTCCTGTGTAACCTGGCCTAGGTGAACCTGCTTTGGCAGGGGAATTGGACTAGATGGTATGTGGAGGTCCTTTCCAACCCCTATCATTCTGTGATTCTGTGATTCTTGAAGCTTCTTACAGAAGGCATGCCAGTAGCCCCCTCCGCTACTACCAAAGCTCATCAGGCACAAACCTAACACATCAGTATAGCAGTAAATTTGCTAATCTCGGGCAAGTATTGTAGCTTAAATGTCTTTGAAGTGTCATCACTAGAGACCTGAATGGCTAAGGTCACCATACTTGCTGTAGATGCCAAAAAGTTCTGTAAGAAATGATGATGAGATTGGGGTAATGTTGTTTGCTGCAGGTTAGCCATTACAGATACAACTTTATCTCCTCTGGAAAAATATTTTCCATTTCTGGCTGTACGTTTATTTATTTGTAACTAAGCAAAATACAGGAAGGATGAAAAAACTTTTCAATCAGTTGTGTTTGAATTTTTTTAATATTAAATTTAAAGTTCAGGAATACTCACTGGAATAAAGGCTTTACATGAGTTTTTAAGTTCTGAGAAAGCAAAACAACTATTTTTAACTATTGCTTTGTTGTATTAGTATGTTAGTGGCAGTCTTCTTTGATGTAACATTCTAACTTCTCACAGATTTGATAAGGGGAAATATCTTACTAAATATTTCAAGAGTTGATAAGAACCTTGGCAAAAGGCCTGTGTCTGGATCCCTGGACAGCTTTAAGATTCTGCTTTTTCCCCATAACATTAAGCTTTGATAAAAATGAGTGGATTGCAAGGTTTAATCATGAAATGTTCTCTACTAGGAGCCTTTGAAAATGCACTCAACTTTGATATGAAGTCCATCAAATGTAATTTGTTATCAGTCTTGGAGCCTCATGGCTGCTGTTCCCTAAGATTAGTTGTTTCATCTCATTCATAGTGGTATAACATCAGTGGCTAGAAGTTCATTTTCTTTATAGGGGGCATGTTTCTTCACAGTGAGCATGGTTGTTAAAACATGCCAATGGCAGTGCCTAAATTACTCAAAAAAATGGACGCATCTCAGTTGTTTTTCACTTATTTGAAGACTGGAGCTAAGTTTTATTAGCTGATGCTACTGATATGGGGAAAGTCAGCCATTTTATTCAGCATACGCATATAAAATATTGCTTAGAGTTATCCATGCGGACTTAACCTGTAGCATCCTGAGGACACAAGGGAAAGAGTTTAGTTTGCATGCTGAGTGTGTGCATGGCTTGCTGCAGCAACCTGGCTTGTTCAGGTGGGGCTCTGAAGAGCTGCCACACAGTAGGGAGCCAGGTGGCCAGGGAGCCGCTGTCTTTTCTTCCCTGTTCATGGCTTCCAAGTGTGTATAGTGCTGCATGTTTTTACTTTGAGACTAACTGCATTTATTATTGTTCTTTCCCCTCTCCTCCTTTTTTTTTTTGCATAGCTCAATAAACAGCAGCTACAGATACTGAAGGAACGTTTCCAGGCCTTTTTGAATGGAGAGACGCAGATTGTAGCAGATGAAGCATTTTGTAATGCTGTGCGAAGTTACTATGAGGTGAGTTATGGGCTTTTTCTGTATTGCCTTAAAAATTCATAGAATCTCTTTTAATGCAGATAGAAGGAAATTAATTTTGAGTTTCAAAGGCTGTGAACTTCCAAACCTTCTAGAAACAGCTTCTTCCTACTCAGCTTTGCTGTTTTAAAATTTGAAATCCACTGCCTGGGCACAAGAGATAAACCGAACTGGAAAATATCCACCCTTTTTGAAGAAGGAAAAAATAAAAAAAAACCAAAACGAAAAGAACCCTGGTGCTAAAAGTCTTTCTGGCAGCATTTGATACAACTAGGCACCACTATCTTCATCTCCATATGTTTAAGTTACCTCTTTTAATCAGCACTTCAGTTGCAAGTTACCATGTTGAGAAATATGTCTTCTGATTTTTAGTTACCATGCAGTTTTTTGGAGAGGAGCTGCCTGTTCTCTTCCCAAAGAAGAGAAGTTCTTCATGCAGCTAGGCTAGCTCTTGAGTTCTGCTGTGACCTCCCAGGCATGTTCAGAGTCTACAGCAACCAGTGCAGGCCTTTAGATGTGGCTTTAATTGCCTAAGCGACAGGTCCCATTCCAAACTAAGAGGACAGCTCACTGTCCTTTTTGTAACAGCAGCAGCATATGTCTAGAGAAGTTATTTCTTACTCTTAGGAAATGGTACTGCAAATTCATTTTGTCTCTTCTAGCTTCAGACTTGCTCAATGAATCATGAGGGTTGTATGTTAAACTTGGATTTCTTTTGAAGCGTCTTCCTCCATATTTCATTTTTCCACATCTTTTTTTTTTTCAAATTGTTTAGTTTTATTTTTTTGTGTATCATTTGTCCTTCATCAGCAATTCTTTGCTAGTGAATGAAACTTTTCTTCATAGAGAAAAGGACGTGACTTATGTCCTAGCTTGGTTTTATCTATGTGAAATTATGTTGCACATTTAAAAAGAAGAAACAGAGGTGGACAAATGGTTTCCCCGTTATACAGAAGTGCGAGAACTCAGTATAAGTTTCTCCAAATCACACTCTGATCAGTACTCAGTACTATGGCAGTTCAAATGAAGGAAATCTCATCGAAAACACTTGTGAAAGATGGGGATGGGTCTGCAAATGAAACAAGAGAATACAAACATTCATGAGCTAGTACATTGGGCTGCAGGAACAGTACAGAAGTTGTTAGAAAGTAATCTTTTTTTTCTGCATAACTGATGAAGTTAAGACTGGGAAGAAGGACAGTTTGGAAGGTGGTGCAGGCCAGGGCTGAGCTAGTTAGCTGCCCAGCAGTAGGGTGCAGAGGAGTGGGATTTCCCAAGATGCTGAATGTGGGTTAGAGTTGAAAAGGACATAATATTTATGGTTCTTTCTTTCAGTAAGTTGTGTAAGAAGCTTGATGTGCTAAAGGAAGTAGCCTGCCTTTTGGAAAGTATGTAATAGCGAATAAAAATGATTTAAAAATAAATGCCTAAACAGTGATCGTCCTGCTCAGTTTTACTTTGTGTCCCTGATTTGAGGGGGAATTAGATTTTTTGGATGCATGAACAACTATGGTTTTCAGTATATCTGCTGTTGCAATAAAAGGCTCTTAGATAATAACCTAAGATAGCCCTATAAAATGGAAGACTCAAATTCTCTAGCTATTTTCAGCCATTCATCACTTTGAATTAAGTGTACAAATGTTCTAGCTATCCAGTTTCAAACACAGGATTCCAAAGATGCCGACATCACTGTCAAGGCTGTAATGGCACCTTGGGCTAGTGGGATCCTTGTCCAATGTTAATACATCGTGAGCTCATGTACCAGCTGTAATTTGGCTCTTCAGTCTTTTTTTTCATTTATCCCACCCCCTAATTTAATTTTCCATTCTTTTCAGAGATTTTCTTCCAGACTTGCGCAGCCTTTTCCAATTGTGCTGTTTGAGTCAACATCTGCCAGTTATTTTTAATTTCTCTTCAGGGTTGTAATAATCACCAGTATGCAATATTAGATTTAATGAACATCACAGTGGTGGGATCCAGCTGGAGACATAGTTCAAGCTACTGCTCCTCTTCAGTGCATTTTAATCTAATTCTATTCATTTTACCACGTATTCTCATATCATCGTTTATATGTGTCTCTTGTGCCTTTTTCATTTGCTTTGTTACCCGTTTGTTGAAAATATTAATCTCTATTACTTCTTTGTATGTTCTGTTGATGCTGTGCTCTGATGTTTTCTTGTCTCTACCTTCCACATGTGGTCCTGTTTGATGATGTTTGTTAGTAATTTGAATTCTATGATTCTAATTTGAATTATGGACATCTTGCTTGTTCCATCATAAGCATCCTGTAAGCTTCAGTGTTAATTTCCTTATACTTTAGTTGCTGAGCTACAGTTCAATTTTATCTGACATGGAAGGAAACAAATACGTGGTCTGCACAGTAATTGTTTTACTCTGAAAATGATTAATTTGCCTTTAATTTTATGCAGTAGTCACGGTTTGAGACTTATTACAATATTGCTGCCAAAGCCAGGTTATCCTCATTACTGGAGTTGATTTTCCACACTCAACTCTTTAACTTTGAATGTGAAAGAGAAGACTTGTTTTGCGCATGTGACATAAATCCTGTATCAGTAGTTGCAGGTGTTTTGAGTCACTAAATCTGTCCATAATTACTGGATTTGTTCAGAATTTGTCCTCTTAAGAATCTAAGAGTAAGTTCCAAGGATTTGGGAATTTATTATAGCTCAGTCTTTGATTTACTTTTCTAGAAATATTTACTGAAAGAGTAAATTATTTGCTAAATAAATAAAAATGAGTTTTAGCATCAATTTCACTGTGTTGTAAGAGTCATGCTCCTGTGTCAGGACTACTTGGGAAAATTTACTGGTCAATTTTGTTGCTTTATCCTCCAGCATTATGTCATTTCTAATGCTGCTGTTTCTGTTAATGTTCTGGCATTGTTATTCATTTATCTTAAAAATCGAATAGAAAAAAATGGTAGGAAAAGTTGCATAAACTCCTACTTAATTCTCAAGAAATGTTTATTTTCGTGTTCTGTGTAATCTCACCCTAGCATTCCACCACACTTCCTGAAAGTCTCACTGAAATTTAGCATGATTCATTTGTATGCATATAATTAAGATTGTCTTGAGGAATTATTTCCTCTTTCATCCAAGTTTTAGAAAAGGTATGGAAATGTTTGCAGTTATCTTTCTGTAATCATTCTTCCAGAATTAACACAGGATTATTTTTTTTGTGGAAAATTTCCATTACAGATATTGAGCCAGATTCTAATCAGTAGAACATTACATGTTGGTGATGCTTTTTGGATAAAGAGAAAAATTCAATCATACGGCAATTTATTATGAGTAATTATATTGGACACACTGCTAAGTATAAAATTAAGTGAGAAAGTGTTTTATGAAATAAAGTCTTTCTTTGCATTTTTCAACCCAGTTTCTTAAAAAGTTATCAGTCAAAGAGTAGATAATCTTTCACTCAAATTCCTGCATGGTCTTTTATGAAGGTTGGAAAATGCTGTTGTGCATAGTGCTAAGAGGTTCATTCACCACCTTTAGTGTACATACCTTTAATAGGTATGTATATACCTTGGGCTAAACTCACATTACTAATTCTTTAGTCTTGTATTTATGCAGTCTTAGATACGAGTAAAGTGGGTGCAAAGAGCTGTAATGAATGTTTGAAATACTGTAAAAACTTTCAGTATTGTAACGATTGCAAGGTCTCAGGTTTTCAACTGTCTGCTTAAAAGATTGTGAAGCTGCAAGAAATTTTAGGTTCCTGATTTTCTTGCTGCTTCATTTTAAATATGTGGTTCTAAGCCATAATTACTGCATGCTGCTTAAATCTGAATGTTAAATGCAGGATCTGTAGCAATTAGCACTATGAGGGGTTTTCAGAATTTAAAATCAGACTTAGTTTGACTGTACCAGTTTGCCTGTGATACAGAGATCATATTTAACTTAATTCCTATTTCAATTCAGGTGTCATAGTCCTTGAAAAATTAAATTGTCTGCCACAGTCAGGCAATAGGAAAGAGCTGAGGTATGGCCAATAGTGAAAACTGATGAGGCAGGAGATTCGTGTACAAACTTAGCCAAGGGATTGGCACTACCTGGCTGGGAGGAGGGTTTAGAGAGGTTTAAAGAAATAAGTGAACTAAACATAGAAAACAGCCAAAATCAACAATAGGAAAGAAGAGAGCTTCCATTTACCCAAATGTTGAACAGGATAAGTTTGAGTTGAAAGGGTCCTTAAAGATTATCTAGTCCAACCTGCGGGCCACAAGCAGGGATGTGAATCCTGGCTACATGTTGCTGGCTAGGCGTGCACCAGTGTCTGTAAGCACACCTCTTCCAAACTTGACTGAGTTGCTTTGGTCAGTCTTTGCTTGTGTAACCTCCCTTCCCTCTTCTCTTGAGCCTGGGGACACCTTCCTTCCTTATGCTGTAGGTGGTGTGTAGAAAGGATTCCTCATGCAGGGTTTGGTTGCTGCTTGAGGTGGTTATGCTGTGATGCAAACGCAGCCAACCCCAGCCTTGGGCATATTTAGAGTGGTTGGTATTGGGCTGTTCTACAGAGTTCCTACAGAAAGTTCTACAGAGGCTGAGGATGGAAGAAAAATACATATGAAATAATCCTGTGAACATCTGCCAGTTTAGATGTACCTATGATAATACCACTGTTTCTTTGTTTTGATCAAATCTGTGAGCATTTACAGGCATCCTGAAAATGTTTTCTTTCCCTTAACACAGAGCAGTTGTTTTAGCCCATAGTAGAAGCACACCCTGGTGTAACAAAAACATTGATTCTTTCTTGCAGTTATCCTTAGGAAAGGATGAATTGTGTTTGTTGGAGCTTTTTTTATATGAAGACTTTCAGATGTTGGGCTAGTCTGAAAAAAGTTGAGGTATTTCTCTCGTGGAAGGAGTGAAGCAATGATTCTATTTCTGCCTGTAATTATGGAAAACTTGGTCTGAAGGCTTTTTGCATGGGAGTGAGAGGCAAAAGGATCTCACTAATGAGATTGGAGAAAGGAACTAGTTTTCTGGACTAAGTGGTATTTTGCTTGCTTTTATGGCTTGATTTTTACTATCAGCTATTTCAGGTATACAGTTTTTATTTAAAGCAACAAAAGGCACTATTGATCCTGATGAATACTTCAGGGATGAAGATGACAACTAAATAAATTCACTGGTTTCTGCTTTCATTTTTCTCAAAGGTCATAATTGGCATATGTGTATATTTAATGATACGGGCTTTTTGCTCTGTCCAGATCCTCTTAAAGAACTTGAATACTAGGCCAATTTGGGATTTATTGTTGATACAGTCTCATTTGGAGAAACTGTTTCAACAGGGTGCTTTCTTACATTAACTTTAGTATAATCATGTGTTTCGCCTTGTAAGGGAGCCTTTCAATAACAAGCAAGTTTACAGTTGCACTTACCAGCACTTACACAGTTAGTTTCCTTCCAGTTGCTTTAAAACATAGGCAAACTTCAGGTCATTGTAATATTGGCATGGGGGCTGTTGTTTTAGAGGTCTGTTTTTAGGCCAGTTCTTTGAAAAGCTTCATTAAAATGTTTTTAGGCCACCTTCAAGAAAGAGATGTACGGTTTATCTAGGTCATCCATTTCATTGAAGAAGCTCTAATGCCTTCAGTGTTTTGGATCAGCAACCACACTTCGGTGTGTAATGGAGACTGCCTCAGTGTTAGCAGTCTAATTATTTTCCTCAAAGAGGTGAGGGGGAGGTAAGACACAACAAATTAAAACGTGCTTTACATGAGCTACACCTCTTCTGTGCTAAGGAGAGACCTTGTAAGTCGAATTACAGGCTTTGCAATGTACCAGTGCTGAAATCCTCTAGTCTCTTGCTTTACAAATAGTTGCATGTAACTATATTCTTTGCTTTTTCAAAGGCTGGAAATCCCAGTTTCACTTCTGCCTGCATGATGTCAGAGAAGCAAAGCATTTTGCTGCCTATCTGCAGAGAACATAATTGCTAGCTGTTGAAACTGTGTCTATGCAGTCTCTTTGGACACTGATATTTGTGGATGATCACTGTTAATTTAACTGAGGATGACATACAGTTTCCGTGTTAGTATTATGGATGTAATTATAACAGACATGTATTTCAAACTTACAAATGAGGTAGGTGGTTGACGAATGGAGCTTAGTGCATTAATTGTACCAATGCTTAGCTTTGCAAGTGGTGTGTGCTGATAGGGAGAGAGGAAGAAATGGCTCATTGAATTTAGATGAAAAAAATTTCCCAGTAATGGTATCCTTTTTGTTCATTTTGTGACCACTGTTCCAGACAAATAAGGATGCCTTGTGGATCTGCACTATACTGCAGAAGTAATTAGTGTTGGGTAGTGAGGTATGTCTCTACTGAAGTAAGCATTATGTGACATTGTTTGCTTGTTTATTAGGTAAATTCTGAATGTCTGTTAATCTGAGCAAACCAATTAGAAAACCAGGAATTGCTCAAATTGTTACACAACAGTGAATTTGGTCTGTGTTGCTTAATTATTTTTCTCTTAATCCCAGTGCTGTTTTACTCAGTCTCAAAGGAAAATAAAACTTATCTGGATGTTGGTTTTACACAGTTAAGTCTGTTGCACTGAGACATGGACTATACCTGGTTTTGTTAATTCTTTCTTCTGGGCAGCTGAAAATGGTGGGGTTTTTTTCAGCTAGCCTGATAATAAGCAATGTGACAGTTTAACAGCAATGCTGCAGAAGATACTAAAATTTTATTCTCCTTTCTTTTTTAATTTGGAAATAAATACTTGGAAGAATTTGTCTTTCACTAGATGATGAAAGGGTGACAGCTCTTGATCTTTGTTATTCTTCCTGCTGCCTTTTCCAGGTCTCAGCACAGAGCTGACCTTAAAGCCCTGTAAGTGGAAATAATACTGCAAAATATTTCATTACAGGAGTTACGTTAATACCGATGAATTTTCCTTGTGCCTTTATATTGTGTGGTCTATGTGTTGCAGTGAGCAGTATCTCAGGGACTCTCCAAACTAATGGGGACAAACAGGATGCTTTTTTTTCTCCTTCCAGCAGTCAAACAGATATTTAGCCCAATCTCTGACTTGCTGTCTTTCTCCATGACCAGAGGGAGGCATGTAGTTTCATGTTAATAATACACTTGAAGTATCTGAATACAAGACAAGTGAAAATTTCCACAAGAAGCCTGTGAGCTGTGCTTGAGCCTAAATCAGTCCAACCACGATCTTTTCCTACTGACTATGTAGGTTCTAGAATTTGCTTGCATAATTTCTTTAGGCTTTGAATTTTGCTTAGACATCCACTATAGAAAGTTGCCATACTTTTCTAATTAATCATTCCACTGGATTGCAAGCAACTAATATCTAAAGGATTTCTTCATCTTCAGAACAAAAAAACCCCAAACAAATAAAAGCCCCAAATGCAGCCTACCAAACAAACAAATAGTAAAGGAGAAAACCTCCTATTTTAATGCACCATTAAGTTGAATTTCTAGAAGTGGTATTTACTGTAGGTATTATTTAATTTACTCTTAGATTTCTTCATGGTGGGATAAATAACTGTTGTTTGCATATTTTGATTGAAACTCTCTGTTACTGTTTTACTTTGTGATAGAAGGCTTTACCTGTCAAATTGTTAGAGATGTGTGACTTGTCAAAATCTTTTAAAGTAATGTCTTGGAGAAGTGGCATTTTGTTCGTAATGGTGAATTCATAATCACTGAGTAAATGAAGCTGGAGAGACCATGGCAGTAAGGGATTAAATAGGTCAGCAAATGCATGGCTGAAATCCGGAAGTCAGTAAATGAGAAGTGAGGTTTTAAATACCTACTGACCTCTCTCAACTCTATTTCATTTCTGTTCTATTACTAATTTCAAAAGGTGGCAACAAATTCTTATATCCTGAGAACTGTGAGGGCAGAAAACAGGCAATGATGAGATAACTATTTGCTTAGTGACTGTTTTCAGATTTTGACTGATTTATATTTCTCACCATAGGATATTGCTGAAAAAAACCAGAAAACTAGATTCTTCTCAAGCTTTTATTTTTGGAAGTAAACTTTTTGGTGCCATAGAGATGGCTTTTTCTATTTCATGTTGCCTTAAAACGGTTTTACTCCTCACAGAGCAAGAAAGAGGTTTCTTCAAAGTTAAATCCAGGCATAAAGTTGCTATCCACCTGAGATTCTCAACAAGAAATAACATTATCGTAAGCAGAGCATACTAAGAGAAATAGATTACCCAGTCTTTTCCAGTTAGTAAATGCCTACTCTGAGCACTAATAGTGAACAGTAACTACCTCATTAAGGAAACTGTTCTTTCTGTTTGGCCTTGCCATTGAACCATTTTCCCTAATTTCCTAGTTTAGATTTTCTTATTAGCTTAAGATCATTGCTTAGCTTGCTGTTTTTTAGATGTAAATTGTACAATCTCTTTCTTTATTGCATTACTCTTTGTATATATGGGTCTATCGTATGTCTTTTTAGCAAAACAAAAATGCTGAGCAAATTACATATTCTTAATCTATGGTAAATAATTTTATATCGGGCATTTATTATAGTCCCTCTTTGGACTTTTCACTTTTTAAATTTCTAAATTAGGATTCTAGATGCAGCCCCAAAACCTGGTGCAATTCTGATACTTTGTACTGCTTCATGTTTTACTTCTGTAATTCCTCTCACCCAGCTAGGTGATGGCCCTTACAGAAGTGATCAGTAGGGATATGAATGTCACAGCTGATGTAAAGGAAGGAGGGTTCACAAGCCTGGTACGGTAGTCACTGTACCAGGATAGGAGACACCACAAGCCTATAGATCCACATCTGCAGGTGTTTTGAGCATGTATCTAGGGCAGCTGTACACAGAGCTACCCTGTCTGTAGTATCTCAGTTAGCTAGTGCAGAACTAGCTTCCGTCTGTCTGCTTGCCAGCACGTTGTCATGGAGGTGTACTCCAGTGTTCAGAGCTGAGTCCCACACAGCATGCCTGCTTGCACTGTTGCCAGTGACTGTCAAGATGATTAAAGACAGTGCTGCTGTCTAGTTTTACTTTTCTTCTGACATGAAATAGTAAAAAGATGCAGTTCTGCATCTATATTTATAAGATTCATATGGTCCTAGACATGCATATGATTTCTCTGGTCCTAGACATGCATATGATTTCTCTGAACAACTTCTTTCTGTTTCTTGATCTTTTCAGCAGTGATGACAAAATAAATGTTAAGATGCTCACCGGTGGTGTGCTGGTAGGCTAGGACTTGCCAGCTGGAAAGCTGGAGCTGGGTGCTTGGGGCTTGTGAGCATTGCATACCTTTCAGCATTTTCCCTCAGTTTGGAATGTCAGCGTGCTGGTTTGCAGCCCAGTATGAGAAAATAAATAATCTCCCAGAGATGAGACTATATTTTTGTTACTTTAAGTTTTCTGTTCTTGATGTACCTTTCCTAAAACTCAGAAAGGTTTTCCTTTGAGAGCAGCAGGCGTCCTTTCTTTGTATGTGTTTTTATCTCTGCAGTTTCACTGTGATGAATATGCGCCATGAATAATATGCTATTCTGCTCATCATATGCAGATGCTACTGCAGCAGAGCCTTCCAAGTCTAAGAGTAAGAAGTCCTTTAATCAGAGATCAGATTTTATTTTCAAGAAAATCCAACATTTTCTCAGACCTTTCTTCCTGACCAGCATAAAATTAGCCATTTACTTCCTTGTTTTGAGTCTATTCACTTGTGAGTCTTCTATAATCTTCTTTTTCCCATTAACTGTAAAAAGTAAGACAGTCTAGACATTCTAGACAGTCTAGAATGCTGTGGTAGAAAGCTGTGGCCAAGTTGCAAGAGTCAGCATCCTAGTACTGTCTCTTGTCTGTTTTACTGGTTGCCTCTGAAGGCAATTCAGTTTTTAATGTGTTCAAGAGTATTTCCTCTCTAAGTACTTAGAGTACCACACAGCCAAATCTTTACCAAACCTGATTTTAAAAAGAGGCAATGGACAATTACAAGTTTCCCGAAGTTAATAACAATCAAACAGCCATATTATGTCAGATCAAAATCCAGGGAATTCAGTATCATTTCTCAGATATTACCAGATCAAAGGAGATGTCTGTTGAAAAATACCGGCACAGGAGAGGCCGATGCGATGATTTCCATGACTATTCTCTCTGATTCTAGTCATCAGGGCTCAGGAACATCATCTACTTGGCCACCTTTCCGTCACTGGTAACAGCATAAGGCAGTTAACCAGTTCTTCAATTTTATCTTTCAACAACAGGAAGAACTTGTTATTACTGTATTCATATTCTATGCAGGCAGTTTTCTGCCTGTCTGGAAAATGAGACTTGCATTGGTTGTTAAAATGTTTCTCAGTTTGTTTTTGGGGATAGGAAGTAGGGGTATGGGTAATGTTTTAGAAGCCCTGTAGTCTTAGCTCCAGAATTAATTCATTTCCTTGTCCTTACTGTAGTGAAGCTGGTCTTAGTTGCTCTCTATTCATTCCTTCTCTGCTGATGTTGGGAGGGATTGATGGACTTAGAGAAATGATCTTAAAATACAAACTTTTTTATTCTGGACAGTGGCATCCTGTCCTAACAACTACACAGATGTTCAGTTGTGAAAAGGCCAGGTAGACTGGTACTTGAGGCCCTAGTAATTGTTGTAATATGTGTAGCTGGAGAAAAAAATTCTTTTGAAACAAAGGTTCTGATCTGAGGCTTGCAGCAGTAATTGGTGATTAATTGTGAGTGATCCCTATTGTCTTATTCCAGCTCTCAGCATTCTGACAGTGCTTCAGACATGCAGCAAATACAATTGAGAAAATAAAACAAAGGAACAAAAAGAAGTGATGCTTCCCATTTATCTCCCTCTATTTCTCTGCATGCTTTCAGTTGATGGGTCTTCTGTGCCTTGCTTCTGGCAGGGGACTCAGAGGGGAATAAGAGTGAGCCTGTGTCTCAAAGCGTGCTGGGAACCCAGAGCTCCACCACGGCTGTGCAGCTCACCATGATGCTTTTAGCTGTTTTCCTCTTGGACTACTGAGCACATCCATAAGGGCTCACTGGGAAGTAAGCTAAAGCTTTTATCTTTCAGCATTAAAGAGATTTACCACTTTTTGAATCCAACTAGCAGTGAGTACTGCTTCAGGAAGTCAAATCTCTGCTGCCGATGAATTGTTGAAGATGGAAAAGGTAAAGTGTGTTCTTCTTCCCTACTTGGGTTCTTTTTTGAGCATATGAATCACTTTTAACTGCAATTTCCCTTCACTTCAGAGAAGGGTCAAAAAGGATGGACTGCTTTCCTTTTTTGTGTTTGCATTTTCATGAACATACATTGAAATTAAAGATGAACTTGAGACAAGTATTTGTACCTAAGCAGAAATACACTCCTTTTGTACTCTGGGTGTGATAGGCAGTGTTAACTACACCAGCAGCTTTATACCTTCTTCATATTAGTCATGTTCAGGTTACTGTGCAGCTCGGTTGGCTCTGTGATGCGGGTTTTTTTTTGGTTTTTTTTTTTTTTCTTCATATGATGGCTACACCACCAAATCTATTTGTCTGAAGGATTTCCAAATGCACAGACCTGCATGGCTAAAACCGCACCTTTGTTATTTGCTAACAACATGTTCTGTTGGCATGTGATGCCTCAGATAAGGCACAGGAAAACTTATCATTTTTATATATCATCCAAGAGAATACCAAAATCTGCTGCAAATCCCTTTCCCCTCAACTGTCTCCTCAATGTAGTACCACTGTCAGGAACCACTTCTCACCTGAATCTAAAAGACTCTTCCAACTGCAGAAGAGATCCTGACACCACCATTATACTACTCTGAGTGTAGTGTAGTTCAACACTGGTGGTGAACTTCAATGTAAGACTGAAAAGAAGAACAGAGCCAAGATCACACCAATCGCAGGCTCTGAAGACAAGCTGAACAGGAGAAGTCCAAGATGAGTTGTCACCATTTCACAAGCAGAGAGTTTATCAGTGTTAGAGGATTGAGCTTTAAACATACAGGACTCTTAGTAGTGGCCATTGACCCACATAGTATGGATGCTGAAGTCCTTTTTGTGGATACTTCTGAAACAAGAGTTGAGATGCCACCCCAGGGTCTACATGGCATTTAGCAAAAATAACTCTCCTACATTTTAAGGATGAACCAAAATGAGTATGTAGCCTTTGTTTCCTTGGCAATATCACAAAGATGGGTCTGAGAACTGCAAGTGGGCTGCTATCCTTCCAATATGACAACCTGATCATTGTGATCCAACACGTGTGCAGCTTGTATCTAACTGCATTCTGTAGGTCTGCAAAGAGGTGACTGAATCATCTGTCAGCATTACAAGACAGGCTGATGATGCAGAGGTCAGACTTCTGTAGCCAAAAAATGGCAGTAAGAGAGGAAAAAAACTTACGTGTGAGAGTTGTCTTAACTGTTTTAAGATAGACTGTGGAAAAAAGAGAAGGCCCCTTTTAATAGCAGTCACAGAGAAATTTCCAAGTAGTCCAGGAAAAGATGTTTTAGTTCTTTGTGGTTCTGATGATTCTGTGATTCTATGAAATAGAGATTTTGGTTCTACAATTAACTCTGAGAAGAATAAATTGTGTATATCACCTCAGAATGAGATTGATCACCATGGGTGTCTTCAGGCTCAGCATTGTTTTATGGCTCTTGATCTGGATATGCCTAGACATTTTCCCCAACTTTTAAATATGAAGGTTCACAATGGCTATAGGCTTCACGATAACTCTTTATTTAAACCTGGTCTCCTCTACTGAAAGGAAAGGTTTGTCTGTTTTTCCTCAAGTGAGACAGGAGGCAAATGCTGCTTCCAAAACATGTTCATATTCAACAACTGAGAAGTTGAGAAAGTGGTCCTGAAGGTCTGAAACAACGTATAGGTAAATAACATGCTACAGGGACTGGAATAACTTCAGGTGTCAAGAAAGGAGACATTTCTTTTAGAAGAAGTGCATGAGCCCTGTCTTTGTGTATAAGCCCAGACCTTATCCTTTGAAAAAGTAAAAAGGACAGTGAATACTGCTGGCTGAGGAGTCTGCAAAACAGGAGCCTGTGTAGACTGAAAATTGTATTCAGTGTAAACAGTAATGAGAAGTCCTTCTTACTACTGTGAGTTTAGAGAGGGGGGAAAAACCTTTTTTAATGAAAGCTCTTAAAATGTACTGACATTAACAATATAGAAAACATTACATATAAAACAGTTTGCAAATATAATTTTTGGAAATGGTCTTGATTTGGAAGTGGTTAGGCTAAGTTAGAGTAATTGTTAATGAATGCTAAGTTGATGCTGTAAACTGTCAGAAAAGGTTTATGGTTAAGCAGCAGTGTGGACATGTTAACAGCTTTCAGTAACAAACTCCCTCACCACACAACAGACCATGATAAAGTAGTTGATGATTTGAAAAAATCTACTTTTTCTGCCAAAATAATATTATAGTCTGCCTAATGACAGCCTGTGAGATGGAATTTAATTTGTTACCTTCAGCACCAAAAGCAGGACTTGATACTTATATTAAATCAGCATCGCTTCTTTTTTATCACCTTGTTCTCTGCACGGAGCAGGTAGCAGAAAGGTCTCATCCACCTGCTGAATGTTCAAATGCCATTACTCTTTTTGAGGAAATGCTCAGGACTTCTCTATCAGGCATTCATCTGTTTGGATACTGATGTAGCAATGGAATAACATTTACATTAAGAATATTTGAACTAATGAAAGCATTTAGCTCAGTCTTTGTTGCTTTTTTAACGTATTTATTTATTCGCCTTTAAAACACATTTCTAAAACATACAAATCTGTGATCCTGAAACAGCAGTTGCTCTGGTTGAAATCAATTGGAGAGAGAAGCCCATTGCACCTCAGAGATTTGGAATAAGTGCGAAATACCTAAATTAGTGTGGGGCTTTGAGGTTTGGTAGGTTTTGTCTCTTTTTTTCTTACTTTGTTCAGTAACTGAGTAAGCATTAAGGTGGAAGAAGGTAAAGTGTGTCTGGAATATACAGAAGCTTTAAAATGGAGGTCTGAAAAAGCCACAGTGACACTTTTAAAGATAATTTCTATAAAAATGTTCTTGGAGCACTGAGGTAATTCACACGTAGCTGTGTGACCCAAAGTGATCTAGGTGTTACCTGTCAGCTGGATCATGGGTCAGGCAGATGTCATAAGCATGGTCCAGTTGTGCATTCATGAGGAAAATTGCAAGGAAGGCTGTTCAAATTTTAAAGTTAGCACACATTTAGCTAATTAGCGGAGCTCAAGCACAGGACTCATCACATTACAGCCTACAGAAATTTATTTATTCTGGACTACAGCAGCATATCCAGCTACATTTTTGAGAAATGCTAAGGTTCTGCTGCTCACGTCTGGATTGTCAGGGCTGTTTAAACTAGAAATCCTTCTCAATTTGTTAAAAGATCTGTGCTAGGTTTCAACATGTCCTGTGCAAAGCCCAGAAGCTCACCTTCTCCCTTACGTGGAGGTTGGTTTAAAATTTTTTGAGTTCCTGAATAATAACCAGACATGGTGTTTTAAAATGCAGGGTTTAAAATGGGATTTTTAAGCAGTCATTCATTCAGTTGAAGGAGGAATAACGGACCAAAACTTGATGGGAAATGCAGTTATTTACAGTTCTTGCGTAAAGTTTGTTTTACACAGAAACTGCTCGTGCTGCCTTCCCTTCCATGAGGGATGAGTTTGATAATGAAATGCATTCTCTGCAAGAGAGGGCTGGTGAACTTAAATGGCAAGAGGAAAGAGGTTGCCATAAGCAGAGCTCTTTGTTTGTTTCTTCAAGTTTGTATAACTCATAGCTCTTTAGGAAAGCTGAAAGCTAGGCATGCAGAAAGATCTTGGTGCAGCAGAAGGAAAGTATTGTTACAGCATTTGAGTAACAGGGCAACTTTAGCCATGTTAAAAAATTATCCTTCAGAAGGGTAGATGGAGCGGTCTGTCATGAGCCCCCAGAATAACTTTCAACTGTGTTTGTTCATGTTGCCACCCATTTCAAACAGTGGCTGTGCTTCTGCAGCATGCTGCCTAACTGCTGTAATGGCAACCAGAGCAACAATAAATCTTGTTGCTCGTTCTGGCTTCCTTCTCTGAGTGCTCTTGTTGTCCCTCTCCTGCACCTCCGTGCCATATTGGGTGGCTGTGCTGTTTACCTGCGTGGGGCCCTGACAGGCAGAGCACCAACCCCGAGGGATGCTGCTGGATGAGTTGTGAGTTTTTTGTAGCTGGTCAGGGACCTCTACCATGCATGAGACACCTGGTGCTGCTCTGCAGAGCCCCTCTGTCTGCTATCGGCATCCTGAGATGCACTTCTGGCAAAGAAATTCTGGCCAGGACAGTGTCTGCTGTATCATACCGATTAACAACAGGGTAACCAAGGGTAGGGAATGAAAAGATGTATCCAGCCTCAAGGAGAAGATGTAATAAGCAAACAGCCTTGCCTGTGACAAATCCATCTCAAGCACCCCAAAACCAAAAATAGTAGTAATTATGTAAAAAAATAGTTCTAATCATTTGTCTGCTTGAGGGTAGGAAGGCTCTGCAGCAGGATCTGGACAGGCTGGAGCGATGGGCTGAGGTCAATTGTATGAGGTTTAACAAAGACAAGTGCCAGGTCATGCACTTTGGTCACAACAACCCCCAGCAGCGCTACAGGCTTGGGGAGGAGTGGCTGGAGAGCTGCCTGGCGGAAAAGGATCTGGGGGTGCTGGTGGACAGCTGGCTGAACATGAGCCAGCAGTGTGCCCAGGTGGCCAAGAAGGCCAACGGCATCCTGGCCTGTATCAGAAATGGTGTGACCAGCAGGAGTAGGGAGGTGATTGTGCCCCTGTACTCGGCACTCGTGAGACCGCGCCTTGAGTACTGTGTCCAGTTTTGGTCACCACAGTACAAGAAGGACATTGAGGTGCTGGAGCGGGTACAGAGAAGGGCAACAAGGCTGGTGAAAGGGCTGGAGAGCATGCCCTATGAAGAGCGGCTGAGGGAACTGGGAGGGGAAAAGTTTTCGTGGAAAATATATATTTAGATGGCTTTGGTTGGAGACTTCGTGTAGCTGGCTGTAAAATACCATCAGCTCTCTTAAGGCTTCTTGCAATGCTTTTTCATATAGACTAGAATTCTAAAGGGAAGGAACTCTTTTGGGTCATGTAAAAATAGGATTAAAGAGTAGAATTTCCATAGCAGCATTCTGAAGCTTGTCCTGCCTGTTTAGCTGGCCCTGTGCCTTGTGCTGGGAGCATTTCAGTATGTTCTTGAGGAAAATGTTGCGAGGAGGAGGAGGTTTGTTAAGATTTAGCAAAAGTTTCAGCAGTCAGAGAGCTCTATGAAAAAGACAGGCATCACCTAAGCCAGAAAAGAACTAGGTTGCTGGAACCTAAATTTAGAAGAAGATTGTACCATATTTTTTAAAAGAAACTGTAGGAGAAAGCAATCACTTTGGGATAATGCGTTGTAAAATAAATCGTAACCTTGTATCTTAGAAAAAAAAATTAAAAATCTGTAAAAATCAGCAACCAAATAATAAAGAACAGTTTAAACAAATGTCAAACAGAGCATGTAAATTAAAAGCCAAAAATAATTTCTGGTAAATTCAGCCATAAAATCCAAGTAAGTAGTAGTGCAAATGCTGCCTGTAGTCAATGGAAGGGGACAGACCTCTTCAGGAAGATGCAACATCTTTTCAGATGGGAGGAACTAAACTGTGATCTGAGAGAGCAAGTGATAACTCTACAGAAGGAAGACTACTCAGGAAAGAAAACAAACTCATAATTATTCTGTATGACCTTAAGTGCTGTCTACTGCTACATTTGTTCCCTCTTCAGAAAAGGATATAGCAGAAAAGGACATCTCATATATATAGGTAGATAGATAGATATAGATGTAGATATATATTTATGTGCATATATTTTATCTTTATATAAAAAACAGTTTGCAGTGATAAGGGCTGGAGTAAATGCAACTATTGCAGTTCCTGAAGTGCAGCAGAATCACTACATTCCTGAAGCTTAAGAAACTGGTAAGATTCAGTGGTTGGGAGGGGGAAATGGATGTGGAAAATTTAATAAAAGCTATTAAAAATTTAAACAGCTGTGAGCTGTTTAATGAAAGTTGATTACCCACAATCAAGATATGGTGGGGGAAAGCAACTATATCCATGAGGAAGGAAAGCCTGCAATTAAACTAAAAATGAGTGTAAAACAGCTGGAATTGGTGACAACCAGTATAACTGAGAATATATGAAGCATAGGAGATTGATAAGAGAAGTATTTATTGAAGATGGAAAAAAAAAAAGAAAAGCCTGTAGTTACTGAGGTAAAGATGCATGTTCTCTGCCTTTGATTTAGCTTTTCATATAATTCATAAAAGAAACAGTGCTATAAATTAAAATGCCAAAGGTGTTCTGCAGCATCCTCTATAAATACTACGTATAACTACTATTAAACCAGTTTTAGTCTAACAAAAGAGACACAGCTTTTAGCTATTTTTCTTGCTAACACAAGAAAAAAAAATGAATATAGCAGTTATTAAGTGTTTGTCTCTTTAGGTAGATTTCCATAAAAGCTGGCTGATTGGAGCCTTTGAGATCAGAATAGGTACCTCCTTTGATGCATTAGTTAAATATAAGCTAGGTTGCCCTTGAGTTACCAGACTTAATGCATGGTAACGGAGTAAGATTCCGTGCTCAGAAGGTCAGATATTTGTTTCCTAATGATGAAAACAAGATTATGTCAAGTTTGCAAGCAGTTTCTGACTTTAGGAACTATAATAGCAATAGCTCCTCCTGAGTTTGAATCTATTTTTCTGTCTACCCTGTTGGTATTTCATCTTCTTTAAGGCTTCTCTCTAGTTATGTGTTCATGTTTGGTTTTTTTTAAAATGTATTTTATCTTAATTGATCACTGTTAAAATGGATTAATATGCCTTCGAGGAGGAATAAGAGTACAGACTGCTTCCTCCTTGGTGGATGTTGTAGTACCACTCATCTCAAGAGCCAATTTCCCATGTCTCAGCTGTAGTACAAAGATGGAGTAGTTTCCTTAACTGGATGGACAGTCAGTCTCTTCACCGATGAATTAATTCTTCTAGGAAATAGAAGATGTAGTTTTAATTCTCCCAACCCCTGTCACCTCACATTTTCGATAAAGGGGCTTCTTATCTGACCATTTCTTTTTAGGACAGTGTTCAGGACTGTGAGGCAAGTTAAGTCCTCCAGCTTCCTGCTTGACACTTGAGCTCTGAAGAAAAGTTGGATTTTTAGATGTTTTCTCTGTTTTCAGACATCTGTGCACTGTGTATTATTATGCCAAACCTCCTGGTACACTGATTTAGTGCATGGAGGCAACTAAGTCAGGGCTTTACACTGCATTGTAAATTCCCACCATCAGAGCATGAGGATCCTTCTGAGGTCTATCCCTGAGTTTCCCCAGCTCTTTGTAGTATAGAGGGCTTCTGTGACTTCTCAAGTCTGTGTGCCACAATTACTTAAATAATTGGTGATTCACATAAATTGAAAGAGTTAAATTATGTTTTTGTTATGTGCATATAAATGTTTGCAAACATAACGGTTTGAGGATTCATTTAAGATAACCGCCGTTCAGAAAACTGCCTGTGGGAGGATTTCTCTCCCCCCATCTCACAGTCCCCACTGCATAGCGATGCTGTGAGCCAGATTTGTCTGAAAACTCACTCATGAGCAGAGAGATGGAGCAAGTTGTTTGAAACATTATCTATTTTTTGTTAAATTTCAGCTGGATCTGCTCCTTGATTTATATGACTGAGTCATGTAAACAAGATCATCAGCAGATCTGAGTCAGCTGAAAGACAGCCACTGAACACTTGATGAAGGATTCAGGCAAGGAATATTGGCTGCCTTTTGGTGGCTGCCAGTCTCAGGTTGCCTCAGATGTTTCTGCTCAAGGCTACTTCTTGTTCCTAACATTTTAATAATTTGCAGGGAAAATTAAATATTATTGGCCTGGTTAGATGTGACAGAGGCATTAATGTATGCATACACAATAATTCAAACTTGATCACTGGATAGAACTCTTAGTTTAATGGTAATTTGGAAAATAATTGGATGATAATTCCAATGCCTTTTCACCTTTTTCCAGTGTTCTGCAGCAGAGTCTTAAAACTTTGTCCAGAGATAGCTATTTTGATTTTATTTTTTTATGAAAGGTAACACCTCCCTCACACACACTTTTTTGAGTTTTAGATACGGATAATCATAACTCTGTTCTGACGTGTGAAAGAGCTGTAATACTATGTGCTCCATGTAGTGTGTGGCTCATAATTCTTACGTAAAGACACAAAGTGAAGTGAACCCAATTAAATATCTTCAGGAAAGAGACAGGAAAAGTTAGGAGAGAAGGGGGAAAACCGCCTCTATGTGCTTGGGGTACATATCTATAGTACATTTCTTTCCTACTCCTGTTTGCACACATTACAAAATTTAACTTTTTTTTTCTGTGGTGTTCCCAGAGTTCCCAACTAGATAAAATGAGAAAAACTGAATTACTGTCCTCTGATCCTAATTGAAATACCAGAGGATGCCATCTGAAAAGATGAGAAAGTCAATAACTCAGTTCCACTGGGTTTTAGATTGATTACATTGATTTCTTCTCTACAGCTGTGTTGGAATCAGAAATTCATATTGCTTGTATAGCATTTAGACTAAAGTCTGTTCAGTATAATGGATTATTTTGAAGCTCTCTCCAGTCCTTCAGTTGTTTCTTCGCCGAACAATGCTGCAGAATGGAAGCCCAGCCTCAGGCTTACTCTAAAACTAAAAACAAACAACCAAAAAGCACTAGATGAAGCACAGTGAATATGAGCATAATATCTAGAAAGTTTCTAGATATATAAAATTAGGGTTAGCTAAGCTACTTCTGGACTGGAACCTTGCACTATTTGACCGCATATAACAAACCCACCTGTTTTCTCACATTGGGACTTGCTTACCAAGTAACTCGATGGGCATCATGTTCAGAAATAGGCACTGTTCATAAACAGTGGCTTTCATAAAGAAAACAGTGGTGTGGAGGATGCGTCTGGTTTAATGCCTTTGTTCAGTTTAGTGGTTACTTCTGAGTGTGTCTGGGCAGGCAAGAGAAAGGGACCCTGCTGGGTTTCAGTGAATGCTGCACACTGGCTCAAGGGAGACCTCTGATGAAGGGAGGCTCCAGTTTCCTGGATGGGAGATCTCCTAGGGATCTTCCAGCAGGGAGCAGACCCAGCCTAACAGTCAATAAAGTGGAAAAGTACTTTCCTGTGGACAACCATGGACAAAGGGAGTCCACCTTGAAGGACTGCCTGACGGAAGATTAAGTTTTGAGTTCAAGGACTGTTTTATCTGGATTACGCAGTGGATCTGACTTCTTGGTATTCAAAGGTTCCTTCTCCTAGATTACGGTTTCAATTTTTTTTTTTTTTTTAATAAAACGTAGCTTTAGAGTTTAGAAGCTTTGACATTTTCTGATGTGCTGGATTTAAACTGAAGGTGGGACAAAGTTGATATAGATTCTTATGTCAAATGGCATAGGCAAAGGCAGCTGTTATAAAAGTACCACTGACCTGATCAAACTTGCATAAATCTGTTTCAGTTGCTGACATTAAGACATAACCGCCTTTGCTGAAGTTTTAATTTGGAGTTTGTTCAAACCTAGCAGTGACTGCTTATCTGAATGTTGTTTTCTTTCGTTGTCAGTTGTTCTTTGCATCTCAAAAGATCAAAGGCTGAGGGTGACAGTGAAGTTTTCATCCTTTTCCACAATGTGTTTGTGAGCTGCCTCTACAATCATTTCACTGCAAGTCTCTTACTTGACAACATTGCAGCTTTAATTGCTTCCTAGTTACAAGAATGACGCTGTACCTTGCTCTGTGCCCAGAAGCTCCAGGATTTTTGGTATAATTTAATACAGACAGATTCCAAATGCAACCTGCCAAAATATACATTATTTTGCAAGGTAAAGATGTTGAACTTGGCTCTTTCAGCGTTGAAGAAGTGCCTGCCAAAACCAATTGGATAAGCTGAGCAAGAATGAGGGCAGCTCCAGGTAACACCGAGGCAGCTTTGCTGTATTTGCAGTAGCTTGCATGTGTTGCTGTAGGTGCACACGTCTTCCTACTTGGGGCTGCTCCACCAGCACGTGCTCTGGGGAGTGGCAGTGCTGCTATGCAGCTTGATTCCAAAGTGTCAGGCTTTGTAGTTTTTATCTAACAACCATATAAAAACTCTTTCCTCCTTGACTTGGTGGTAGAATTCACTATTTTCTTTTGCTGGGCAGATATGTGCTGACATTGTGACTGCAGCAAGTATTAGACTTACCAGGGCTGCATCCTGTTACAGTTTTGCTCCTTCTCTTAATCTTTATCCTCACCCGTTCAAATTCACTAGCCTTTTGCCCGTTTCATGATTTATGGGCTCAGTTCGTAGTAGAAGGGTGAGATAATTGGTATTGTTTCACAATGGAAGCATTAATTCTGCAACAACATCAACAATACAAATCCTAAATACGTGGCTTACTGCTTTTTTTAACTGAGTTTTTTCATGATTTAAACAGTGATTAAGAGATATATGCAAATTCCACAGTAAGTTAATCTGTTTGTAATATAACTGTCTTGGAAGGTGCAATCATTTGTAGAAGTGGCCATGATAAGGAGGTTGCTTCTGGCTGTCATAAAATTTATTATTAAAATAAAAAACCTTGAGAGATTACTTTGGGCTTTTCAGACCATCAGATTAGAAAAATCTGTGTTAGAAGATGGCAGAAGGCTCTTGGTATGAGTAATGTGTTTCAGAAGTTGGCAGATGAATAGTACGAATGTTTCCAAATAGCCTGACATAGAACTGAGATACCTTTTTTATAAAAACTACTTGGAGCAGTGCAAGTCTGCTTCTTAGGTAAGTAAGTGAGAAATATGTTTTCAGAATAGTCTGGAAGAAGCTGTAATAAAATTGAATAATCTTATGCATTAGTGGAATTATGGCTAGAAATTCAGTGGAATAACCATACAAATGCTACAATGAGAAAAAAATTGCGATCAGACTTGGGCTTTACCATGATTAGGATTTAGCCTTAGAGGTGACAAGAGATGCGCACTCTTCTCTCTGCACATTAAAAATGCATTAGGATGTTGACTAATAGGCTAGTCACAATAACCAAATAACTTAAGCCTTATCTTGGTGTAAGTACCACTATTTTTACAGCAGGAGGGTAATGTTTGTTTGCTTATTACATTTTGACTTGTATGCCATTTGCATTTCTTGCCAAAGCTCTTGACTGGCTTAGCTTGAAAATATTTTGGAGTATCTGTATAGTTACTACTGATGTTTACAATTAAAAAATGAGCATACCTTCATGTGTCTTTCCAGTTTATTGAAACTGGTGCCCATAATTGTAGAAAATAAAGAGATTAAGTCTTGTTGCTGCAAATTTGAAACTGGACTAGGAGCAAACTGGAGAATGGAATTTCTTGGTAATTTTCCTTTCTCTTTCCACCCTCAGTTCTCTACCCTGTACTTACTGCTGAGAACTGTGAAGCAACAACATTCTGGGCTTTGGGATTTTGGGGGAGTTGTGGAGCTGCTCAGTTATAAGAGCTCTTTCTGCTTTCTTTTCTTTCTGCTTCTATGGGTAATTGTCCAACAAAACTGTCCACAGGACATACACTGGATTAATAACTATATTTTGTCCCTTGTTATCTCTAAGAGGTTCCTCTGACTGTAATAATTTCACACTGCCCCATTAACTGCAAATCAAGTTTCATAGAGCGTTCAGCTATTATCAGCATCTCCCTCCAGAAGCACAGAAAAGGGAAGGCATCGGTCTGGAAATGCTGAGGGAGGAGGACAAAGCCACATGGACAACATCTTCCTTGTTGCCACAACCTGGGTGCAGATTTTCTTACCTCAGGTGTAGCATCCTTTTGGACTTTATGCAATATCTGAGCATTATGGGCACCACAGTGGTCAGGAGCAACAGGAGCCTGGCAGGTAGCAATTGCTCCTGTAAAAGGCAGAGGCAATAACTGGCCAGTGTGGCTATAGGGACATTGTAGGGAAGTTACTCTTCACTTTTGAGTCTTAAATTATTTGCTCAGTTAAATTCTTGCCATAGAATATACTGCTAGCAAGGCAAAATAACTGATGAGTGTATAAAATAAGAAATTGAAGGTGTTTCTGACTTGAGATGATATACTGAAAAGTAATCTTTAAAATGGTCTAGACATTACTGTAGTGAAGTGAATTAATATTTTCTAAAATGTAGGTAATCTAAAGAGAGAGCAAACTATGACTCAGAAGCCTCCAAGTTACCATTAAAGCTATTTGGACCTTGACATATAATTGGAATGCATAGAAATAATCTAATTTATTTATAACAGTTTGTACTTTGCATGTTAAAATCTAGAGGGATTAAACTGCAAACCAAATGTTCATTAATCTTCCATTTGAAGCATTGCTGTCTGAAGTGTAGCCAACTGGGTGATTATTAAATCTAAAGAAGGATTTAAGATTCAGAATGCATTTTGAAGCTTTTATGTGTATTGTAAGTTTTCTACCAACACCGTGAATTGATCACCCTTGTGAAAAATTAATCAAGGAAAATGTATTGTGTTTTTTTTGACACAAAAAGATTACACTTTATAATGGGAGAGACAAGGGAATGTATTTATGATAAAGGCTGACTTATTCATTGTGTTGGAATGAAAATATTTATAAGACTACAGTTAACAGTTAAATCCTCCATGCCAATGGCTTGGTGTCTAACAGGTCTGCATAACCTTTGTACCACTTTCCAGAATAGAAATGCATTATAATTAGTGATGAGATGGTATTGTTGTAAGAGACATGTCCAGACATGATAATGATGCATTTTAAGTGTAAAACCAAAACAGATAATTCTCCAAGCACTGCTATTTTCATGATGCATTGTCCCTGCCTGCGTTTGCACCCATCTTCCATTACTCATGTCTTCTTTCTCTTAAACCAAACACTTTAAAGTACGAGTTGTCTTTTGATGGGGGCAAGGAGGAAATTTCTATAACAGCAAATGTATTGTCATCACAAAGCAAGTATTATCTATCACATCAGCTTGCACTTAATGCTGACTGTATTGTTCCATCCTTTTTCTCGCAAAATTATTTGAAGTCTTCTGTCTGGCCAGTTTTGATACTTCTAGAAAGCATTCGCATCACTTGCCTTGAGATGTGTTGTAAAACAGTCTGGACAATGAATCTCTGTGAGCTTCTCTGTTCTCATCGTGCAGAGAGAGGTTCCTCCAGGGACTGCTTCAGAGCACAGCCCGTGTTAATGTTCTGAGTTGTCCTCTGGATAAGCATACTCTTTCCCAGCACATGGAAAGGGATCTAAAGTGGATGAGCTGTATAGCTAAACATGGGTTGTAGGACTGTTTGTTCTTGTTCTCCCTGAATAGCTCCATACAGGTGGAGATACAATACTAAGGCTTTTCATTTTTCTTTTTGCTGAGAGTTGAGACATTGCTAAGTTATGAACTAGATGGGATTTTACTCCTTTAATCTTCTGTTTTGTATCTCTTCTTTATTTACTTGTTTCCATTCGTACAGCTCTGGATGTCTACTGCAGATTTTACCATCTTTTCTCTTGTGCAGCCTATTTGTTCTTACTTCCATCATTTTAGTAAAGATGAAATTATTTTTTAAAAAATCATAGCCCATTATCCCAGCAGCTATTGGGTCATACAGGAGATGACAGGTGCAGGCAGCCTTTATTTCTGTTTCAGGATGGAAAGTACGCACCTATGGTTCTTTCTTGGAGGTCTTTCTCTTTGCCACTTCTGCATGCTACATCTAATTCTCAAAAATACGATTAAAATGATTCCACTCTTCATGGGATGTAAAAGAAGTTTGTTCCTTAGATGGAAAGGGGCTAGTTTTCCCATGTATGTATTGCTCTCTTAAATCCTGGGAATCATAGTAGGAGAAAGATGCTGTGTTAAAAGATAAGACATCATCAGTAAGCCTTGCAAGGCTTAAGTGGATCTACTCTAGTCTTTGTTTTCCAGTGGCTATCCAATTTCTGCGTATTCATGGTGTGTCTGTTCTTTTCCAGTTTCCCAAGAGCACAGAATGAACTCAGTGCTTTAAACTTTTTCCCCACCCAACAGTGCCCCTTCCACTGCACCAAAAAATAAACCACCAAACCTAAATAGTACAGGGAAAGAAGTGGCAGGTTAATTGCTTAAATTGTCAGTTTGCTGACACTTTTTTGGTTGCTAAAACAGGCAGAAAAAAAAAGTTATGTAATGGTGTTTCCATTGGCTTTTTCCATCCACTACAAGGTGGATTCAGCCCAATTTCTGTTTACTCATGTGATTTTTGAGCGTTCTTCAGCACTGGCAGAATATATACATTTGAAATAAGGTGACATGAGTAAAAGAAAAATATATTTGCATTTTAAATTAAAATATTTAGTGTGATCGTTGGGAATAGGGAACGAAAGAATCTCAGCAGAGCTACTCTGACTATAGGCTACCTGGTATGTTTAAAAACAGATATAGTAGTGTACTCATTGAAAATAAAAGCTATTACTCCATACTTAGGTGAAAATTGTTAATGGTAATAGGAAAATTAAATAGCCAATTTTTTTTTTATCTCAGACAAAATGAGCCTAGTGAAATTCTAATAATGGAAACCGTCACTTAAATAACTTCCACTTTTCAGTCAGATGGAATACAAGTTAGAACCGCAAGTGACTCTGGAAGAAAATCCATTGAAGTGAACTGCTTTCCCTTCCATATTGCACTTGCCCATTTACTTCACTTTTTCTCAACGTTAATGCAAGAAATTGAATCTTATATTTAGAAAGATTATATCCTAAGACATAAACACTATCGTAAGAGATAAAGTGCTGGATTTGGTTGTATTTTATACAGCACTAAATAAACACCCAAAAGTCAGCAAATTGAGGAGTTCCTGAGCAAAGCAAATGGAAATGTGGGCTATTGACAGATGTGTGTGCAGGTACCAAAGGAGGTAGTTATGCATCAACTAATCATCACCTATGATTATGAAGTAGAGAAGTATGCTAAGTAAATGTGTTTTGTAATCCTTTTGGCATGGCTGTGTTTGCTATTCATTTTTTTTTCTTTTTGTATATGTTTCCTTTTTGAAGTCTGTTTCTTTCAGTCTTTAGTTTCATCTTTCTTCTTTCTGCTTAATTATTTCTAGCTGCTTTTGTTGACCTTCATCCTCTTCCCTCATAGTCATCATTGGACACCTTCCTTCTGGAATTCGTTTGCTGGAAAATGGATGGGAACGATAGTGCAGTGAGAGTAAGCCTTTTTTCAGTGATAGCTCCGAGGCACGCAGTGTTACGCATTCAAGTAACTGCCTTTTTCTGGCTTCTGGTAGCTAAAATAGACCCTTTGAAATTCTCACCACCTGCAGCTTTCCATTGGTCCCCAAAGAGGGGAGTTCTTGTCAGGTAAGATCAGTGTACTGGAAAGCAGGTTTTCAGCTCTTTAGTAAAGAGGGAAAAAACTCTGGAAGCAATTTGTTGATGAGCTCCTAATGCTTGCTGAATTTCACTTTACTAACCAAGAAAATATACTGCAGCAAAATGCAGCTTTGCAAATGACTTCTTTGCCCAGTAGATGGTAATGAATATAACCAGGGACACTGAGCATGTTGCAGCCTTACACAGTGGAGGAAGAAGTTCCTTACGCGGTCAAGGAAAACCTCTGCTTTGTATCTCCATGCTGAAATAGCAACTAAAGCAGACATGAAACTAAGTCTTGAAAAAACTGGGAAAATAGCTTAAGAATAGGTTGTTGGTAACTTGTCCGGCTTGGTGATGGGACAACCTCTGCATTTAACTTGCAAGCAAACAAATGTGTACATCAAAGCATAAAACTCTTCACCCTCCCTTTGAGGTTGTGTGTTGTTCTGTATAAAATACTTTCCCTTGTGCTTACGGTCTGTATCAGTCAATACATTAAAAAGGTAGATGTTGAAAACATCTCATGTCTAACATGGAGCTTAGGTTTCAGAATAACAGAATGGTAGGGCTTGGAAGGGACCTCTGGAGATAATCTAGTCCAACCCCCCTGACAAAGCAGTTTCATCTAGGGCAGCTTACACGGAAACGTGTCCAGGTGGGTTTTTAAAGTCTCCAGAGAAGGAGACTCCACAACCTCTTTCAGCAGCCTATTCCAGTCTTCCATCACCCTCACAGTAAAGAAGGTTCTCCTCATGTTGAGGTGAAATTTCCTGTGTTCCAGTTTGTGTCCATTGCCCCTTGTCCTGTCACTGGGCACCACTGAAAAGAGACCGGCCCCATCTTTCTGACACCCACCCTTCAGATATTTTTTTTTTTCCCTCTTGCTATGATAGTAATTAACATCTACTGGGCAGACTGGAGCTGGAGTACCATTTCTGGTTTGGAACTGTTGAACTTAATGATTTATTCTGGATCTACTCTGTGCAGTCTGTTATTTTTCCTGTATCTGAAGATCTTGAGAAGCACCTACAGAGGTAATATGGCTTTTTTAGCAGGAGAGAGCTGTTGGATAGAAAAGCCTAGGCCTGTACAAAATGACAGTCTCCAGTGACATTTCGACATTTATTTCCACAGTTAAATAGGAATGATGAGTGGATCATATAGGTGTGATTTCAAACCTCATGGCATTGTCTACAGCAGACTTAAATATCCCAGCCAGGAGGAAAGCAGTATACAGAGAAACAATGCTTTCTCCCTAGCAGCATGTCAGGTGCCCTGGTCCCGTTACTGAACACAGAATTACTGAGACTTCTTTTAACAGCAGGCTGTTTCTTATGTTTCAACAAGACAAGAATCACAACATTTTGAAATATGCAGATCTGTTTCTGATGTCCTTTTACCTGTTTATCAGCTAATTTCTCCCTGCCATACACAACTGGAAATTGAAAAGAAGTTTCTGTAATTGTTTGCTTATAATTTCCCCCATGCAGGGCCTAGCATGAAGGGACTCAAGCCTCATCTTTGGGAAAGAGGATTTGCCTATTTTTGGCTTCCATTGTTGAATTTGTGGCTGTGGACCAGCCCACGCAGATCTCAGACCACACGAACATTCATTGCCTGTGTGAGAAAGTCAGGAGGGAAGCTGGACCACTTTGGAGTTGTATATCCAGATGATATTTGGAGAATAACTCCTCTAGAGTGCTGGTACCACTTGAGGGCCAATACCACTGTGCACAAAGTCCCTCAACATACTTCAGACAGCGAGTGAACTCTGGGGCTTGGTGGAAGGGGAGGCTGTACTTTTTAAAGAGAAGATAGCAGTGGCTGTAGCAAGTAGAGCTATTGCTAAAATAATCCATACCTATGCTCATACAGGCAACAGTATACAACTTGCCATGTCTCACCAGAGTACAGAAACTATTGTTGCTGTTGTCAGCCTTGAAAGGAGGATAAATACACTTGTTCCAGAAGGGCGTCTGGATGACTTTAATAAATGAATCCAGGAGAAAACACTGCTTCTGGGTGAAACTGTTTTGTGGATTTTTTTATGGCGATTGTCACTATGGCTCCATTTGTTCTTGCGCCCTAGGCATGAATGTTGCAGTTATGTGACTCTGTGAAATGTGTAGCCATCAGGAACAGAAATTTGGGAAGACTTGGAGCAGTTTCTTGTGACAATTTGAAAAAGGAGGCAAAGAAACGTTGTTGTGTAGTATGCTTACAAGCATATAAGCCTAGAGAAGTAGCACACATTTTAATTGGCAAGAGTTTGAGTGTTGGGGTTTTTTTACAGATAGCTGGTTGCTATGCTGTGGGTAATGTCCAATGTGCAGCTATGATATTGCCCAAAAGAGATTAAGAGAACAAAGTAAATCTTCTAAGGATTTCAACTTGTGACAGTTTCTGCACCATTACTCTTGATAAGAAGAAATCATAGTGTAATATACTCTAGAAGGGTAGTAGATGTGATATTAAAAAAAAAAAAAGGAAAAATTCTAAATGAGGATTATTCGTCTTCAGATAATGATGGCTCATTACTTCAAATTTTATTTCCTTTTCTCACCTTAATGTAATGTGATGTTTTAAGGTTTTAAAAGCAAACAAAAAACCTTGCTGTTAACCAAAGTTTAAGACCTTATTTATTTCAGCATCTTTTTTCCCCTGAATTAGGGAAAACTGTACGGTGTGGTAGACTTGTAAGAGAAGAAACCTGTCATTAACAAAATCAGGACAGAAATACTTAAATAGAAAAGTAGGACTTTATTAGTGTGGTCTCTTAAAATTTTAGTATCTTTTGCTTTACCTGAAGGTAAGGACTCTGTTCTGAAGAGTTACACAGATAAAGAAAAATGGCCCTTTAACGCTGATAATTTCATTGAAAAAAAAAAATCAAAATAGTGCCTGGAGGATATTTTTAGGGGAGTCAAAAGGAATGAGGGAGGAAGAAGACCTGCAAGCCAGTCTTACAATTCTATTTAAAAAAAAAAAATATAAAAAATACTTCTGATTTGAAAATGGTGAGCTAATCTCAGTATCTCAATTTCCACTCATGTTCAGCAGCCAATAGTTATTAAATGTAGTTATTAAAATGCATTGGTAACTCTTAGACTCTTCATAGAATATAAATGTTGTTTCAGTGCCTAATGCAGTAATTTTATTCAACTAGCATAAAAATAATGAGTATGTACTATTACATGTATGAAGCTACTGCTTAGGCTATTTATTTTTGACCCCAAATGATCTTGTCCTTGTAATCTGATTAGCTGATCAGACTATACCTAATCAAAACATCAACTTCATTATTTTGGAGTATTTTATTAATTTCTTTCCAGGCTTTAGTAAGTTGGTGTGAACATCATATCTGAAACAATGTGGGGTTTTTCTGCATCTCCAGGGTATAGTAGCAGTGTTGGTTACAATATACGTTAATTCCTACTAGGCATAAGCCTTTGTTTCCAAAATATGTAGCTGTAGAAGCTGTTCTCCAAACTGACAGAAGTTTTTTGCACCTTCATCAAACTAGCCTTAATTCTCAATGCAATGTATTCTGCAGTTTCAGAATACAGTAGAATTACTGAGGGCTGTGTGAGCTGGTCCCAGAGAAAATTGCTGCCAGTAATGACTGAAATTGGGAATATTTTTATTCCTGTGGAACAAGAAGGACTTTAAGAAGTAGGTAAGAGCTGTTGACTGTGATGGGAGTTGCTAATGAGCTTTTGTCTAAGAGGCTTTGAGGAGCGCAAAGGTGCTATTTAATATCACACAGTAAATGTCCTATGCTTTGTTTTGTATCAAGTAATGCTTCTAGCATTGATGTGATGCATGTCACATCAAGTTTTTAAGTAAGAAACTTATTTCAATTGCATTTAGTTCCTAGAAAGAATTACTGTCTTTTTGCAGAAATTTTAGAGCTCACTTTAGCCCTGAAAATTTCCTGTCATTTAAAAAAATTATTCTGTGTGTCATGAACTCAAGAGTTCTGGTAACTGTAAGAATCACATCGGGAGCATGAGTGGAGAGCACATTGGCAAAGCACACGAGAAATCTGAAAAGCCCTCACAGATTTGAGTGTTCCTTGGACTTCCATCAAAGTACTTTTTGCCCTCATTCATTTGCCCTTTAACAAAGAGGTACTTCTATTCATTTATATTTTTAAATTTTAATTGACAGTTTCCAGTAACACATTCTTGCTGTTAATATAATTCTAGCTTTGTTTTAAGCAAAAGCTTAAAGACAAAAAAAGTGTTATTTAATACAAGAATGCTTCTTTAAGGACATCTGCCCTCAGTAGTTGTATATTGGTGTGTGGTTGATAGGGTTCTCCTGAAAAGAATCTCCAAAGAGAAATATCTCTAATCCTTATCTGACAACCTTTTTTCTTAGTTACATGGAAAAGTTCACTTTTAACATTAGTGTGTTTTAAGAATGCCCCAAATATCACCTGCCCAAGGAGGATCCAACTGTCTAAAGAGCAATAGTGCCATCACTGGTGGTAGTAACGTGGTGTGGCAACACAGCTCCAAGCAGACTGAGCCCCTATGACAAGCTCCAGCTCCAACTAGGAAAAATGCCCTCAAAGTGTGTTTTTTCATGAACAGGATGTGATTGGGGCTTGGAGAAGGGAGGCTAAATGCAGTGGTTATGCTTTTCAGTCCTGATCATGCCCTGTCTGCGTTGTTCATAAGCCCACACACTGGGAGTTGCTTGCCTAAGCATTTTGTTGTGGGTAGAGAAAAGGACCGTGTGGGAATCAGCACCCAGTGGAGTCTTTGGAAGAACACTATTAAAAAATGTACCTGGATTGGTGGTGCTACCCAAATGACCACACTGCAATGTTTGCAGCTCCTTAGCAACCTTCAGGAGGCCAACACAAACAGCGGCCTTGGATAGTCCTAATTAGGAGGAGATAGTGTACTTTCACAAGCAAAATAAAATGGGCAGCATCAATTGGAGCAATTGGTGCAATCCCTTGAAAATGCCCAGATGTGGGTAATGAAGCGTTTCCTATGGTCTACATCAGTGCAGAGGATACTGTTGCAGTTGTGATTGGTAATCTAGACAACAAGGATGTTTTATGCTTAATTCAGAATGACATAAAAGTAATCGTAGCGATAGAAGTAGGAAGCTACCACAACGCCTGGGGTGAACCATTGTTTAGAGATTATCTCAGTATATAAGAGCTGTGGTGTTTTATTCCACCTATTACTGTGCTGGACCATGCAGGATACCAGGAGCTTGGATCTAGTAATGCCAGAATTTAACAGAAGTGAAAAAAAGCTATTTGGAAGCTTGGGCTATGTGTTATAAGGAAACATGGTAAAGAAGTTGGTTCAGATGATATCTAGAATGCCTAGAAGTTTACTGTCCCACATCTGTAGTGTGAGTTTTAAACTGTAGTCATCTTTTCCATGAGAGGTACATTGAGCTCTAGCTGTTAAGGTGTAGGATGTGTCTAGAGTGTAAATGCTATCTTCTCAAAGCTGTAGGAACTGCAGTGACTGTCAAAAATTTAAAAAAAAAAAACAACCAAAAACAACTCTTGCTGCGCTCTTGTGGCAAATGCCTTGTCGAATGAAGAGGAAAATATTGGTGCAGTTGCACTAGTAGGTGTACAGGGGCCAGATGAGTAAGGAGTTCCCTTTTCAGAGACTGAGAGATCATTCTTGTGGTCCTTCTGCCTTCTCAGTACCCTTTTGAATTTTAAAAGAGGATTTTGTTCAGAACTTTGTTTGCTATGTTGCCACACAAAACTTACACACAAAACATAAGCAGCAATAAGTCATAGATGAATTAAGTTTGTCTCTGAAATCGATAATGGATGAACATGACTGACTGCAATGCTTTTCTCTGTGCGTGTATATACACACACATTACATAAACACATCAAATGTGTTACATAGACACATAAGCATATTTTTATATAGATATTTATACACACACACTTATATTCCCTAGTATCCCCTACTAAACTTTCAGTTTTCACATGGTTATTAAGAGGGCAATTTTATGTTGAAAAAAGTGTTCCATTATAAGTTATTACCTACAAAGCCAAGGATTTTTTTATTTTGGTGCACTGGATATAAACCATAGATCTGAGTGGTGTTTTGCAAGGGATTTGTATTGTTGACATAAGATTTTTGCAAGTAAAAATATTTAGGGGTTACTTCCTGTGTTTTACTTTGGAAGAGAATGATAGTATGAAAGTGAAATTTTGGTTAAAAATCCTTCTATATATATTTTTCCCTCCTTTTGAGGTAATGTAGTGTTTAAAGCACACTTTTGCGTGCTTGTTTGCTTGTTTTTACAATCCTTAGTTAAAAAAGTTGGGGGGCTTAGATCATAAATTTTCTCTTTATTAAACCCTTTTGCAAAGTCTTCTGCTGGAGAATGGAAGAGTTTCTAAAATAATTTGATCAGTACGAGCTTGATATGTTGCCAGTTGGTGCTGTGCCTAGAGTTGAGTTAGGCTCTGCTAGAAGTGATATATAAGTAAGTAGCTGAAAGGTCTTGTTTTACTGGCAAGTGTAGTAGAATTACAAAATGTTATTTTTTATTAATAACACCACTTATACAAACTTTTAGAAACATTACAGATATTTATAACTGTTGTGATGGAGTGTTTTTTTCTCCAAACTGACTAAAAAGGTGACCTTAATAGAAAACTCCATCAGTTTGTGTCTTGCAAATGAAAGAAAACACATATAAAAGCTTCTAATGCATGGCCTAATGGACCTCGTATTTAATCTATTTACAAAAAAAAAACATAGGTTATTTAGATTTGAGTTTGTGCAAACTTTTACATATTGCTTATGTTTTTTTCTAAGCTTAAGAGCAGAGAATAGGATTATCATGTTTGTGTTACCTGCATATATAATTAGTTAAATTTGTTTGGATAAGTAGAAATGTTATTCAAGGTGTATGTGCTAGAAGAGGTAAAAGCAGTTCTTTGTTTAGTATTTTCAATGTTTTCTCAAGTTGTAGGTACTGCTAAATGATGAATCTTTAAACAGAAGTATACTTTTAATGTAACTAGTGCTAAAGACTATTTTGAATTAGGCTTTTTACTAGCATTTCAGACATATTAAATTGCCTATGTATAATGTTTGGCAACAGATGAAATTGCGTATGTGTGATTGAAAAAAGGTGAATTTAAACCATACTTTGGTAGATAGATGCAAATGATAATTGTTACTGTAATTGTACAGGAAGGAGAAATTAAGGTTCATTGGTTGGTTGGTTTTTTAATTCCTTACCTGATCATTTTTGAATGGTTATATGAGGAGAATTTTTTCCATGAAAAACTGCAGGTATGGCTCCATCCAAGAGTATGTAGAAGGGTACTGTTTTTTCCTGATTGCATTGTATGCGTTAATAGAGCCTTTCTTTTTTGGTGTTTGATAGTTTGGTAGCAGTAGGTAACACAAAGAGTTTTAGTTGTCTTAGATTAAAGGAACCAATAGTGATACTAAAAGTTCAAATGCTGACTGACAATGGACAGCACGCCGGGATTTCTTTGCGGGAGTCCAGAAAACATTGGTAGAAACAGAAATACTTAAATAAAAATTTTTATTCTAGTCAAATTGTTTCTAAGTAATAGGAGGATCTCCAAACAATCATGACCAGTCTGCCTAACCTAGTTCCCTGTAGAAATGTATGTCTTTGTCCCCACAATAACTTTTGCTGGCATTTTATACTCTACATTCAAACCTCTATTATTTTTTTCCCCCTCCAGTTTCCCTCTAGTGTTGAGAGACTTGAGGTAGCTCTAACACTGGAGGTTTTTGAAGCGTTATGTAATTAGAACTAAGTCTAATGACATTCCAAATTACAGGAAGAAGAGCTGACAATTTAGTGAATGGATTTAATTGCTATTTAGCTTTAAACATAGATATCAACACAAATATCTTCCTTAATGGGGATGATTGGGATAATCCACGTTGAAGGAAAAGTGGCAGACTACATTAAGACTACTGGAAAAGCTGATATATTTCATTGTAAATCTGAATGCTGCCAAGAAAGTACCACCCAAGTTGCAAAGCCTGTATCCCTAGACTCTGTGCCTACCGATAGGCAGCCAGATGTGCTTTCTGGAAGAATGGTGAAAACAGTAACTCCCTTGACAAGAAACTAGTGACATACCATTCTCAATATAGTAGCGATTCCCACAGACTGCTATTTAGATTTCTTTTTCTTTAGAAAGCAGCCATAAAACAACTCAGAAAAGCTTTGAGACTGAGGAGTCAAATCTCAAGAAATAAAACTGAAGTAAATGATTTTGCATTTAATATAAAGTGTACCATATGTCACTCAGGAACAGGAATAACGAGACATTTAATAGCTTTTTAATGCATCTTACTGTGTCAAATTTGAGGCACATATGGTACACTTGTAACTGAATTTCTATTCTCTTACGGTTTTCTGTTGCAAAGTCTTGAAAATGGAGTCTTTCTGTTCAGATGTTATTATTACTTTTTAATTATCTCAAATACAAATAGTTCATTTTAAAGATGATGTTACTTTTTTTTTCCCCTCAGGAAATATTTCAGTAAATTCCTGCTCAAAAAGGACTAGTACAATAAGAGCTTTAGGTCCAATGAATTCCTTTTCAGAAACAACCATGTACTTTTTGTAGTCTGTTACTAACACTTTGGATTTATATTATGAGTAATTTCCTTTAATATCAACCGTATATTTTGCGAAAGAATTCTCCTGGAATAATTCTTGAAAATTTAATAAAAATACAGTTTGTGACCTGAAACAGTGCAGAAAGGAAGATTTTAAGGTCTGGAATACATGCAAATTTTATTTGTATTTGTGCATCTCTCTTGTTTTGTCCAACATGAACATGCCATCATTTTTTCAGTGTTGTAGGCACCAAGGTTACAATAGTTCCTTACCCTCCCACGGGTAAGTGTTGAAAAAATCGAACAGATTTTTCCTGCAGTCTCTTAGAAAATCAGCTTCAAAATCATAAATAAATTCTGAATTAGTCTAGTTCATAAGTCAAGGGAAGTGCTAGCAGTTTCTCAGCCTCTGTATTCTGGATTAATGGTTTTTTATAATATGACTGAAAGGAGTTAATGAAAGGTGAATGATATTCTGATAATCTTAGAGTGTGTATATTGCTGATTTTTTTTTTTTTTGTTATTTTATTAGCCTGATCCAGTTATATTAGCAATACATAGGGACATATAATCTTGGATAAACATGACATTTTGGAGGGTTAGAGCCTAAAATATTTTTAATTTTACTCTTCTGCATTTGCTTTCTCTCACTGGGTATGGAAACTAATGTGGCGGAAGACTTAATGTTGTTTATGAATAGCAAAAAGTAGCTGAAGTTAGCTCAAAGTAATTTTTTTAAAAATATGTTTTTTCTATATACTTTCCAGTGAAGCTCTTGGAGGAATTAATCAGTTGTAATTGCAGATTATTAAAACAAGGAAAGGCTTAATTTCCTTTTACCTGTTTGTGTTGATAAGTTTTCTGGCTGAGTGGAATTTCTGATTATTATTATTTGTTTTGAAATGAGATTTAATATTTGTATAGCATTTTGAGGAAATTAATATCATCATTAGTTGACAGTAACCATGCCAGGTCCCATCAATTTAACCTTAGATACTTAACATTTCCAAGAAAGGAAATCCATCATGGTACAGTTAGAGCATAGAATGTGATTAGCAGATATTGGTGATGGTTTCTTTTTGAATAACCTGCTTGGGCAAGTACTTCTAGGCTTTATCTGCAGCCTTCTGTACAACATTAGTTAAGATATCTGTTGAAAGATATATTTTGTAAGTAACTGCATTTTAAAATATACTACAGGGAAACATGCATCAACAAGAACTGGAACTTCTAGAGTATGTTTTTCTTGAGCTGTCTTTACCTGTGTACTTCTCTTTGCTCAGCTTTGTAGCTCCTCTCCTACTCCTCTGTTTTCTGTTTTCCAAATGAAGTGCAGTAGTATTTTAGGTTGTTGTTAGGTGCACTGTCTTCCAATATGTGATAGACTATGGAGTAAGAGTTGTACTGTGCTACTGTCTCCATTCATTGCATTTTCATAGGTCTTGGTGACTAAAATGATTGTCTGAAAATGCATAGTTAACTCATCTTCCACTTGTTAGTATCTGATTGAAGAGAGCAAACAGTCAGAAAAGGTGATGGATAGGAGACCTGCTTGCAATACATGGTATCACAGCAGTTCTTTGCATTTCAGCTGTGCTTGGTGTGTTGATGTGGCACCCAAGCAGTCACCATGCAGCCAAGCCTTGCAGGGTGGAGGGGCTCAATCTGCTTCCCTCTGCTCCAGGAAGCCAGGTCGTTCCCCCTGAATTATCCATTCAATGGCATGATGCAGTTTATCCCTTGTCCAGGGCACACATCGGTTGTTTACATGGCTGATCATGCTATGATGGTCATCTTTTTGTTGGTTGCATTTCATGGAGGAACAGTTTCATGAGACTTGCTGGTAGAAATGAGCTGGCCACATACAGTGGCTAGAAAGATCAACCTTGTCAAGGCCCGTGTTACAAGAGGAGATGTGTGCAGCAGTCCTTGAACACTGAAAAGCTCTTACAAAATGCTGATGCTGGTTTAATTGTTTTTATGTTATAGTTTGTCTTGCCATATCTTAGAGTATGTGTACTTGGCAGGGGTTTCTATGTTGGTTTTTTTGGGGGGATTTTACACAGAGAATCCCATATTGTGTCTCCAGTATTGTATCTGCACTGGTAGAACTAGTTCTGCGCCTTTGAGTCTTTGCTCTTCCTATTGTTAATTTGATTGTATTATTTCTCTAGTGTTTTTTTTCCGGGATTTCTGTCTCATCTTCCATGAGATCTTGACTGGTTTGAAGATCATATTTTAACTCATAGTCCTGAGTTTAGAGACTATGTATCTTATCCATGAGTTACTTGCAAGTAACTTTAGACTTGCATGGTTTTCATGGGGAGAAGATTAATTAAATCTTGTAGCTAAGTTTTAAATTAGCTGCTGTTAATTCAGACTTCTATTCTAGCTTAGCTATTGGAAGCTTATGCAGAAATACTTTAAAAGATACTTTAAGTACTTATTCAGTGCAGATGGTCACTTGTCTTTATAAAAAATATATTAAACACTTGGCCTGTAGAACTCTTCCTTATAAAGCCATCTTACATAGAAGCAAAGTATTAGCTTGTAATCCCTTTGTAAGGGATGGTTTTGTGTTTGTGTCCATGCCTAACTTTTTCTTTTTTTATCTTCTTTTCTTTTTAAAAGGTGTTTCTCAAAAGTGACCGAGTTGCAAGAATGGTCCACAGTGGAGGATGTTCTGCAAATGACTTTAGAGATGTTTTCAAGAAAAACATAGAAAAGAGAGTCCGAAGTTTGCCAGAAATCGATGGATTAAGCAAAGAGACAGTGTTAAGTTCTTGGCTAGCCAAATACGATGCCATATACAGGGGAGAAGAGGACTTCTGCAAACAGCCCAATAGAATGGCCTTAAGTGCTGTGTCGGAACTGATTCTGAGCAAGGAACAGCTTTATGAAATGTTTCAGCAGATTCTAGGGATCAAAAAATTGGAACACCAGTTGATTTATAATGCCTGCCAAGTAAGTATTGGTGTCACTTGTTTGTGTTGTGTCCAGAATATCTCCTCCCTGCCAACAGGTCTAGTGCTTCCTCTCTGTGTGTAGAAGCCTTCAGTTTTAAGTTATACCTCCACAGTCTGAGGAGATGAGACCCTCCTCCCCCAGAAGGGAATCTTTGCATCCTTTGGTCACTAGAGAGCCCTCGGAAAAAAAGGTATGCCAGAGTATATGGTACTTAAGCTACAGGGATCTCCTGTACACTTTTACAGTGTCACAGCCCCGGTGACTTGGGTGATTCCACAGAAAGTTCTGTGGTCTATATACCTGTATACCCTTATATAAATTACGTGTATGTACGTACATTTGTGTGTACATCTGTCCTGGTTTGGCCAG
>VZZY01008159.1:0-30527 GCA_013400335.1 Eurystomus gularis
GTCTCAGCATCGTTTCCTCTGAGAGTTGCTGCAAAACATACGAGTAACAGACTGAATGCAGAAAGTGTTGCAGCTCCAAGCAGATCCAGAGCTAAAAAGACCATACCATTATGCTATTAGTCAGAGCAGATGCTTGTGACGGTGGCAGTGACTTGAAACTGCTAATCTTGTTACTCTGTGAGGGCCTTCAGCCATGGGTCTGGCAAGTGTGGAATAAATAAACCAGGCTCTTCTTTCCTTCCCTGAGCTCCTGCCACATTCAACTCTGATTTAAGGCAAAGAAAACAGCAAAATAGCAGTGACAGCTAACAAGCAATGCCCTTCACAGCTAACCAGCTGGAAACAGCTGCTAAGTTGAATTTCAGACAAATCTGGCTTAGTCTGGGGCTTGTAGCTGAAATGCTGAAGCCTCCCACCAGCTCTGGTTTTATCTCCCTTACTCAGGCTCTCCTCCTCTCCTCTGCCTCTTACTGAGGTTTCATTCATCACCAAGTACCTTAGGGAAGTAACTCCAGGCTGCAACTTGCATGTGCACTCTCACAGGCACTTGTACAAGAGCTGTCAGCTGTTCCATGGAGCATGGGGTGCTCCACAGCTTCTGCAAGGAATTTGCAGACAGGTAGCAGGTTTTGATGCTGAAGGGGATGAGGTTGCCATTTAGATTGGATCTATGCATAGTTTTTTGCCTGTCCATTTCCTTAGCGAGTCAGCTGTGCTATCTGCATCAGCGGCATTTGTGATGAGGAAGAAAAATTGCAATGCCTTTCCTGATTGATTCTCAGCACACTGCTTCATGGGCCAAGCATCCTAAAGGAGGCAGGTGCCCATGTTCTCTCCTTTAGGGCCCACCACTGCTGTAGGACCAACACATCTACTGCAGAGGTGTAAACATCTGAAACAGCTGCTGTGAAGATAGGCTCAACATCCACACCGAGGGAAAGAGCAGGTAAAGAGATTTTGCTTTCTCTTCTTGAGATGCAGGTGGAGAAAACACTGTGATCTACAACTCGAGTGGTAAAGTAGGGTATAATGCAGAACTTCTCCAACCCCGTTCACAACCCTTCCATTTTGTCTTACACCAGACACACTAGAATTTCCTGTTTATAAGCTATGTCCATCTCCTGGTATTGTAGGAGGTGATTGTCTTGCTCTCACACTCCCATCCATAGTGAGTGTCATCCAGGGTCGAATTTGCAAGGTCTAGCACAACCTTGTTGAAAAACATTAACAGAAAAAATATGTCCAAGACTAGACCAAACCGCTCTTTGGGCACACCTGTTTCTCTTGGTTGGATTCTGGAGAGACATAGAAGATTGATTTAGATCAGATGCATCATGTTTAGACAGCTGTGTTAATGGTGGTGACTTCCATTCTGTCACTTTGTGGTGATGTCACAGAGGAAGTATCTGCAGGTGGATTGCAGGTGGAGCTAAAGTACAATGTGGCTTGCCAGGAGAAGGCAGCTAGCCTTAATATGGAGACAGGCTCTGCATAGGGGGTTGTTCATCCCTATGGTGAACAGTCATCACTCCAGTGCTGGTTTTTCCCGTTTTCCGTAGGAGAATAAGAGGTTTCAAAGTATGCTACAGCCAAGGGACACATCTAGAGATGTGCATGCCTGTCTTCTCACCAACTCAGTCCTGTTCTCCTTGATTTGGAAACAGCTCAAAGAACTAAAAGGAGGCACAAATTAACTGGAATAATAGACCTGAGGATTAATTGGTAGTTGTTTTCAGATAAGGGAAACATAATGCTATAGAGCACAGAGATGAGAGGAGTAAGAATCTGAGATGCACAGATCTACCTAGGGAGTCTGGGCCAGGGCAAAACCCACCCATCACTAGCTACCAGCATGCCTGGGGCAAGCTATGAGCAACCACTCAGGAGTCAGACAGGCAGGAGAAGTGCTCAGCACTTCCTAGCATTTCATGGGAGAACAAGGAGATCCCACAGTGCTTTTCTGGGTACAAAATGTGTCACAAATGATGGAGTTTGAGGATGTGGAAGACCTCAGAGAGCAGCAGGCTTTGCTTCCTGCTGCTAAAGATGACTGATTGAGAACACTACTGTGAAAAATCTCAGTTTAGTAGCATGTCAGGCCAAATGCCACTGTGAAGGTGCTAAAGCTGAGTGAGTAGGAAGCAGGGGTTTGGTTTAGTAATTTATCTCTAAAAGTCCATCTTTTTTTGAATCATTTCCATGTCTTTAGAAGCAGAATAGCAAGCAAACTGTGTAGAAGCTTCCAACACTCCCCAAAGCAAGTAACAACAGCTGTGACAACAGTGTGACCCTGTCCTTTGGAAAGTGTATGGACAACTGGAGACACCAAGAAAAATAATCTTGCATGGAAATTGAATTTTTTTTCAACAGCACCTCTCTGCCTCCCCAGCAGTGTTGCAGGCAGTAACTTACTGAAGCTCTAAGTAAAGCCATAAAACACGGGGCTGCAGCAGGCATCAGAATGCCTTAGTGATCTCTATTTAAACAGCTGCCAGCCATAACAAGAGAGATGAACCTGCAAAGGCATCTATGTCAGAGGCATGCACAGACACGTTGCTCTCTGTCAGACCATAAGAGGATGTGTGGCTGAGAAGTAAGGGCTTTGGCAGGACCTGAAGCACACAGCTGAGGCAGTAGAAGTAGGTAAGTAGATGTTCAACGGCATCTACTTCTAAAGTCAGCATCTGCAGAGAGAGTAGCCTTGGAGCACCCTTGGAAATGCTCCACAGACCTACCATGGTGTCATGGATGCCTGCATCCATAACCATCTCCTAATCCCTCTCGGGACATCCTGCTAATGCTACATCTTTGCCTTCCTTTCTGTAAAACATGGCCCCGCTTTAAAATCCTAATATAACCAGGCAAGCATTTAAAAGCTACTATTTCAAACTTCTCAAATTACATAGTGTTTATAATTACCTTAATTATTTTTAATTACTTTACATACTACTGCTAGGGTCTCATTAACATGGTTAAAAAATCAGTCAGACCAAAAAGCTTCTTGTATTTTACTTTATATATCAAGAGCATAACATATAACACAAGAGGGCAGATTTTTGCCCTGGTTTCCCAAGCTGTCTGTCAGCAGCTGTTGTCCTGTCATTTTCCCATTCTTAGAACTTTTCCAGTGTTGTGTCCCAAGTTGGCTTGATACGAAACACACGAGAATGCTTAATTCAGTCAAATAGCATTAATAAAGGCAGGTGGGTAGAGGCAAGAAAATACAGCGCTGCAAGGATCAGCTCAACCTTTGTGGGGCAGCCCCATGGGAGAGGGCAGTTTTGTATAAAACAAGCTTTCCAGATTTTGCTGTTCCTTCACTGCAATTACTCCAGGTGGTGGAAACACCAGCTGGCTGCTGATATTGGCTGCTTCAGGGGAAAAACAACTCGGAAGTGCCCAATGTAAGTTAAATAAAGCAGACACTGCATGTATTTAAGATATACACAATTCAGAGACCACATTCCGGTACCATGAACTCTTCAGCTGCTGATCCACCCTGACACCACATCCTCAAACAACTCATGGCTTTCCAGGACATGGGCTCTTATGATGACAAAGCTTAAGTTCCTTTTCCCTAAAGAAATAACATTTTTGTGCAATACAAATGTATTTTCTTCCAGACTGTTGCAGATGCATTCCCTGCTCTTTTTGTTCTTTACTATCCTGTCACCAGCAACAACATGGCAAACATTATCAGCAGTGATTTCATACTTACTTAAGAAGCTTTAGTGAGAACATAAAAGTGTCTTGAGCATCAGACTGGTATTCCTTTTCTAAGTTCCTTTTCCAAGTTCCTTTTCCAAGTTCCTTTTCCAACACTACATCCTTCTAAGATACGCCAGTTTATCAGCTTACAGTGTACTTCTTAGTTCACATGTGGTTCCTTCCTTCTGTTTCACTCAGAAGCCCATCTGAGGGAAAAATAGTATTCCTGTTACAAGACTTATTTTCCATAAAGGCAGAGTGGCTGAAATTAATCTTATTTGCATCCTCTAATTATTTATCAGCTCATTGCTGCATTCTCTTTCTTCTGCATTGCTTGATGCTGAGAGAAGCCTGGGTGGTTCAGTATTACTTGGATTACCCACAGTATCACTGAGAATTGTTCTAGATTCCTTGAGCTGAATGAAGCCCCTTTCCTGCCAGTTTCTCTCATCCTGGAACTCCTCTTCAACATGGAAAGTCTCAGCAAGTCCTGGCAGTGGCGGGAAAGGCTCAGGACAGTTTTATAAAGAGACTTCTCATCTCTTGGAAGAAAGGAGAAATTACTGGGAGAGGAGATCTCCACATTCCAAGGGAATTGTCCCATTTTCTGCTCTTTCAGTTTTTGGGCTCTGCCCAGCCCATTTGGCCCTGGTGATGATTGTGCCTCTCCTCGTTGTGCTTGCTCACATAGTGGCACAGGAATACAATGTTGCTGGGATTTTGTGTACCTCAAAAGCTCCTTCTGAGGAGCCTCTTTCAGACAGGACACAGTTGGGAGCTCTCAAGCTTGCAAGACCAATATAATTTCTGTTTTTTCTTCCCACCTTGCAGTCTTTGCAGCAAAGGAAACTGACTTATCTCAGGAAGTGCTGACCCCTCTTTATTGGAGATCCCACAATGCCTCACCCACTCTGTCCTGTTCCCCTCCTTGAATGACTGGCAATGCTGCTCAGAGCTAGGCAGACACAAAACTGCCTGCTTGTAAAAGAAGATGTGAAAAGGACCAAAGAGATGTCATATTCCTTCACAAATCACAGGTGCCAAATTCTGTCCCCTGGCCAGAAACACACACAGTTCCCACAAACAGCAGCTGACTGCACATCAAGGAAAAATCCTCATTGACTTGTATCATTCCAGGTGCCAATCTCATTTGCACCATGCACGTGAATTTTCAATTTGACATATTCTATGTATTGAATCTACTTTTGGGACTTTCTAAAAAAACTTTTTCCTCCTCAGCCTGAAAGCTGCTAGATTCAGCTAGAGCATCTGGGGAGCTCTGAAAAGGCTTTTAGAAACATCAGGTAAGATGAGGCCAGTTCTCAGTCTGTTAAGCATTGTGTCTCCACTGGCATCAACAGTCTGTCAACGTCAGCTGACATCAGGTTTGGCATTAGAAATGTTCTTAGCTTTACTTTTATGAGAGCTTGAGATGTACTCATGGTTCATAGCAGAGCACTGTGTCAATGCTGTCTTGCAAAAAAGATGAGTTAGTTTAACATTATTAGTAAATCTTTAGCTCTGCTGTGGCAGCACTTCGTGGTTATTTAATATCTCTTAAATACGTCTTAAAATAATAGGTGAAGTACTGGAACTTGAGAGAGCTGAGTGTAATCCTCTGCAATTCCAGACTCAGATCTTTGGCAGATCAAAGCGTAATGCTCTGCTGTGACAGGGTACCCATGTGTACCTCAGACCCTTGGGAGAGGAGATGCGGTGCATTAGAGATGCAGATTGCAGATGTACAGTTATTTTGTGTGAAGGTGTAAAAGCAGTTCACATGTGAACATGATTATAAAACTTAAATGAAAAGTTTACAGGACAGCCTAGCCAGGTCCAAAACTGCAAAAATGGCCTTAAGTTGCCTCATCTCAAATCTTGAGCACAAGAATATTGTTCCAACCAGTGAAAAGAGTATCCTAGCACTCCAGGCTCGGTGGTTGTGAAAAAGGGGCCAGGATTCAGGTCCCGAGAAGAAACATCTTCATGTCATATTTTGCTGATTTTAAACATCTGTGAGCAAATAGCCTGTGACTCTCACATGTGGAGAGAGAGTGAAACAATCTTTTAGTTGTAGAATATCACCAGCTGACTGGGATGGGCTTCATGAACACAAAGATGTCAGGTCTGGACAGAAAATCTGGTGTCCAGACAATGTACTTGTACCTACATGTTCCAAGGCTATCTGTGGAGATGTAGGCAAGAAAAATCTTTCTTTCTCTAGGAATTATTTAGTCAAAACTGAAAGGAGATTAACTGGGTGATATGGTTTGAGTGGCCAGTCACATCAAACCAGGAATGCCACACCCAGTTTGAGTTTTCCAGTACTCTCAGCTTTCACAATTAGTCTGCAAAATAAAACAAAGAAACAAAAACCTCACAAAGAATCAATCAACTAATTTAAAATAATGCATGAGAGGAGAGAAACTCTAGGCTCGTGATGGGCAGCCCATGAGAATAAAAACACACCCGGCCCTGCTACAGTCTCTCCTGATGGGTGAGCTAGCATGGCGCATCTCTGTTGCAAAACCTATCGTAGTGCTCTCTCATCTTCCATGAAATTACAGTGGGTGCTTACAAGCATCCCTGGGATACAGTGCCAGCCTGCACGGAGGCAAAAATCCTAGGGTCTTGGCTGGGGACAGGCTCGTTTACAGAAAGGGTTGATGAGCCCTTGTTCATCATCCTGTGAGGGTTTGATTTAGTGCCCAGTGAGGGTCTTTGGTGTGTTTCCCCTTGAGCCCAGTGGGCACTGACACAGACTCTAAGCATAGAGCCTTTTGGACCTCCGTGGCTCCTTACAGCAGTGACTTTAATCACTGACGGCTCTTGTCCTTCAGATGTCTATGCACAGCCTCTCTTCTTGGCAGAAAGAGGGAAGCACTTCAGAATCAGTGTGATTAGTTAATTAGTTAACATGAAGCAATGTGCAAATAGGAAAAGGCTACAAGATATTAAAGATAATTGTTAGCATTAGTATCAAAACCATAACATTTCCATAATTGCCGCCTTTGTTTATTTCTCACGTAAGGATGTTGTCAATATTGAGACAACTTTTCATCTCACAAATTGCTATCAAACAACTTGGTACCAGGCTCTAATTTGAAACATATTCTATTTAGCAGACAATATGAAACAATGCCTAAACTGTTTTCCACAAATATTTAAAACACACAAAGGCCTGACAGTAAAAATCCATCTCAATTTGATGGAACTTGCTGAACTTCCTGTATATATTAATTTCTCAAATCTGATTTTATAAATACCTTTGTATCACAGTCTTTCTTTGCCCTTTGTATAAAATGCTTTTATGATGACAACTTTATTGGTGCTGAAATTATTCCTTTCCTGACTTTCAGATCACAATAACCTTGTTTGCCTTTTGAGTATTACCTATTACTATTTTTTCTCCCTATCATAATGATAAGCGCTATTTCCATTTTAAATACTTTTTTTCCACAGCAATGTCTCCTTGAGAGAAAGAGACACAATAATTAAAGGGATGGGATATCTCTTAATGTTTCAGGTCTATGATGTGTGAAATACTCAGGATTATTAAAGTTTCCTAAGTTTGTAATGCTTTTGAAAACATAGACAAGAATATTCATCTAGGTCTTTTTTTACTTCTAGACAGCATTTATGCAGACTTTCCAAAATTGTCTTATTTCTAATGTATTCCCTTGCGGTACTTTAACTTTTTCTTTTGCCCTGTGCATTGCTGTGATGAGTAATCTGGAATGGTCCATCAGTGGAGCTGAGGTGTGTCTTGTAATGCAGCCAGCAAAGGTTACAACTGGTAAATAACACAGATGCTAAAAATCATATCAAGTTAGCACCTTTACAAGTTCTTTGAGGTAATTATCTTTCTTCAATGAATGACACAACAAGCTGGCAGAGACGGCACATTTCATAATCCAGGCTGCCTTGGGAAAGTCATTGTAGCATGGTGTCTTCAAGTGTCAGGGTCAGATCCCTGATCAAGAGTCAGATCCCTGGCCTGCATAAATCCCCATGAGCAGAGCTGTGGTGGCTGATGCTAGATCCCACCCAGGAATTCAAGGAGAGTATGTATATTGGCAAGTTATTGATGGCTATTAGGAATGAATGATTGCCAAAAGGCTATTAGGTCTTGAGATACAAGGAAACTTGGATATACAAGAAAAGACCTTGAAAGAGGATTTATATTTATTTTGCTAAACCAATTATAGAAATTAGGCAAAATAAGCAGTTTTTGTGTTTATAGACTAACTTTAGTGGATGAACTTTGCTCTTTATAGTCTCATTAACATCTAATTGACACACCTCCCCTGTTAAGATACCTTACTCTCAGAGGAAAACCCCATTCTTAACACATGCACTCTGATTTCTTGTGATTTTGTATCTTTAAATCAAAGCAAGAAGAATATTAAACCAATAAAAACAAAAAGTAACAGTGAATATGTATTAGATAGGTGGAATTTAGGAAATCAGTGCGTATAAAAGATTGTGATTGTTAGATGCTCAGTGAACAACTAAGTAGAGCACTGCCTTACATGCCTATATTTGCAAATACACAATAAAAAGAATACCTCAGCTCTGTGTGTATATTGACATCCTGCACACCGGGCGAACAACTCCACTTTTGGGACAACATCATAAGCATGGTGAATTTAAAAGGCCTGATAAAATCAGGTGGGCTAGAGGGGCTCTTGAATGGAAATGAACAACTGGGAATCATTTTCTCCTTTCTCCCAGTATGGATGGAAAGACAACCTTTTCCTGTAAGGAGCTCTTCACTGCTTACAACAAAACAGTAGTGACAGTGAATAGAGGTGGAGTGGATAGTGAACAGTCAGTGAATGAACAGTATTGACAGTGAATTAATGTGTAGGTTAACATGCCATAGGCAGAGTCACTCAGAACAGAAGTGTCCTGCAAAGTACCAAGGGTCTCTCAGTTATTGATTCCCACCTTCTGCATGGGGAGACTGAGTAATTGCCATGATATTACTGCAGACTTGTGTGATGCAGAAACAGCATCTTGACAGCAGATGACCCAGTGCTCAGTGGTCTGCATTCATAGAATCGTAGAATCATAGAATCATGGAATGGTTTGGGTTGGAAGGGACCTCAAAAATCTAGTTCCAACCCCACTGCCATGGTAGGGACACTAGACCAGGTTGCTCAAAGCCCCATCCAACCTGGCCTTGAACACCTCCAGGGATGGAGCATCCATACCCACCCTGGGCAACCTGTTCCAGTGTCTCACCACCCTCAGAGTGAAGAATTTCCTTCTAATTTCTGGTCTAAATCTACCCTATTCCAGTTTGAAGCCATTACCCCTCATCCTATCACTACAGGCCTTTGTGAAAAGTCCCTCCCCAGCCTTCTTGTAGTCCCTCTTCAGATACTGGTAGGCCACAATAAGGTCTCCCTGGAGCCTTCTCTTCTCCAGGCTGAACAAGTCCAATTCTCTCAGCCTGTCTTCATAGGAGAGGTGTTCCAGCCATCAAATAATATTTGTAGCCCTCCTCTGGACTCACTGCAACAGGTCCATGTCCTTCTTGTGTTGGGGGCTCCAGAGTTGGACACAGTACTCCAGGTGGGGTCTCATGAGAGTCGAATAGAGGGGCAGAATCACCTTCCTCAACCTGCTGGCCACACTTCTTTTGATGCAGCCCAGGATACAGTTGGCTTTCTGGGCTGCATTCAGATATCTTCGGTGTCTCACGTTTATTCCTGGACCTCCTAGCAGATCTAGTTCCCTTGCAAGACTTGCTGAGACCAGCCCCCAGCACTGCAGCTTGCTGTTCTCACTGCCTGTGGCAAAATGACTCCTGCATGCTTCGTGTGGCTGGTGGAACAGCATGTCTGAGCTTGTGGTGCAGTAGCAAGTATAAGGCTTACACAACTCAGCCCTATCCCTGAGCTACAGGGACCATCACTTCAGGGACCTTTGTTAGTTGACATAAAAGGTCTGTATGTGTTGGGGTAGCTCCATGGGTACCACCAGCAATGCATCAATGACGATACTCATGCTTCCAATGTACTTGTTTTCTTTCTGACCCCTATTTGGAGCCATTATATTGGGAACAAATAGCAAGTTTTATGTTCCAGTTTGTTAGTTTTCTAGCCTTATGGTCACAGCTGAAGATTCACAAAATAAGCTCTAAAGACTTAAAGGCATTTGGCAGGCAAAATGCCTGCCATGGCAGGTCACAGGCCATTTTGTGTCAGAACTCTGGGCTCACATTATAGCTCTGGGAGCTCATTAAATTGCTCTTCTGACCAGGGTGCAGCTCTGTATTTAATGTGATGTGGTTGGAATCACAGAACAGAAACCAAGTAGAGATGATGCGCCAGACCTTTGTAAAGAGATGTGTATGCATTGCCAGGATAACACATTACCTTCTAAAATATTAGATACTGCTTATGTTTGGAAAGTAAGAAGGAAAGCACTTCCTGGGCCATTATCTGCCAAGCTTCTGGTCTCACATAAGCCAATTTTCTGTAGCTACATCTGTTAGCAGTTCTGGCATCTTTTCCCTGCCTTTACCCTATCTCCATCAATCACATCTTAAAGGGACCCATGGAATGCTTAAAAAAGAAATGTGACTTAGTCTCATCTGAGATTTTGGGTCTCCTCATGCTCAATTCATTAGCAGATGAGGAAGCTGTTTGTAGCACCCTGGCCACTTCCTTTGCCAGTGATGGATCAGCGTTTGCCAGTATGTCCTGTCTTACTGGACAAGTTGAAAGAGTAGAAAAGAATAATCCAGATTCCTAAATACAGGCACCTAGTGCCATCTGAAATGCCTTGGGATAACCAGCACATCCCCATGTGGCTAGTGGAGAGGACATGGGATTTTTCAACCCCTTTTCTTCTGGAGCAGCAGCTGAACATATACCAGAGAACATCCCTAGAAATCCATGTTTATGAAACTGAGTCCTGACCAAAGGGACATATTGGATCTCATGGTGTGGGATACCGTATTGATCCCCATGAATCCAGGAAACCTCTTGAAGCCAAAGAACTTTCTCCAGTGCAATAGGCAAAGCCTTGGACTTGCTTGAGACCCAGAGCCTTAGTTTAGTTAGGATAGCCATCACCATCTGGGTCCAAACACAGAGCCTTCCACTTAGCTTTTCTTACAGAGAATCTCATCCTGTAGCCAGGTAGAGGGGTCATTTTGAGGAAGTTAATGGACTTGCCCTGGCCAAGATTAAGATAAAGCTTGTGCTTTCAGTCACAGGGGTGCATGATGAAGAAGAAAGGTGTTGACAGAGGGTCCTCTTCATGGCAAGCTTCCTGCCAATATGCTGCTGAGGTCCCCAGCATCAACCTCTGTTCTCACTCTGATATACAGGGCCAAACTCCAGACAGACATGTCACTACAGTTTCCAGATGGTGTGGAAATTGCACTGCTGCAGCACAGTGCAAAATGAAGATGGCTACAAAGAGTCCTTTCATAGCTAGAAAATCAGAGAAGGAGTCTCCCAGAAGTCACATGAGAAGAAAAAAGAAACATGATGAAGGAAGAGCGCATACATGCAAAAATACACAGAGAGACAGCACAGACACAGACAGCAAAGAATACTAATGGGAACTTCAACAGTTTTAAAAATTTTTAGAATTAGAAGAAAGACAAAGGAGCATATAGGTTCATTAGTTAATGAAAAATAAGAGCTAAGAATATCTGGTGTGGCAAGGAGAGCTTTATTTCCTTCAGCCTTCATGAAAGGTAAACTGTGACCTCCACTTTATGACATTTAAAGAAAGAAGTAGTACTGTGGACCAAAATAGGAAAAGACCTGGTTAATGAATATTTAGAGAAGTAACAACATCCTGAGGAACAGCTGAATTTCTCCCTTCTGCGCTTAGCAGTCAGGTAGGGAGATCCCTAAACCTTTAGGGATTATCTCTGCAAATTTCCTGTACCTGGGGAACTTGAAGAGGGCAAGCAGAGTAGTTCATCTTTCAGCAGAGAAGAACAACCCACGAAATTGGAGTAATCTAATATCCAGAAAGACAGAAGAGGAAATTATTAAACAATCTCTTTGTAGTCATCTAGGGAATAATAAGATGATGAAACCAGTCAGCAAAGATTATTCAAGAACTGACTTTCTCAAACCATTTCTAATATCATTCCTTGTCAGAGTAACCAGCCAAGTGGATAAAGAGGAGGCAGCAGATGTGATATGTCTTGAATTTGTTAAGAGTATGACATTGCCTTGCATTACATTCTCTTGAGCAAAGAGGGAAATATGGCCCAGCGGGTGCACTCATAAAACTTGTGGATGACTCTATGTTGAGAACAGTACCAAGAGCTTTGGAGGACAGGGTTAGCAGAGGCTGGATTAGTTGGAGAAATAGTAGAAGATCAAGGTAGGTAACTTCAGTAAAGATAAGTGCAAAGGAATTCAGGCAGAAATGGGTGATTTATTCCTGGGTATCTGCCACCACAAGATGAGAGTTTTTTTGCTGTAGCAGTTCTTTAGATAATGTCTTCCTTTCCTTAAAATGAATTATTCTGCACTTTCTTTCCATAAAGGGTCACTGGAATAGCACAAAACTACTAGTCTTCATTTCTCCAGAAAAATGTTGAAAATCTCCATGCAGGTCTGCTCCTCTCCTAAATGATTCCAGCCTCTAACACATGACCAATTCTTAGTTTATATGGTGTTTTCAAACATTTGGGGTTATCATTTTTCAGCTAGATAGCCTTTATTTCCATAAAGAGCATTTATTTCCATAAAGAGCAATTTCTAGTGTACATTAAAAATTTTCTTTCATCTTTTTCTCTTGAGGGTCTTTGCAAAGTTAATCAGGTCCAAACTCATTGTCCCTGACTTCTTGCCAGTACTGCCTCAGTAAATACAATATATGGGCATCGGCAAATCCCTTATACTGTTCGCATGTCAATTTTAATCAAGAAATATCAAGAAATTATTTGCCTGTGATCACCAATCTAGGATACATTCAACAGAAGCTGATTGATGTAGATGAGACACTGGGGCTACAGCTTTCCTCTTGCTAGTTAAGTCTATTTCAGAAAGCAAGGTGGCTCTACTGAGATGCAGGATGTGTAGGAGATTTGTCTGTTTAATTTTAAGTGACTCCAAAAGCAGGCGTATGTTCTGTGACAGGCATTTGAGAACAAAATTGTCCTGTGTAACTTTCTCCATCTGATTCTATTATGCCTGGCTGGAGTTGTCTCACCCTGAGTCCCTTTGTAGATCAGGGGGAGAGGCAGACACCTCTGGAGGGTGATTCATTCCACTCTCCTTAGCTGTCTCTCAGCATGAAGCAAATTACTCTTTGGAGGTGCTGATGTACCACCACGGTTATAAAGAGGACAACTCATTATTAGCTGGACAACCTTCTGTGTTAGCCGGCTCTGGCAAAGCAAGATGATTTCTTTCTTCAGGGACTCTCCCCAAGCCACGGCTAGTTGTGCATAGAGATGGGTTCCCCAAACAGAGGAAAAAAAGCACAACATCATATGTTTAGTGCAGTTCCTTCTTCCGGATCCTGAGGTCCCCTAACTTTCCTGGGCAGAAATCTCACTGTGCAGCCCAAGCTACATAGCTGCTATCTCCTGGGCTTCCAGTTTGGTGCCCACATCATCACACTTCACAATTGGGCAGGAGTGTCCCTGGGTCCCCTCCTGCTTTCCCATAGCAGGACAGAGCAGTAACATCCTTTAGGTGTTTAATCTCAATGCATGCCTCATCACAGACATGTCCTTGGAGGCTTGCTCCAACATAAGTCAGACAACAACTTGATCCATTGCAAAATTATGACTGAGTTAGATGATCATTAACCCCTTCACTTGACTGCATTATTGCTGCTTGGTACCTGTGTAGGTTGCCTTCTCCTTTGTCAGTTTTGCAGATTCTTTGTCAAAATCCTCCTCCATTATTTCAAGGTCAAATGTTTCCTAGTATCATGGCAGCTTTTTGGGTCCAATAAGAGATTAATTGTTCATCAGAAAGATATCAAAATTACTGAAGCATAATTAACCCTTATTGTTTCCAGTGGCAGGCCAAGTCTAACCAGCCCTGGATGAAATTCATTCGCTCTATAAATCGTAGTTATGCTAACATTTGATGTTATAGATGTGTGCAGTCTGATAGATGTATTTTTATTAGGCTGTGTGTGATCTCTATTTGCATGATAATGAAGCCTTCCAAAGGTATTCAGCAGGTGAGATGGGAAATGAACTCCTTCCATCAGCACCACTGCTTGCATCTCATGATCACTAGTATTTATCAGAAACAGAAAAAGCTTATTAAACTGACAGCAGCCGTGGTATCCCTTACATCCTTACCGTTAAAGTATAAGACTTGTTCAAGTGAACCATGTCTAAGCACAGATATAGGATCTGCCACTACCAGCGATAGGACAAGCTGCTGCAAAATCTGCTCATGGTTTAACCAGCTCAAAGAGATTTTAGGATAGACTCACTGTTACCATGATATTGGAGAACTTTGCCATCCTCAGTGCTTTTATCTCCCAGCATGCTGTGTTTTCTGTAAGTTGCTCTAGGCCTTAATTTCTGTAAAATAAGAATTATCCCATGCATCAAGGTTGAACTCTTTGTAGCAGGGCCTCTAACTGTATGGACAACACCTAGCATCATTGTGAAGGGGACTGTTGTAAGACAAAGACAAAAACAATAACAATACATTTCTGCCTTAACCTTCACCTTCCAGGTGTTTTGGGTTTTTTTTGTTTGTTTGTTTTTTTAAAAAAAGCAGCACAGATATCTCATTAAGTCTTTCTTTTTCAAACCTAAATTGGCTCCTCAGTTGGTTTGTGGTTAATTGATGCAATCAGGGACACAGCTGAGGCACATTAAATGCTTAGCAATTGTAATGCAATAATTTCTGACAGTACTTCAGCAAGAGTGGCAAGAGTAAATCCTGCTTCCTGGGAAAGGTCTTGCACTCGGGGGGAGCCTGTCACTCCTGTTGTGAGAGCTCCCATCAGGCTGCATTAATAATAACGCCAGGTTCAAGTTGCTAATAGCTACAATTATCCCTCTGTCCGCAGTAAGCGGCTGGGGATTGCCCTTCCCCTTTCTGGCTAGGTGCAAGGATGGACATGGGGGAGCCACTCATATCTCCTTGAGTCAGTGTCACTTCCAGCCTCTGCCTACAAATGTTTCCCAGCCTCACCTGCAGAGGAGTCTCCATCACACATCTCCTAGTACAAGACTCAGCTGTTTCCTCTCAGCACAAGCATATTTGTGCTTAGTTTTTGCAAAACTCCTGTGTGCAATTATGACACCTATGTCCCTGGTAGCACTACCCACTGGCAAAGCAAAGTGGTGCTTCTCATTATGGGACTAGATATTCCAGTTATTTTTGGTTCTTCCTAATGTTTTATAGCCTGGGTAAACTTTGCATGGCTAGCCCTGTTCTTCAGAAAGTTGCCTTGCAGAAGGCTTCAGCCAAAATGCTTTAATGGCTTTGGATAAAAAGAAGGTTAAACTTTTATTTTTAAAGGCTCCTACTTCTTCCTTTCAGGATTCACCCCTACCCCTGTGCTTTGGAGGTAAGGCTCGATGTTTGATGGATCCAGCCTTCATGCTGAGAGCAGCAGCAACTTCCTTCCTATGAAAAGCCACCTGCATCTGTCAGGAACACCACACTGGGAAAACAACCTGTTGGTTGCATGGTGAGGGGCAATTTAGGGCTAGAATTAAATCCAGGGGAGAGCAGATCCCTGCTGGACGTATTTTGTGCCAGCACTTCAGGCAGCTTAGAGCTCACATGGGTTTCTGCATGCAGGAAACCCTCATGTTGGGTTCTCCCTAGCTCAGATGCTAAGGGGGAAAGCAGGGAGCTGGTTTCACTCCCAGTGACTTCCTGGGTTGGCCAGAGCAGGCAGAAGCTGGCTGAATGGGATTGCTGGGTCAAGAGGCATTCACACCATCACTAGGAGCAGTGATACAACGCATGCAGGTGGGACGTGGGCTTTCCTTCTGAGAATACCCCATTAAAAACGTTCTTTTCTTCCATGGGTAATTTTATTTTAAACATAATTTCCAGTTCTAGGCTGGTTTTTTTTTTTCAGCATCCCAAGCAAACAAACTTAAAAGCCTGTCATAACAGTAATGAGAAGAGTGGACAGGAGACTAGAAATAATAACATGTCTATTTAACTAAGGTGCCCTCTAACCCTGCTTTCCTAATGAGACACAGGGTTTGCACACTGCACAGCACCACTCATCTGACTGCCTGCCTTCTCATGACTACTGCTGAAGCTGCTGCCCAATTTAAAGCTCATCAGACATAATTTGAGCTCTGGAAGATAATTTAACTCCTCCAAGTTGTGTGAAAGTTGCTGGCTGGATAGAGAGGTGCAAATTTAACGCATAATCTGAGGGGAGATTGCCAGGAAGAACTCAGCAGTTACCTTGATTGTCAGCAGGTCTGTGGGTGCAAGGGTTACCGATGAGTAGCAGCACACTTGGAGTACAGGTCCAGCCTCCTGCCAGCAGAAAAGGTTACTGCTGAGGTTATCGCCTCAGTGATGCTCAAGCTGGTGGTAAACCAAGGTAAGTCTTTTGCGCTGCTGCATGGCATGAGGAAGAGATACACAGGTCTTGACCAAGAGGTTTTGCCAGGCTGAATGATACCTCCTTGGGCACTGCCCCTGCCTCCAGCTGGATATCCTAGACACAGTTCATCTTGTGCATTCAGTAACCCTCTCTTCAATCCTCCTCATCTGTGGTGCAAACTTTCTCTATCACCATATTTCCATGCCAGTCTTAGCCTGCTCATCTGTGGTTTCCTTGCACAGGAATCATGACAGACCCCAACCATCCCCACTGGCATTTGTCAAAATGTCTCATAATGGACCCTTCTGAGATGAGCAGACAGGAGCTGCGCACCATGTCCAAGGTGTAGGCTAATAGTAACCCTCCCCCACAGCTGTAATAATGATATTCTCCAATACCTTCTTCATAGAATCATAGAATCATTTTGGTTGGAAGAGACCTCAGAATCATAAAATCATAGAACGGTTTGGGTTAGAAGGGACCTTAAAGATCATCTAGTTCCAACCCCCCTGCCATAGGCAGGTACATCTCCCACTAGACCAGGTTGGACAAGCCCCCATCCAACCTAGTCTTGCACACATCCAGTGACGGAACATCCACTACTTCCCTGGGCAACCTGTTCCAATGTCTCACCACCCTCAGAGTGAAGAACTTCTTCCTTACATCTAAAATAAATCTACCCTCTTCCAATTTCAAGCTATTACCCCTTGTCCTATCGCTATAAGCCCTTGTAAAAAGTCCCTCCCCAGCTTTCTTGTAGGCCCCCTTCAGACACTGGAAGGATGTAATAAGAATCTTCTCTTCTCCAGGTTGAATAAGCACAACCCTCTCAATCTGTCCTTTTAGGAGCAGTGTTCCAGCCCTCTCCTATGAAGAAAAGACCTTCGAGATCATCAAGTCCAACTGTTAACTGAGCGCTGCCAGATCACCACTAGACCATGTCCCTAAGCACCATGTCTACATGTCTTTTAAATACCTCCAGGGATGGGGACTTTACCACTTCCCTGGGCAGCCTGTTCCAGTGCTTTACGACCCTTTCTGTGAAGAAATTTTTCCTAATATCCAACTTAAACCTCCCCTGGAGCAACCTGAGGCCATTTCACTTTGTCGTATCACTTGTTACTTGGTTGAACAGACTGACCCCCCACCTCACTACAACCTCCTTTCAGGGAGTTGTAGACAGTGATATGGTCTCCCCTCAGCCTTCTTTTCTCCAGACTAAACAACCCCAGTTCCTTCAGCCACTCCTCACCAGACTTGTGCTCTAGACCCTTCACCAGCTTTGTTGCTCTTCTTTGGACACACTCCAGCACCTCAGTGTCCTTCTCGTGGTGAGGGGCCCAAAACTGAACACAGTACTCAAGGTGCGGTCTCATGAGTGCTGAGTACAGGGGCACAATCACCTCTCTACTCCTGCTGCCCACACCGTTTCTGATACGGGCCAGGATGCCGTTGGCCTTCTTGGCCACCTGGGCACACTGCTGGCTCATCTTCAGCCAGCTGTACACCAGCAGCCCCAGGTCCTTTTCCACCAGGCAGCTTTCCAGCCACACTTCCTCAAGCCTGTAGCGTTGCCGGGGGTTGTTGTGCCCCAAGTGCAGGACCTGGCACTTGGCCTTATTGAACCTCCTACAACTGACCTCAGCCCATCAATCCAGCCTGTCCAGGTCCCTCCATAGAGCCTCCCAGCCTTCAAGCAGATCAACCCAGTTGCCTAACTTGGTGTCATCTGCAAAATTCAATCCCCTCATCCAGATCATTGATAGATATTAAACAGAACTGGCCCCAACGTCAATCTTTCTCCAACGATTTCTAACATCGCATTTGTTTTTCTAACACAGGTGGCATTTATCCAGGCATCCACTAATGTTACCTCTTGCAACAACTTTCCTGGCACATGTGCTGTTCACCAAATATGGTGTTTCCTGCTTCTGAGATGATTCAGAAGACCGTGTCTCAGCTGCTTGCTTCACAGTGCATGGTGGTTTGACTGGGCTTGTGGCTCCCATGCGTTCTCACTATTTCATTATGTTATCTTGTGAGTTAAATTAAAGAGGTTATGTTGCACTGAAGCCCGTTTCCCCAGACAGTGATTGAATTTTGCCGATGTCATAAAAAGATTTGTTCTTCTGTTGTTTTCTGTAACATCAAGTAATTTCCATTAAATAAGAAGTAATTGATTTATCATGTCTGTCTGGAGTATTTTTTTTTTTGTAACTGATTTATTTAGTCATTGCAATTTCAGTAAATCAGTTAACCAAAAATAATGCCAAATAATTAATTTACTTGGTATTTAAATATTAGAAATTACCATGAATGACTGCAAATTACTCACAGACAAGGCAAATTTTCTTATCACTTGCAGGAAATGGGATGGTTAATTTCCAGATGTTATTAATTTGTGCTGGTTTTGGTGGTTTACCGCTGCTGTTCCACCTGCTGAGAAAACAGTTTCTGTTGCTGAACTCAAAGCACCGAGTCCCCTGGTGCTCCCTTTCCAACCTCTTCTCAGCTGCACAAGGCAGAGCTATGTCTCTAAAAAGTATAAAGAGGGGAAAAAAACCTCTGTGACCCTTAATGTAAGAGTCTGAATACCTTGCTTACATGTTTCATCTCTCATCTGAGGATTTTCTTATGTCTAATAAGGGTTAATCTCACATTTCAGTTGTTTCACTGACAACTACTCCTGCAATGCCTTTCTACATGGACTTCTCTTCGAGGAGGGGAAATCCTGTTTGAGCATATAACCTCTGAGACCTCTCCCATACTGTTAAATCTGGTGGAAATGAGCTAAAAGGGTAAAAAAGTGAGGGAGAGTAAGGGAAACAGGTACAACCAAGAAAAAATCACAATATCCTTGCTTCTATAAGGAGCCATATGAATAGATTCCATTCCTTTCATTTACTAAGATGCTGAAGTATCTCTGCACTGGGGAGGATGGAATCAATGGGGTGTACTGCTCTGAAAGTGCTTCATTTCTAGCAATCTATCCTTAATTGCCACATCTGCACAGATGAGATAAAAATTCATGCACTCAGCTGTCATGAAGCAAGCCTCAGCTGCTGCAGCACAGGAAGAAGGGTGGCACACAGACATCAGACCTTGAGGTCTCCTCTGTAGGCTGCTTCAAAGTCCAAAGGCACAAGAGATGCTGCCCTGGCCCAGGACACTGAGGCTTTTAAAAGAAAACATGCTGGTTCCTACAACGTGATCAGTGCAAACTCCATCGTGCTGCCCATGATATGCAGCTGCTTGCTATGATCTGGCTCAGCTTCCCAGCTTCCTTGGTCCCTGCAGCTAGAAGAACAAGAGCAAAAACGCCAAAATAGCCTGATTCCTGGGAACATCTCTCACCAGGCAAACAGGACCAGCACTATGCACAGCTGGAGGGGTCTTCTTGTGCCCCAAGGGAAGCCAGACCACCTCCAGTCTCTGGATTTTGAGGCGTTATTAAAATATCCTTCAGAAAGATCAGTAAATGTAATCTCACATAGAGCTTTACTCTTCCCAAGAAAAACAGCAATGCCAGAGAAATAAAAATATTAACAACAGCAACAAAGTCCTCAGCCACCCTTCAGTGCCTTCATTTGTATTCAGTGTGCTCTTATGTGGAGCTTCTCGCTTGGAAAGGTGGAGAACAAAGTCTCCTAATTCATACTGCTTTTCTCATACAGTCTTCTTGTCATAACCTCCATGGGAGCAAAGCAAGTGCAGAGAGGGAATGGCTCAGGAGAGTCCCAGCTAAGATTTACAAGCCCTTGCAGGCCCAGCCCTAAAAAGCACTCAGGAATTTGCTCAACTATAAAGCACATATTGTAACACTTCCTGAGAGGAGATGTTACAGCCAACATTGAACATGCACACAGGGATTATAATCCAAGGCAAGAGTTCACATTTGAAAAAATCTCCCAGCCGTTTCTCTCACCAAGTTTTGGGTCACATTGCAGAGTGGCTTTGGAGCCTGCAAGACAAATGTTTTTCATACAAAACTGAACAGGAAGATGTGCTCCAGAGAACGTAGCTCATGGAAACAAAAGGAACCTCATTCTGCCAAGGACTTGAGGCCCTCAGCACCAACCACTTCACACCACGGAACCAAAATCTTGTTTGTAACTAATTTTCTTCTTTTGTTAGGATTCTTTTTTTTATCAAGTTAGCAGTTAAACATGAAAGCAGAGGTTCAGAGACAGGAGAAATCTCTATCCTTGGATATATTCAAAATTTGACCAGATAGAGCCATGAGCAACCTGCTCCTCTTGGCCTTGCTTTGAGCAGAGGGAGCAGACCAGCAATCTTCAGAGGTCCCTTCCAGTCTAAATTATTCCATACTTCACTTGCTTGTGTGTTATATATTAAATCCATTCTGCCTGTAAAAGCCCAGTAGCTGGTGTGTCTTAATCATGCCTCTCCAAACTTCGTATCACGCACAAGTCTTACAGGATTTCACCTTCTTCATTTTGTCCTTGGTCTGCTTATGTGGGTGTTGGAAATACAGACTTATTACTTCAACATGTTTAATTAACTCTAATTGCAGCATTCTCATATTCTTACCAGTCTCACTGACTCTATAAATTGGCTTAATGCCTTCACTGGAAAGATGCTCGAGGCAAGACACTGTGTACGCATGGAAAAATACTAGCAGAAATCCTGCCTGATTCATTTGTTATTCCCCACCTTCTCCCCAGCCATTAAAAGCTAGAGGGAACTTATTTTCTCTGTCTTCACAAAAGCTTAAAACATGAATGGAAAGAGTGACCTCACAGTCAGCCCCAAAGCACACCTGATCCAGTACCCTGTCTGGCACTGGGAATAGAGATGAATCAGGAAAAGTATAAAAATGGGACAAACATGAAGCAATACTTCTCACAAACCCCTCTTAGCCTCCAGAGCCAGAAGTGTCATTTTTGTGCTTGACCACCTTCAGGGAACTTTGCTTCACTTCATTCATCCAACACTATTTCGAACCCATGTGTACTGCATTTTATCCAGGGCACTACCAGCACCCAAAACCCCATCCCAGAAGTTTGCTTTTAGGCCCAGCCTCAGTTTAGAGGGGGATTTCAAGAGCAACACAGATAACTGAGGGCCTTAACATATACTCTTGCATTGCTGGCAATGCCCACACCCAAAGTTAAGAGGAATATTCAGATTCTTCTCTAACCAAAATAGTCTTAATATTTCCAACAAATACCAAAATGTTTCTCTAAGTTCAGTGAAACACTTAAGCAATGGGGAACAGATATTTTTCTTTGCGCAACCACTTTTCTCTTTTTTTATAAAGATGGGAAGGGAGCATCCAAGGAAAGATGTTTGGCATGAAAGTTTGATTTCAAAATACCAAGAGGGAAATTTTCTTCTTATTTGTTTTGCTTCTCATATGATTAAATTGGCAGAGTCAAGAGGAGTTTACCAAGTATGGTGGCATTGATGAATTTAATTTTCACCCCAGGGGAAAAAAGTTCCAGCTGCAAAACTGTGGCAGAGCTTTACTCCAAGAAGCCCTGCTGGCTTCTGTTACCTTTGCTTTCTGCCGAGTTCCCCTGTCTCCCTCTACTTCATTTATAATCCACAGAACACTCCTCCAAAAGCTTCCCAGGACATCTTCCATCTGTCTTCTCACCAGGTGGTCATAAATCATCCGCTTCTTTATCTTCTTCTCAGTATTCCCTGCTCTGGTGGGTCTCTCCTTCTCAACTGTACTTGCCTTTTTCCTCCACTCCTCCTGGGCTTGCCTTCAAGTCATTTTCCCTCGTCATCTTCCAATTTTCAGCCCTGTAGGACAGAAGAAAAAGAAAGACAGGGTGAAAAAAATTCCAATGAGTTGTACAGTTGTAAACATATTTGCCAGGCTAGACCAGGAATGAGTAATGAAAACAGGGGTAAAATTGTAACAACTGCAGGGTACATTTTGGCTTTTTTGCTATTGAAAGTCTTCCTGGCTTGGAGCTAAGAATAATCATTTCATTATTTCTGAAAAGACCTGGCAGGAGTCCAGGCCCAGAATTTGATAAAGTGTTGAGGACTGAAGCAAGCATAAAAGAGTTATTTCTATCTCAATGCGATTTGGTGTTCCGCTTAAAATGAGCAAATCATCTGCTAGAGTTAATTGGTGTCAGAGAACGAGTTTCGTCTGGAGTATCTCAAAGACACAGCAGCAGAGAAACTGCCTTGCTCTATCTCCATGTTTCATTTCCTTCCCTTTACTTCCCAAGGGGGGAAAAAAAAAAAAAAAAAAAAAAAAAAAAAAAAAAAAAAAAAAAAAAAGATGAGAAGCTGGGAGTTTAGCACTCCTGAATTTTTTAGGGATGCAGGTAAGAAGAAATTATTTTTGAAGGTTGAAATTTGCAGGGCAATTAGGCATGTGCTTCAATGAGGCTTGTTCAAGCATTCCTTTTCCTGAATTGAGTCTGAAGTGTTCCCATCACTCCAGCTGATGAGCCCTGGCAGGGCACAAGCAACAGCAATTTTAGACTCTTCCTTGTAATGCCCACCTTGCTCAGAAATATCTGGTGAGTGAAATGTTTTTCACACGGCATAAAAAATGCCTGGATTTTGCAGGGTGGCTTATTACTATGGCAACCAGTACACTTCCCTTCTCTCCCTCTGCAGCACGGGTTTAAGAGGTTAGGGAGAAATTTCAGCTGAGTGTGCACATCACTTTACCCACAACCACACTGGCTAAGCAAGCAATCCTGAAAGTGACATTAAATGGAAATCTAATTAATCAACATGCCCCACAAAGCCAAATATCTGGATGGCTTTACTAATGAGGCATCTACTGTGCTGTCTAATAACTAGGGAATAAGGAGAAATGAGAAGGGGGGATTTCAGCTCCGTATAATGACAGAAAACAGCTGGACTTTGACACAAAGCCAGAGCTCAGTACTTACAGCATACAGAGACAGGGAAAGTTTTGCAACAGCACCTTTTCAATCTAGGGAGAATCAGAGAGTTGGAAAGTGAGAGGCTGGGCTTGGAGAAAGTCATGTTTGCCAGGCTGTGCAGGAGTTCAACTTGCTATTCAAGAGACCATAAGCTTCTAAGGAAAATTACTTGCTCTCATAGCTGCAAAAACTCAATTTTATTTGTTTTTAAGAGAGAAAAGGATTTTCTTCCTCATTTCCAGTTACTAACAATTGCCAGGCAGAGCAAACAGAAGGCAGAGAAATAGCTTCACTTTAGGCAATCACAGCTACTGCAGCATTTTGCTTTTCTTGCAAAGGATGCTGTAGCCTTAAATGGCTCATTTTTATACAAAAGCAGCCACAAAGGAACCTTTCTCACCATGAGGCTTTGCTTGTGCTTTCATCCTATTCTTAGAGGGTTAATATTTGCTGATCTACCAGTGCTGGCTCCTTCTGCACTTAGAACAACACAACAGCCTGGACACCCGTTTATTTTCTAAGGTTTGCTTTGTATGTGCAGAAAGTCCCCTTCCCCCCCTCCCCCCAACACCTGCAATGTGATTGTCTCCCACAGATGTTTGTTGTGCTATCTCGACACTACCTGTTCCCTTGCACTACTTTCCCCCATCCCCAGAGACATCTCTGAGATCCAGATCTCAGATGCTAGTGATTTGTGAAGGGTCATATCAAGCTTCCCATGGGAAGCTTTACTTTCAATCAAGGCTCTGATCATGAAACAAGCATTTGGGTTTCATTTACAAGACCACAGCTGGATTGTGCCAGGTAAAGCGGAAAGCATTTCCAAACCGGTGGCATCAGCTTTCATCACTGGGATTCCTTCATCCCCCAGAAACGAAGCAGGCTGGCTCTTCCATCTGTTTACACAGCACGTGTCCATGTGTGACAGGACACCTGGTGCAGCTCGTGCATTGCTAGACTCTTGTTTATCAGCTTATTTCACTACCAGTTCTTCAAGGCACGTGTGGGAGGTCAGCAGGACACTGGTAAATGCCTCCCAGGAGCTATGAGGCTTACAGAGCTCTAGGAAATGTCTAGGTGTCATATTCACTCTTTTGCTTCTGTTTGTATCCTTTTCTTCACAGTCCTGCTTATAGAGTCCATGGGGCAGAGGAAGATGCTAGCTCTTGAAATTCCACCACATCTTCCTCCCTGACTTTATCAAAAACACATGGGCTGTTATATCTCTACCACCCTTTAACAACACTATCCAATATCCACAATTAGTCTCAAGAGGAGCTAATTGCCCACAGAGATTTCATTCACTTAATGAAGCATCACTTCTTTCTTGGATACCAGAAGAAGACAACCTTACTGCAGGGTTTGCACTGTCAAGAAGAACAGTGGGACATTCACACAGCCAGTTCCTGATATCAAAATGGTGACCCTGGGTAGTAGCCATCATGGGTGACAAGCATGGTCAGCAGGGAGGGAAGGGACAACAGGATTAGCAGGAAAAGCACACCAGCTAGCTCACACAGACCCACACATGGTGACTTTGGATAAAAGAACGTTTCACTGCTGGGCAGGTTATTTGTGGTTCCCAGCGAACACAATTGAATTTCTCTTCTGTCTACCCACAATTAAACCTTATTTGTTTAACCCAATTTTTGCCATTAATTTCTCACGAGCATAAATAAACTTCCCAGGTTTCTGGACAGGTGGGGGAGAGAGAATCATAGAATCATAGAATGTTAGGGGTTGGAAGGGACCTCTGGAAATCACTGAGTCCACCCCCCCTGCCAGAGCAGGACCATAGAATCTAAGGCAGGTTACACAGAAACACATCCAGATGGGTCTTGAAAGTGTCCAGAGAAGGAGACTCCACAACTTCTCTGGGGAGCCTGTTCCAGTGCTTTGTAACCCTCACAGTAAAGAAGTTCCTCCTTATGTTGAGGTGGAACTTCCTGTGCTCTAGCTTGCGTTCATTGCCCCTTGTCCTGTTGCAGGGCACAAGTGAAAAGAGGTTGCCCCTTTCTTCTTGACACCCAGCCCTCATATATTTATACCCATTAATTAGATCCCCTCTCAGTCTTCTCTTGATAAAGAACTTGATAAAGACCCTATAAAATGGGGACAGGGTGCTTTGCTGCTAATCCATGAGTTGAATGAACTCAGTAAAAAGTCCAAGCTGGTAAATCTGAACTGGTAAAGTCCTTTAGGGTGAACTGTCTGTTATGAGATACTGCAGGCAACACTTGGGATGTGTTTGTGTAGTGTCTGGCATACCTAAGAGCTGTCCTTCAGGGCCAGACTAGTGGTCCAGCCAGCCTGGTGCTGTCTCCAGCACTGAAAACAGGAGACTGCATGTGTCTGCCTTTCCTGTGATCTGCAGCCAGCATTTTTCTAGCATCCTCAGGCACGGGCTCTGGGGATGCTTGGAGAAAGAGACCTGCCTGTTCCCTTCAGCACCCATTAAGAGACCTGTTGTCCATCCCTCTTTGAACTTGTTGGTACAATAAATTTCAATATTCGCTACCTGCTGTGTAAAAAAGTATTCTTTTTTATCTATTTTAAGCTGACCCCCTGCTAGTTTTGCCCTCTCCCCTTCTCAGTTCTCATTGGGAAATTTATTGGGCAATAGTCTCTCCTTTGGTTTATGCATTACTTTCACATTATCTCCTCTGAACTCATCCTTGTTGCAGTCTGGCTCCACTTCTAACCAATTGTAAGGCTAACACTTTAATAAGGACATGGTCCCATGATAGTAAAGCCCTTGTGCACCTCCTTTCTGTACATCTAGAATCCTGCTGGATCTCAGTGCTTAAATGAACTTTTCAGACTTTTCAATGAAAAAGCAGAGATTTCTGGCATTAATCAGGAAGAGATACTGTCCACTTCCATTCTTGTTCATCAAGACTTCTGAAACAGTGACTGTGACAGGAGATGTCATTCAGAGGGGTAGCCTGTTTGCAACAACTCATTTAGGTGCTGCTGAGTGTGTGATGGGAGATCGAGCAGGAATGTGCCTCATGCCTCTCCATGGGAAGAAGTCTCCCTCCTTCAGCAGCACCCTGCATCCCACAGATCAGCTGTCCTCATGTCTCTTTGCTCTGCTTGCTGCCAGCGCTGGCTGCAGAGGCACAATAGGCTCCTAAATCAGTTGAGAAGAGAGAAGAACCGTGAATGGAATTTCAAGTATGCTTACATTTAAGACAGCAAGGAGGTAACTCTAGATGAGCCCAGCAACATCTCACTGACATGTCTGGGATCCAGGCTGTGAAAACGGAGCACAAGAAAAAGAGTATATCCCTCATAGTATGATGGCAGAGCTGCAGAGTGATTCTTTGACCTGTAGAGGACGGACGTGCCCAAAGCCTGGTCTCCACATTCAGCTGCAGGAAGGCAAAAAGACACCAGCCCTAGGCAGATGCTGTCAGCATGACTACACCAGCAGAGCAGAGACCTGAGACAAGACCCATCCTGGAAATGCAGACAGGGTGGCTTGAACTTTCCTGCTCTGCTCTGGCTGCTAACTAGCTGTGATAGCTTGGCTCTGCACTCATGCCTGGCTAATGTGCGTTGGCTCTCAACAGGATTTGTCAGATTGTGATAAAATAGCCAGGCTGTTCCTCCACCAAGTAGGCTCTGTCAGCATCTTGCCCATCCAAGCTCTTGCCACAACTCACAATAGGCACTAGACTTCAGAAAGTCCAAGGCCATGGTTGCACAAAATCATTAAGTCAGTTCTTATGTTCAAGCTCACTACAACCAGAGGTCGAGTCTGATCTTCTGCACACTCATTCTGCTTCATCCAACCTCATCAAAAATTGGGAAGGGGTAACTTCAGCAAGCTTTGCACCAGATCAGTCTGTCTCCTCCTGTAGTGCATACATGCCTCTTCCCCTTGTTGCATGCTCTGACTGCTTCAGTAGAAACACAATCCTCTGTGCATAACCAGTCTTGGCTTGGCATTGCCAGGTGAGTGGGCATTCTCTAGTTACTAAAATTCAACAGCAATGAGAGAGAAACCACTGTGCAAGCCCTGGGAACTCTGCTTTTCAGTGCTGAAGTGTCACTGATCTAAATGCAGTATTTTATCACTTTTGTGGGGCTTGCAAGCTTTTCAGAAAGATGCAGCAGAGAAGGATGCTAAACCTTCTACAGATGCCCCAGATAAGGACCACGTCTTTTCAAAAGAGAGCAACTAATTTAGTTCAGATGTGAAGAGCTGTGATTTTGATTGTGCTGAACCACATCCACATCTGGTGGGTGACAGCATGTCAGAGTCAGTGGGACAATCCTACTATCTATCCATCTGTCCACATGGGTTATCATGCTTGAAATATCACATAGAAATAAAGCAAAATCAAGATTTTTATGCTCAACAGCTGCATGCTCTGATGATTTCAGAAAGGAAGACAGGGTGAAGCAATCTGTCTTCACATAGTCACTCTACCTGTTTGTGTGGCTGTCTGCATGTCCACATTCTTCTAGTTTTTGAACCTATCAGCTTAAGGACTTAAGGCACACAGGCTGGGGTGTCAAGCTGTGCATCACTCACTTTCCTCATGCTTCTGGTGTGTCAGATCAAGGCTATTGCAAGCACAGCATACACACACAATCCAGCCTCTGTGTATCATTAGGATCAAAGAGGCACTGACCCTCAGCATCTGACACTGATGAATGCAAAAGGATTTGTCTCAGGTCAGTTCAGAGGAAAAGTGAAACCCCACCTGCAGTCTGTATCAGTTCAGCCAAAAGGGGACTTGGTGCCAGCTGGGAGTATAAGTTGTAAAATCACAGATAAATGGGCAAGAAAAGGTAGTGGAGGTCTCAGCACCGGAAACCAAGAGGCTGGTATGTAATTAGAGCCCTGCTCTTTGTTCTCAAAATATGGGCTGTTTCACAGAAAACAGTATTTGATTAGCAAACAAAATCTGCAGCCCAGAAAATTTAGTCTCATGAAAGGCCCCCGAACCTGGCACTTGTTAAATGCAGCCTGACTTTGTGTGGGGTGACCTGCTACTGATCAGCCAGAGCCTGGTTATAATAAGCCCCACTGATGGCTACAATGTGAACATGCCAGGCAGAAAAGACTTGAGACATTTCCAGACAATAAAGCAGCTACTGTGGTGCTTCAGGTCTCTATTAGTCTGATTAATCAGAGCAAGACTGACTGCTGGCTGTCACTATCTCGTGTGCATAGTGCAAATTCCCAACATGCTTCAATTCATTCAGAATCACTCAGGGTTTAGGATTACCATTAAAAAGTCTTAAAGGTCACGTCTATATACGCTTGTATGTTCTTATGAGATTTTGAGCTTTCATTAAAAAAAATAGTCAATGCAAATCAGTGGGTGAAAGTTCAATTTCTAAAAAGCAAAACAGAACATTCCTAGGCCTCATACTATGTATCCTTGTTCATTGTATTTATTAGTGGCTTTAAGGTCTTGGGTAACACACAGAGGAGGAAGAGGCAGATGTTGCTGACCATTTGCTTTACTTCTCTCTTTGCAGGCTCTGCTTCTCCAAAGAGCATGACCATTGCTCCTATAACCCTGCCTCTCATCCACTTGCAGAGCAGCACCACAGGTCCAGGCTGCTCCAATGCCAGAGATCCTGATAGAGAAGAAGGCAGTAACCATGCCAGGGCTTCCTCCAGAGCACACGGAGAGGACAGTTGCAGGAATTTCCTACTGCATGTGCAGCAATTTCCATGGCATGTGCTCATGGCATTTGCTTCTCTAAGAGAGAAATTAAGAAGGTGAATGAGCAGTGGTCATCTTTCAGGGTCTGCAGGGAACCTTGCCAAGTTTTAGGTTCAGTCCACCAGACCTCCAACAGATGCTCTTTTTCCCCACCCCCCCAAATAGAGGAAGAGAAAGGGGATAAGGGAGGGAGACTTATGGCCCCCTCCTCTCCCAAATGGGAAAGGAAGGGAATGAGAGAGACTTTTGGATTAGAAAAAAAGCAACTAAACCAACTTTAATGAAGATAATAATAAAATGGAATATATATAAAACCAGTATCGAATGCAGCCTCCCCTGATGGCAATTACGTCACTGTCACCACTGATGCTGTAGAGCAGGCATTGCCAAAGTCCCAGACTGGTTTCAGCAGCAGATGGGAACTGGATTCAGGAGCTGGGTTCAGGAACACATGAACTGGGATCAAAGGCCGAACGGATGGAGTCCTCCTCAGATGCCAGCCCTTGAGAAGGGTGAAGAAGGCACAAGAAGGACTAAGAAGGGCTGAAAAGAAAGAAGGTCAAAGGGAAGGGAAGAGACCCTTGTGATCCCTCAGCTTTATACTGACTATGGTGTATATGGGATGGAATACCTCGCTGGTCGGTTTAGGGTCACCTGTCCTGGCCGCTCCACCCGCAGGTGCGGCCTTTCACTATCTGCACCCCCCCGATGTGGTACACAAGAGTTACCAGTGACCTTGGTGTGCACACTAATCCTTGGCAGTAACTCTAAACATCAGGCATTATCACTGCTAGAAGTAGATAGACACTGTCTGCAAANTGGGATGGAATACCTCGCTGGTCGGTTTAGGGTCACCTGTCCTGGCCGCTCCACCCGCAGGTGCGGCCTTTCACTATCTGCACCCCCCCGATGTGGTACACAAGAGTTACCAGTGACCTTGGTGTGCACACTAATCCTTGGCAGTAACTCTAAACATCAGGCATTATCACTGCTAGAAGTAGATAGACACTGTCTGCAAAAACATGCTGTGAGTTTCAGAAAGCGCAGCTAAAAGAGACTCAGATGAAAAGTAAAATCACTGAACAGAATTGGCTTGGTTCTAACTCAAACCAGGACAAACCTGAAGAAGTGGCTGTGAATGCATAAATATGCACAGAGCTAAAGAGTGCATGAAACTAAAAAGCATCATGTTTCACATGGGTAGTTTGTTCTTCTTGATAAAGTAACCTTTTGACCTCCTTGGAAGACATTATTGACACCAGCAGGGAGAACAGAACTCAAATAAGGGAGCAGTTATTCCTACAAAGACAGGGTTATGAGCACCAAGGGACATTGTTTTGATGCCTGGTTTACTCTGGGCATGTGCTTTTTATTGGAAAGCAGTCCTCATTCAGAAGTGGACACGTGCCCTCTCAGGTAAGTCCTCTTGTCCAAAAAGGACATGATATGATTCCTAAGAGTGATATGCTCCCTATGTTATATAGGCTCCCTATGTTATATAGAAAATAAAAAAATTAATATTGATCTCTATGTAGCTCATCTTACTTTGCAACAGCAAAGACAGAAACCCTGCTGCTCCAGCACCATCTTGGGGGCCATCTGACAGAAGGGTTACAGGTCTTATGGAACCCTTCTGTAATGTAAAAACATCATAAAAACACAGCCTAGTTACACCTGCTATCATAGAATCATAGAATCA
>VZZY01008162.1:4508-30371 GCA_013400335.1 Eurystomus gularis
AAACATGATTCATTTAATGTGTTTTGAACATTTTAACTTATGAAGGGATGAATCAGAAATTCCCATTTTTATTTTTTGACTGACAACAGATGATGTCTGGATAATACAGGTGCCCATGCAGAGGAAGACCAAACACATCAATCCTGTCCATATAATCCCTAGTTACTGTTGTTAAAAAGCTGTAAGGGTAGCATTGCTTCCTTCGAATTTTTCTAGAAGTCAAAGTATTTAATGGCAAGTGTTTCAAAGCAGTACATATAGAAAACCATGGGCACATGTTCCCATCATCAGTGGGAAAGTTTTGCAAGAAGTGTTTGAACTAGATGAGGAAATCAACGTCTTATTTCACAATACAGTCTCCTATTTTAATCACATTCTTTCATTTGGTTGTCTAGTGATAGTACATGTTCACGAGAACAAAAGTCAGGTAAAACTGCAGTGAAAATGCTTAACTGTTTCTTAGCAATTAAAAAAAAGAACTTGTCAAAATTTGTGGACAAGAAAGGTAAGCTTTTCTTTTGTTTGTATGCATCAACAAAACATGATCTCCTAAAGCTGCAGTTGTTTGTGGTCTTTAACATATATAATCTTACTAGAAAATCACTGTTAGGTTAAAAGGTTACAACTGATCAAAAACTCTTTGTATGGTATATGCGTTGATCTACATGTGTCATATGAGATCTCTGCAAAAATATTCAAAACCAGTTAATCAATTAAAAGAGTGTTTAAAGTAATAATGAAAGACAATTTAAAACCACCTCAGTCTTTGATTTCTGTAGTTCCCTTGGCATCAGCATAAACCTGTCACTAAGTCCCCGGTCCACTTACCTCTGGTAACAACTATAAATCTACATATCTTTATAAACCACAGTAAAAGTCTCAGCTGTTGCCATTCAATACTGGCTTAGAATACCTTCTAAACATATCAGTACAACTCTGTTTCCATTGAATATACCTTTCAAAATAAACAAAGGAATAGTTCTTAGACATTCCAAAACAATGGACAAGTAAAATTTGATAATAAGTTCTTTGTAAAGTGTTGGGTTTATTATTTCATTTGAAGTGCTGGTGTGACCACAATGGTATACACAGACTTTTCCTTCCCCACAGTACTTCTCTGGTATCTGCTTAAATATCTCATGATTCCCAGTTGTGCTAGACCATTGTTTCATTACCTTTGAATTACCCGACACACATCACAAATACAACCATTGTATGATCCAGTGATATGAAAAGCTGTATGGGAACTAATCCAACATTACTAGCACCTACAAAGTAAGCATTCTTTCGCCAAAGTTTTACAACCTCACTGAACATATCAAAGGCCTAAGTTTGTCCCTTGATATCTTTCTTAAACAAATCCAAAGCTTTAGCTCCTTAGAAAATATATTTTATTATGCATTTTATTTATTATTGTTTGACTTTGACCCATTACTTGAAACTAAGTGGGAGAGAAAAAAGAATCTTCTTTGCAGATAAAAAAGGTGTCAATGTTGATCACTTTACTTACAGAAATCCCTGGCTATAAAACCAAATGAAGATCAAGACAAATGTGATGCTTTAAATAGGAAAAGGGTGCTTAACATTCATTATGTAATCCACATTGCCTACTTGTATGTAAATGAGAACTATTTTAGTAAAGGGCTTGAGTTAATTACATGGAAATTACCACAAATATTTTTATAATATGCATCAAATCATTACTAATAACCTATGGTTTGGATACTGAAAGAGATTGCTAGAAGCACAGTGGGAATTCTTTGTCGTGTAATGTCTTCTGACAATTCTTCAAAAATAATATAAGCATACAATTAAAAAAAAAAAAAACCCAAAACACAACTTTCTCTCAGTGGCAGCATGCCCTTAACTCTGAGACTGGCTTCCTGAGTATGGCTCAGTAGATCCCACTAAAAACTGTGTTTCATGAAAACTTGACAAAATTGGATCCCGAAAAGGCATTGAATATTTAACAACTAGATCTTATCTGTTCAGCCAAACATAACAAGTTGCAGAGTAAAAAAACAGCTTTCACCTGCAGATAGGACAACAAACCTGTTTGAAAAATCTGTGTAAAATCATACAGATTTTATAAATACAACAGATTTACTTTTTTCATTTTTCTTCCTATGACCATTTAGAGTATTTTCTAAACATTAGGAAAGCCCTATGTTTAAAACAACCATTGCTACTGCAGAATGCTGCCTTACAAGGAACAGTTTTACTAAAACTCAAAGCTGTCCAAGAAATGTAAGAATTGGTTGTATTACCCTTCAGAGACTTTATCAGACTTCCTTAGCATTGAGGTCTTCTTTTTTAAAAAATGAACTACTGTAATTTTATATTTTTGTTACTCTTGATACATCTTTAATTTACTTATCTCCATTTGCTAGTAAGATTAAAAATGCTGGTTTTGTGTCATCTCATTATGACTTCTTTTTCCTTTATCTGCGTGTCTCAAATATATTCGACATAGATGTTGTACATATATTTTAGGCAAAATGTGAAGTATTCCCTTATGCCCATGAGGCATTTGGAAAGTTGCTAAATTCTGCTTTCAAGGACACTCTAAATGAAGGTATTAAAATTCAACACTTTGCATATTCTGATGGAGAAAAATGTTTGTCCCTGACATCAAAGGACACAGGCCAATTTAAGAAAGCTTCTCAATATCCTTTTCCATGGCCACTGAAGTCCTTGTGCGAGTATTTGTAAAACCAAAATAAGAAAATGCTACCATGAGAAAGAAAAGTGTAGGAGCCCAGGTCCTATCCAAAAGTAAAAATCCATTACCATCTGTTGTTTTTATTACATGGGTTTCGCAACTGTCATCTCCACTCTGCACGCCATTTCATCTTCACAGCAATATCACCAAAACACCCACTGAGATAAAATCACAAATATTTTGAACATACCATATGATATGTTATTTTCCAAATTAATATTTGACAAAGCCAAAATGAGAACTTGTCTACAGGTTAATTTTATGTTGTCGCCTGAAAATTCCTTTAAGGGTTTGCTACTGTCTGGAAATACTTAATCTCAAACTTGAATAACTTTAGAAATACAGAAGAAGAGAGAGGAAGCTATTAAATGTTGCAATTTTAATTTATAAGCATGTTTTGAAAAATAGTAATGTCAACTGCTTACACTTACGTAGTATCTTTCTTCAAAATATGCGTCAAAGTTGCTTTTTAAATTATTTACTTAGAAATACCATCTAGAATTTAAATGGACCTTTCTTTTTTGAACCTCAGACCAGCAAGATTATACCACCTTTCACAGCTGTGTATGGCTTGAAGGATTTACCAGTTCTCAAGCTAATCTCTGTAACTCAATGTCACACTTAAAAAGTTATTTTGAAAAAAAAAACAAAACAAAACAAACAAAGCAAAGAAACAAAAAAAACCGTACTGAAATTGTTGTTAGAAAAATGACAGAAAAAGAGTTAAAGACAAGTAAGTAAACCAACTGCTTTTTCCCTAAGGAAATCTAAAACTCAAGGTCAGCTGTTTGAAATCACCAGATATGTCACATGGCTTTCATAGCTGTGACTAAGGCTTCTATTAAACCTACACTGAAAGCAATGAAAACATTTTCACTTGAAACAGATTGAGCTCTGATAAGAAGCCCTCTAATCACCTTTGGCTGTTAACGCTGCACAAAGTGAGACGTGAAGTTTTGAAAAAGAGAAGAATGAACTGAGAAAGCTTGAGGTCAAATGTATTTGATCTTTTCCTTGAATTCCTTAATGCTTATGCATGTTACAGCATAAATATGGCTCTGTAAGTACATGAATACATATATAGTTTATGTATAGAAGAATGCATACATGCACAGACATTATATATACATATGTGTTCATACACATACAGAAACACGGGTTGCCCTGTCAGGCTAGCTCAATTGATTCCATTTTATCCCAGCTTGTCCTCCAGTAACAAAAGTTTGGTGGTCTCAGTCACAGTCTCTTGGGTTTTGGAGTCCATCACAAAACCATCACCCTTAATTTAATTCCAATGACAGTCTCCACTCAAGAGAGGCAGAAGAAGGAGTTGCCATGGAGACTGAACTATTGCTCTTCTCTAGAGGATGCTTTTTTCAAGCATGGGTTGAACAGTACAGGCTGTGCAATACCTGTAACCTTGATCACATCACAGGATTTTGTTTTTTGGGATAGCTTTTTAGTAAACTCTAACAAACATCCAGGAGATGGGGAAGGGGGGAGTAAGGGGGGAAGAGAGTGCTACAGAAAACAAACAAAGAAAACAAAACACAAAAAACCTAACAAAAACCAGCATGAAAGTATGTAGTACGCCAGACTGAGAGGGGAAAACAGTTTCATATTGATTTATCAGACTTGTCACCTCTGCTTAGTGCTTTCCTAAAGGGGTGAATGCTGTGCTTGACCTATTTGCTGGAATTAACCAGGACTGCAGGAGACCATATGGATTGCCAGATGGTCTGCTATAATTTAATGCCATTTATTCTAAGTATGAAGTAAGTGATAAACATAATTAACATTCTTTTAGCTCCTTACTGGATGCATTTTATTAGTTTCTCTTTTTTTTTCTCAGGCATTGAAAGGTAAGTTAATACCTTGTTACTGAAACACAGATGCCAGCTAATTACTGCAAGAGGCTGCAGCCTCCAAAGCAAAGAGTGTCTGCACAGACTCTAACTTATTCACTGACCCCACTGTGATGATTAATAGGTTGAATGCTAAGTACTAATGAGGATGACAGATCTTAGATGTTTTCAGGTTACCTTAATTAGTAGTATGATGAACAGTGTGTTCATCACAGACATACGTATCACACTTCATAGTAAACAATACACCTTGTACTCAGGGTCTGAATGTGTACTTCACATTACAGCACATCAAATGCTAAGGAATCAAACCACCTTCAGACAGTAAAAACAATGGAGTGATTTCCTTCAGAAATGTTTTTCCTGATTGCTATTTCATATTCTGCCAGTGATTGTCTAAATGACCTATTTTTTAGGAAGTGGTTCTAGAGAAGCTATGGCTTCAAAGAGTGTTTATATCAGGCAGGGTCGTCATTCTTAGCATTTTAAAACCATGAGCCTGTAACAAGATATGTAAACAACTTTGTCTACTGTTGCTGTGCTGATAATCTTCAGTGACTGAGGTAGGTGTTAGCAGAACAAATAGTAAATCAGACCACAGCTAAATATCCTGTGATTTGCATCCATACTGTTAATAAAAAGTGGGTGAACTTTGAGATGACAGAAACAGCATAAATTAAATGTTATTCAAAGATTAAAACAAAAGAACTGCACTTGTGCTAGGAAGTAAATCTGCCCTTAGAAAATTTAGCTCTGATTAGAAAATGCAGTGAAAAAGAGACCAGGTCAAAAGTCACAGCATAGGGAAAGCAGAAAAATAATGCAACTTTTCAATGCCTGTGCTCTTCCCTTTTTCCAGACCTTGTTCAGGGGCCTCCACAGTTACACACGTACACTCCACAGTGCAAGTGCTGATGCATCTGTAAGAAGCAACTACATTAGAGGGGATCTGAATTTGACAGGACATACCTGCTCTTCTACTCAACTCTCGATTACATTAGTTCAAGTTACTTCTTCACCTGTTGAATTTTGGTGAATCACTTGGTTACTGTTGCTGATCCTACAATAGTATATGAATAAAAATGGGATCAAAATATCTAAACAGCAAGCTTTTGTTTATATTGACACCACTTGGCAAGATGTCTTTATAAGGTATTTATCTCTGCCAGCATTTGAAAAAAAGGATCCATTTTTCCAACCTGGTAATTGAAAAATGTTTACCTGAGGTGCTTAAGCTAATGCTATGCCAGCTACAGGTTGATTTTTATAGTCAGAGGGGAAAACCAAGTATGTAGAGAGAACAACTCAGGTAGCCTGAATTCCTCTTTGTAGGAACCTACATCTGTTCCCTGACTACTAAAGGAGCTAGGGTCATTCAGGTGTTAAAAACTAAGTAGATTGAAATCAGAGGTAAAAAATTACCATGCTAAAGAAAAAGACTTTGTGCTTCTTTCAATATGTGATTTACTGGACTTGATAATACTGTACTTTACTATTACACAGATACCACTTCTGAAAAATACTGGAGTGATGCTCTTCAGTGATTAAAGATATTGAATCTCTGCTTGCTATTGGCACAATGTGTTCAGCTTCTAATACATACACACATATATATATATGTGTGTATTTAATTGCTTCATCATTGCAAACAGTCTGAGATGTTCTAACTGGTTACCTCATAACACCCAAAGAAAGAGCAATGCCAGATCTATTCCCTGAAATAACCTCTTACTTGAACCTCTACACTGCCTGAAAAAGTGTTTTGCCTAAGTAGCAGCTAGCTCACACCAATACTTAAAAAAAAAGAAATTCTGAAAGAATGAAGAAATCAAGCAGAATGTAAGAGTCTTTGAGGTTGATAGACACAAGATCTGCAAAAGCAGGTTTGACACTTAGTACTTAAACATGGCTTTTTATTTAAAATCCTTTTTCATCTGTCTTGCTCTTTACTTGGTTGCTCACAAAAAACAAGATATCAGAGAATTTATGTTCCCTGTTCATTTCAGTCCCAGGAATAAGATTGTCTGTATCTTAGCTGTCATACAGATGGCATGTAAGAAACATGGCTCTTGGCCTAAATGGAAAGTAGGATTTTAGTTTAGGATAAATAGCAGTAAAATATAAAACCCGTGTCTACAAAGGAGTAGCTATGCCTGACTAATGAACCCTCATTGCCATAGTAATTTTCTGTGTTTAAGCTCCACCCTCTGATCTACTGAGAGATCTCACTGAGGCAGTGGAAACCAAGCAAATGTATCCCCAGTCCCAGGAGACGTTACTTGGGCATTGCTTTGTTGGAAAATGTGACTCTCAGAACCTGAATTCAGAGCACAATTGCAAAATAGAATTAGGTAGTGAAAAAAACCAAAAGACTCTAAGGGGAAAACAAAAGGAAAGAGAATATTAAATGTATTAAAAGAGAAAGTAAACAGTGCTTTAATATTGATGTGGCTACCAGTACTCTGTACCCACTCATGTGGGTAAATTCTCCAGGTTATAATGATAAAATCAGGTAGCAATCTAATGCTTTAAGAGCATAGGAAAAAGAAACAAACAAACAAACAATTAAATTTGTGATATTTCCAAATTGCACAAATGTCTTACCTCCTGCATACATGACAGCCAACATTATTGATGATATCCAAGCTATCTCACTATATGACGTGTGGAATATTTCTTGTATTTCTTTGAAGAATACAGTGATGGCTTTGGGGAATGCATAGGAAAATCCAATAGAAATAAAAGCTCCAAAGACCACAACCCATCCCCAACCTCCATCTGGAGGTGGGTACTGTGGCGCTCCTGTTGCTGGTGGCATTTTTGGTCTCTGTCTTTTCTCCAACTAGGCTGCAAAAGAAGAGAAGAAACAACGTTTCAAACGGTTTTCCTTTTTTCTTTATCAGACTGCAATATTCAGTCATCACCTGCAGGGGTTATAAAGAATCCTCAGAGCAGAGACAAATTTCCAGCTTTCACAGGACCATGGAATGCAATGACAAATTTGTGACAAGAATATTTGCAATATCCTATTCAGTATGTGGCAACTGTCACAAATCACAGATCTTGCTCACTGAAGTTGTATTTGCAGTTAGTCACTTCTTAGAAAGTGACGTGTTGTGTGGGTTAATTTACATAGCTCTACTATCTACGGTGTGGATTTAGCACAGGAACGAGACAGAAAAAAAACAACTGGAAATTTGACTTACAGGAAATAATGGAAAAAAGTTGCAGTAAATTATCACTAAATGGCACTGCATTAGCAAGATTTACCAGTACCTCATCAAAATCACTAGCAATGACAGCAAGGAATAAATTCATTACAAAATTTTTTAACATATGCTGTCACTATCCGTTTTTTGACCATTGTGGTATCTCTTGCTTATCTCATGAGAACATCTAAAAAGTGAGTTCTAAGCAGAGATTTCAAATTCCCTATGCATCCATAAAAAATTACAAAATATTACAGTTCCATACGGTACTCATTTTACAAATTTTCATCTTTGTATCAGCTGAAGTTGATATTACTTGCAGGAACAAGGTGGAGCTTGATGGTACTAATTTTGCTCTGTTTCCATGTCAGAAGACACGAATAACCTCACAAACTTCCCACAGCTATTCTCTAATTTAGAATTTCCCATAATAGATGCTACCGGAGTGATATCTTATAGAGGTTCTGAGAGGTGCAACCAACACATTCAAGCAGCTCAATCACAGGTAATCCACATAAAACTCCTAAGGCCTGAAACAGATTTCATACTGTTATTATCATTCTCATATCTAAAACTTCAAGCTTTCTACATTCTTCACAACCTTTTTAGAAAACATGTAGTAGTGAGAACCCATTTTGTAATTCTGAGATTTTTCCACTATCAGATTTCTTTATTATTAAACACAGAGCTGGAGTCCGCTGTGTTTTCTTCTCCATAATCCAGCCTACACAGACAGCATGAAGTGAAAATTCCTCCTTCCTCCCTGTTTTTTTCTTGGGCATTTAGGCAACTTATTACTCTTGATTGGTCTCCTGCCATACCAGTATAGAAGGCCGTGGACGATAACAGCGTGTAGGTTGCTGTTACGCTTATGATTACCAGCAAGTCTCCATGTGATTTCTTCCGTGCCACTTACAGCGTATTCCAATATCTTGCAGCAAACTGCATTAGCAGTGGGAGTAATATGATTACCTTAACTAGAAAACGAACTGTGTCAGCTTATATTAATCTCCAAGGATAGTGCCTGGAGTAGTTTCAGGATAAACACCATGTAGCACTGTGTGCAATATATGCCACAAAACTAGCAAAATGTTGCTTTTAAGATTATCTATCACTAGGCTAGCCGTGTGATAGAAACCCACTGTACTTCTGATTCTCCACTTAAATGAAGGTGATTGTAGACATCACCCTGATATTGGCAGACCTCTGGGAGGGGGAGCCAAATCAACCATTAAAACATCTCACTTCCATGCAAGGTTGCAAAAGCCCAGGTGGTTTGGCTTCTGCAACATATGATACAGATTTGCTGCTGGCAGCAATAGATACCTATTGCTCTGTACACAGAGCATATAGATCTTTTTGTACGCGTGACTACCTGAGGAACCTGAACATATATAAGTCCATGGGACCTGATGAGATGCATCCCAGGGTCCCAAGGGAACTGGCTGATGTAGCTGCCAATCCACTCCCCATGATATTTGAAAAGTCCAGGCAATCAGGTGAAGTCCCTGGTGACTGGAAAAAGGGAAACATTGTGTCCATTTATTAAAAAGGTACAAAGGATTACCCTGGGAACTACTGACCTGTCAGTCTCACCTCTGTGCCTGGGGAGATCTTGGAACAGATCCTCCTAGTAGCTGTGCTAAGGCACATGAAAGGCAGGGAGGTGATTCAAGACAGTCAGAATGGCTTCACCAAGGCCAAGTGCTGCCTGAACCATGACCAATCTAGTGACCAGCTACGATGAAGTGACTACATCAGTGGACAGGGGAAGAGCTACGAATGTCATCTATCTGGACTTCTGTAATACACAATCCCCCACAGTATCTTTCTCTCTGAATTGGAGAGATATGGTTTTGATGGGTGGACTATTTGGTGGATAAGGACTTGGTTGGATGGTCACATCCAGAGAGTAGTGGTCAATGGATCGATGCCCTGAGGGAGATCAGTGACAAGCGGTGTCCCTCAGGGGTCCATAATGGCACCAGTACTGTTTAATATCTTCATCAATGACATAGTGGGATCAAGTGCACCCTCTACAAGTTTGCAAACGACACCAAGCTGAGTGGTGTGGTTGACATGCTTGAGGGATGGGGTACCACCCAGTGGGACCCAGACAACCTTGAGAAGTGGGCCTATGTGAACCTCATGAAGTTCAACAAGGCCAAGTGCAGGTGCAGTCCCCAGTACAATACAGGCTGGAGGATGATGGTATTAAAAGCAGCCCTGAAGAGAAGGACTTGTGGGCACTGGTGGATGAAAAGCTGGGCATGAATTGGCAATGTGCACACACAGCCCAGATAGCCCACTATATCCTGGGCTTCATCAAAAGAAGTGTGGCCAGCAGGTCAAGGGAGGCGATTCTCCCCCACTACTCTGCTCTGGTGAGACCTCACCTGGATTACTGTGTCCAGCTCTGCAGTCCTCAGCACAAGAAGGGCATAGACCTGTTGGAGCAGGTCCAGAGGAGGGCCACAAAAATGATGAGAGCGCTGGAGCACCTCTCCTATGAAGACAGTTTGAGAGAGTTGAGGTTGTTCAGCCTGGAGAAGAGAAAGCTCCAGGGAGACATTATTGTGGCCTTTCAGTACTTAAAGGGGATCTATAAGAAAGATGGGGACAGTCTTTTTAGCAAGGCCTGTCGGAACAGGACAAAGGATAATGGTTTAAAACTAAAAGAGGGTAGATTCAGACTAGTTATCATGAAAAAAATATTTATAATGAGGGTGGTGAAACACTGGCAAATGTTGCCCAGAGAAGTGGTAGATGACCCATCCCTGGAAACATTCACGTTCCTGATCTGAGCAACCTGATCTAGTTGAAAATTCCCTGTTCACTGCACAGTGGCTGGACTAAATGATCATTATAGGTCCCTTCCAACCCACACCATTCTGTGATTCTATGTCCTGAAAGAACCTCTGGCACACACATGTTTCTGCTTATCCTTGTCTCATCTTAATATTAGTCCTCTTACATACACTAGTGAGGAAAACCTGGACCTGCCACTAGAAGAAGCTGGACAAGTAGAGTCAATTCAAGTAGTTGAGATGTAACATTGGCAAAGCAGTTAAATACCATTTTGTTTTTGCTGAATCAGGACCCATTCGAAGGAAGAGTATCTCAGAAAGACCATTGTAACTTACAACACGCGTAGTGATGGTTGATAGCCTTCCAAAGCACAAAACCTCAAACTGGCATGAAAAGTAGAATTCCACTTCTGTGAAATGAGTGACAGTAAACAACAGAGTTTGCTATCTGTCCTAGAAAGCTGTTGTCCTGCTCATCTGAGAAAATTTTTGGTCATTTTCTTTAAAAAGTATAACTATTGTTTTCTCACAGTTCAAAGTTTGAGCACATTCGTTTTCATATTTCATACTCATATGAGAACACTTCTATCTCCATTATAAATTTTAGTAATGCCACAAAACGTCAAGACATTGCACTCCATAAAAATGAAAAGGAATTTTCAATTTATCAAGGAAGCAGTCCTTTTCATAAAAATAACAGGGAACCCCTTTGAAAAATCACTGCCACATTAGTCAGAATGCTGAAGGTTCCTGAGTGTCACTAAAGCATCAGCACTGTGGAAAGATCCCATTATATCCACCCAGCAGAATAGGCTCTGACAGTTCCCTTTCCTCCCTTTAAAAGCTTCAGAGTAAAATAAAGGGGCATTAAGGTGATGAGCAAAGGGGCATTGGCTGCTCCCAGGTCTCAGCCCAGAGGCAAACTGCTGCAAAGCTCAATGCGTGGTCAGCTTGCAAGGCTGCTACAGTGAAAGGCTGTCTGTTAACCTACGCTGTACATTAATACTAGCACAAAGAAGCGCCTGGATCATTTTATCTCACACCTCCTGCTTATCTCACAGATTAGAGTTAATAATAGCTTCCCAGATACTCCTTTATAATTGTGATGTCCAATTTTAGCTTTAATTAATAAAAGGTGGAAAGGAAAAAGTAATAAATACATGTTTGCACCAAGAGGAAAAAAAGTACTAATTTTGTCAGAAACATTAAATTCAACATCTCATACTTCCTCAGAAGATAAAGGAGCTTTCTCATGTACAATCTGCACTTAATATCCATGAAACTGAACTCCTTCTAAAGCAGTCTAGTATGTTATTATACCTAGCTCTAATCTAAGCCTAACTAGTAAGATTTGGGTAGCACAGGTAGTATACAGAAAAGGGCAAAATCCATTAGCAACCAAAACAAAATGGAATTTTAGATGAGGGAGGAATGAAGCAGCAACAAGCAAAAGGCCTTTTCAGAGCTCTCAAAGCCTATTGTGGGCTGTGAAGAATAAAAAGAATTATGGTAGAAAGCATAAAAACAGGCATGATTGACAACATTCATGTGAAGGACATGGTACCAGACCAAAAACAAAACCAAAAAGCAGCGCTTGAGTGAATGAAGGTCACCACCAGTGTTTTTAGTCAGTCATATGAATTCCATCATGTGCTTAAAGCTACGCAAGCAAGCACTGCTCATACCTTTGCTTATATAGGCAAGCAGTGGGTGAGGAACGCAGCCTGCCCTCTGTCTAGGGAAGCAGCAGCAGAATAGTGACTGAAGCGTGTCCTGAGTGAAGCCATCAATCTCCCTTGTCTCTGTCAGATACTGAGAGGTTGCTCAGCCTTTCCATAGCCTGAGTCAGACCATGCACAAGGATTTTCTCCTAAGCTCCTTCTAGTTCCCCTGTATAAATCTCATTTATGTAAGCATTGAACAAGAACATAGCTTACTGTAGTAAGAGCTGCATGCACCTACTAACAAATAATAGGAGAGAAACAGGGCAAGAGGACACTTTTAAAACATTTGGCATGCAACTTTTTTATTATATAGGTCTCAGCACAATTGAACATAATTAGGCAAAAGAGAACTAGTGAATGAAAGAAAGGGAGGGAAGGAGGAAGGGTGGGAGGAAGGAAAGAAAAGGAACAAAGGGGAACAAAGAAAGAGAGAAAGCAGCAAGCAAGCAACAAGGTCAAACTAAAAGCAAATGCTACAGACAAATAATGTATCTATCTTGATATCATGCACCGTAGACTTCAGTCAGTCATGATCAACCTGTTCGGAGTGCTCTTGTATCAATGCTTCATTAATATTCTGCAGTTGCTACCTGACAGAACCAGCTATCAATATAACAGCTTGTCAAAGACTCTTCTGAGAAGGCATTATGTTGCTCTCTTGTTTACAGAGACTTTGATTTTATTGGGAGTTTTGTTTTTCTGCAAGATTAGAGTAACTGTTTGCTGTTCTGCTTGCATTTTGTCTGCCTTGTCCTCAATGTGCCCCATTACCACCTGACTCAGCAGCCATTTGTCCCAGAGTAAAAGAGCTGGCATGTGAAAAATCTGTCCTCAGTTACTGTAGGATAGTAGGAATATTTTGGCACGTCTGTACTGCATTCCAGTTACACACAGTAAGCCAAGGACCAGAAAAGGCTTGGCAAACTTGTGCAAATCCAGTCTGTTCCTATGGGGTGACTGAGACGTACATCCACTTTCAGACATGGGAAAAAAAAACAAACCAGTAGGCTAAATAACCTGTCTTGTCCCAAATCAGTGGCAGAGTTGGTATGTGGGCTGATGTCCCACTAAGCTGTCAGTTATGACAGAGTTTTAAGTACATGCGTTTTAGAGATCATTAAGTAGCAAATGCAGATTAATTGTGCCGCTTAATACATGAGTTAGGAGCATTGGTGGGGTACAGTGTTCGCTTTGCAGGTTTGAATACTTTGCTGCTCTAACTTAACCCTAACAAATCTTAATTACATTGCTGTATTTGAAATAAATGACTTTGTGGTAGCATTAGTAAAATAATGAGCTAAATAGGAATTATACCCTTATAAAGATCCTTGCTTAAAAGCTGAAAAATTTCTAATTTTCTTATTTTTATTAAAGGCTCTTTAATGAGTTCCAAGCAGTATGACAGGTATCATCTCAGCAAATGTACCTCACCAACTTCTACAAGTTATTGTCATCCTCTTGTGACCAATATTCAGTATTTAAAGAAAAATGTATCTTGTAATTTTTGTGAGGCTTTGCTCTGACTTGGGATATTTTTGTGAAGAAAGGGAGGAAACCCCCCCAAATCACCAGCCTTACTTAATTTTAAAGCCTATTTTCCTGCACTCTTTAATAGCCCAATATCCAACAATATTAATATATATTATTATAGGTATTTAAAATATAAAGCTATATCTTATTAAAAAAAAAAAACAAAAAAAAAACAAACAATCAATGATCTTCAGGAGTAGTTGAAGGAATGAGTTCTAAATATTCACATCTGTGAAACAAACATGGAGTTATTCAACCCATCCATAACTTACAGTTAAGAATCAATATTGTAGCATACTTGTCATCCCACTGAAGCAATAACAAGACAAGTACGTGCTTGAAGACAATGTGGGAAAGTAATAGCCCCTCACACATCCAAAACAGGCATATTAATATTCTTCCAAATGCCTAGGAGGTTGGCAGAGACAGGCTCCGTGGAGAGAAGTGGAAGGGAGAGAAAGGCACATGTTGTAAGATAAAAATAAATGAACAATCCCAATAACTTTCTTTCTTCTCGATGTCTGGCATCGTAATGGGCTGATTCTTAGCAACAGCTTCAGATGAGCAGATAATTGCATGTAAAAGCAAAAACTGTTTGCTGAGTTAAACAAGGATGATGATTACAGATGTGAGTTCTGATGGCCATGGGAATAAAGGACTAATTCACCTTCACCAAGAAGACTGGAATAAAGACACATGTCATGTAATTCCTTCTTCTTGTTTGAGGACACAAAATAGGATTACTGAGACAGAAGAGAGCACTGTAAAATACTGCCCTGTAAAAAGCAAAAATGTATAAATTATGCTGTGAGAGTGCAATTAAAATCCTATTTGCACTAGGCCCTATTTCATCATGGTTTAAATAGAGGCTGACGCCAAAGCTATTACTAAGTCCGTCGCTAAGATCAGGCTTTATAGAACTGGAACCCTCACCTGAAAAAATTATATTGAAACTATATAGGAATCGTTACATCATTGAAAATTAGATTTTGAGCACTGCTGAGTCAGTAGTGAGATGATTAACACAATTTGTTAAAACTATTATTAATGCAGCATTTATAATTCATTGCTGTTTAGGGAGGGGGGGTGGAGTGGTGGGTTTTGTTGTTGTGGTGGTTTTTTTAACCTCATATGTTGTGCTGCCACATTCTTCTGGGGAACCATAATCTGTATTCACGATCACAAGTCATGGGCTGGACTCATGTCATCTGTTATTACCTTTTTTCATTGACTGCAAGGGAAACCTAAATGACTGGCTTACTCTGGATGACTAAATGCCTAGATGACTAAAGTTAAGTGAAATGAATTCCAACCAAAGTGATTGCAATTCTATTTTAATTACTTCAAAAAGCAGTCAATAGAATATCTAGCCTAAAGAGCTTGGCACTCCCCCCAAATTGAAGTGCACTGAAATGAAATGTTGATGGCTAAATTGAAAATGCCACTGATCCAGTCTGAAGAATTAATCAGTTTTAACAAAAAGTTGATTGAAGTTGATGAAAAATTCTGCATACCTGGAAAAAAAGTAAAGCATCAAAGTAATCAACCTTTCAAAAAACCCCAACCTAAAACTTTGTTGTGCCATTAAATAACTAGTTTTAATAAGCTCAACTAAACCTGTCCTTTATAACTCAAAGTGTTGGCTCTTCACGTTTCAAGGATATTGAGCCACTTGTTAATTCATTTCTAAACACTCACATAATCCTTTAAATTCTAGTACTACTCCCTCATATTTAACTATGGTAGTTACCAGCTTCACAACCTCTTGTATAACCTTATTATTTTAATTCTGTATAGGCCAAGTTTGAACCATTTTTGGCAATATAAGCATTTTCAGTACATCACCACACTCATCTTTAAAATTCACATTAAGTGAATGCTATAAAAAAGAAGAATAGGCAGAATAATGGAAGTCATGTAAATCTGGAGCTGTAAGTTTGATACATATTTTTAGGAGTTCTGATGTTTGGAAGATGGGGAGTTATATTTTCACTTATTTGTTATATTTTATAAATGGAAGAACTAAGGTTTCAAGTCAGTGTTAATGGAATTGTCTGCACAGCTGCTGCACATTGCTTGAAAAATAAATAGCATAATCTTTCCAAAGCAGCAGCTTTTCCATTATCAAAAATAACAGATATTCATTTTAATATCATTCTCTCAATACTATGCTGCAGAAAAAAAAAAAAAAATCAATGATGGGAAAAGCTAGTCTATTCTTAGGCTGTGCTATTAGTTAATGTTTTCAAAATCAAAATTAATATCTTTTTACATAAATGTAATCTGGAAGTGGCAATATTTAATTCATCTATTGCTGAAGATAATATTCACATCCATCTATCAGCTTAAAATCTGACATTCTGAAGATGCAATAGATTCCAATTCAAATTCTGCTGACATTAATTTCTGTAAACTTTATCAAAGTTACTCTGTGCTCTTCAGATTAGAATCCAACCCCTGGCTGTCTTCTCTAACTTCAGCATTATGGCCCAGTGTACTTTATGTATATGTCCTACCACTCACCTAAATCCGGGCCTGAAAGCATCATCTCACATACACTGGGAAAACATTTTCTTCTATTCTCGTGCAGCACATGACTCCCATGGATGGAAATAGTTACTAATGCTTAAGTATCACTGGCAAATACTTAGATTATGTAATAGGAAGTAAACTGATCTGGATTCTGTTTCTAAGAGCGTATGACTGGAAACACATAACAGGCCAAGGCTAGAAAATAACTCCAGACTGCAAAAGCTTTTACAGGGCTCGCATTTCAGTTACTCCTGACAGTTTGGAAACTGTTATGAGTTTAAAAAATATATTCTATATTGTTAATAAAATGGAAAAAGTTAGGAACACTTCTGATGATATAGAGACTTTTAGAAATGTGAACTGGGAAATCTAATGAATTATGAATTATCTGTTAGCAAAGGTAGAGTTAACTTATGTACTAAATAGGAAATTACATAAATAAGGCAAAAAGAAAATGGGCAGAACCACCAAAACATACAGTGATGAAAACACCTTTTAAAATAAATTACTAGGGAACCACTGTATCTTGGAAAAGCCAGAAGAGTTTCTGCAATTGTTAAGTATCCAGCCAAAAAAAATCCCCAGGATTTAGGTCATAAGTAACAAGTTATTCACTTAATGTAGATTTTAAAAGCCGTGGGAGTAGAGTAAGCCATCTATTTGTATGAAATAAAATTAAAACAATTTATATAATTCAAACTGAAAAATCTAATCGATATAGCTGTGCCAGTAAATGCTTGATGTGTGAGCTTTCTGCCAGTCAAAGCTAAAATGTGAGCCACCGATTCCAAACACAATATAGCCAAAAGATAAATTAATCCAGAGGTCCATGCTGAATTACAAAAACATATTAGGTTGGTAGAAACAAAGAAAGATAAGAAAGAAAGAGATAATGAATGAAAGAAAGAATGAAGGAAAGAACGAAAGAAAGAACAAAAAGAAAGAAAGAAGGAAAGAAAGAAAGAGAGAAAGAAGGAAAGAAAGAAAGAAAGAAAAATACTTCATATGCCTTAATAGAATTTGGCAGAGATAAAAACTTTTTATGTATTTATAAAAAACATATTTAGAACTGAATCAGTATGGCTTCACAGAACAAGTGAAAGAATTCTAAAAATGTCAACATTTTTCTCACAGACATAGTTTACCTGAGACTTTTCTCAAGCCTGAGATGTTAATTTTAATTTTATTAATCTCATGATGAGTGATACCCATGGCTGAAAAACCAAAACAAGACAGGAAGGTATGCCTTTCATTCTACCTTTCTCCAGTTCCAGGCAGATAGATAATAATAGAATCACACAATCATTTTGGTTGGAAGAGACCTTTAAGACCATCAAGCCCAACCGTTAAACCAGCACTGCCAGGTCACCACTAAACCATGCCCCTCAGCACCACATCTACACACCTTTTAAATACCTCCAGTGATGGTAACTCCAACCACTTCCCTGGGCAGAGTGTTCCAGTGCTTTACAACACTATCTGTGAAGAATTCTTTTTTCCTAAATATCCAATCTAAACCTCCCCTAGCACAACTTGAGGCCATTTTCTTCCATCCTATCACTTGTTACTTTGGAGAATAGATCAACTCCCACTTTGCTACAACCTACACTCAGGTAGTTGTAGAGAGCAATATGGTCTCCTCTAAGCCTCCTCTTCTCCAGGCTGAACAGTCCCAGTAGCATCTCCTCATCAGACTTGTTCTCTAGACCCTTCACCAGCTTTGTTGCTCTTGTTTGGACACACTCCAGCACCTCAATGTCTTTCTTGTAGTGAGGGGTCCAAAACTGAACACAGTACTCAAGTTGCAGCCTCACCATTGCCGGGGGATGATCCCTTCCCTAGTCCTGCTGGCCATACTGTTTCTGATACAAGCCAGGATGCTGTTGGCCTTCTTGGCCCCCTGGGCCAAGATGGATATGATGGCTCATATCCAGCTGGCTGTGACCAACACCCCCAGGTCCTTTTCTGCCAAGCAGCTTTCCAGCCACTCTTCTCCAAGCCTTTAGTGTTGCTTGAGGTAGTTGTGACCCAAGTGCAGGACCTGGCACTTGGCCTTACTGAACCTCATCCCACTGGACTCAGCCCATCAATCCAGCCTGTCCAGATCCCTCTAGATCCCTGTCCAGAGCCTCCCTACCTTCAAACGGATCAACACTCCCACCTAATTCGTGTCACCTGCAAACTTACTGAGGGTATCCTCAATCCCCTCATCCAGATCATTGATAAAGATGTTAAATAGAACTGGCCCCAAAACTGAGCCCTGGGGAACACTACTTGTGACTGGCTGCCAGCTGGGTTTAACTCCATTCACCACCACTTTTTGGGCCTGACCATCCAGCTAATATTTTATGGATTTTTTCAGTTTTTTGACCAGACAGCTAAACAAATGGGGAGGTATGTATTTATAGGGGACAGTGTAGTACTACACAGAAACTCATGCTATCTCTTGATGGCTAAATATGGCAAGTAGGAGCAGAATAGCTGTTAGCTCAGTATCCCATCAAGTCAACTTAGCTCCACTCAGGTATCATAGCATTGTGCTACATAAAACAAGTACATGTATGATGATTATTTGTCCAATCTGGAACGTGATGATAAAAACACTCATTTGAAGTATGTACCAAAGCTAATATAATTTAGGCAATGGCAATGTTTTAGCGTAAACAAATACAGGGAAGGAAGAAGTTATGATTGTATTTGATTTCCATGGGAAGGAAGAGGATGTTTAATTACAAACTTACTATGTACTTCGTCCAAGTGTTAATGAGGTGACCTGCTGATATATAAACAAAACAACTTTAAAGACCAAGATGGTTTAATCAAATTCTGATGTGTACTCCTCCACCCACTGTGAAAAACTGGACATGGGGAGATCAAAAAACCTCTCTTGTCTATCATGGAGGACACTTTTTCCTAACACGGTACACAACACCCAAAGAGTACAACATAATGCTGTACCTCTCAGAGAGTAGTTCTACAATGCTACAGTTAAAACAATCTTCAAGTAATTTGCAACAAGCTTTAGAATTCACCAAGAGTTTACTATAAATCACATTGTTTATACATCTATCATTTGCAACTTTTTTTATTCTGCCATTTACTAAAGCCCCATAGAACATCCAGAATATATCCATGAAGCCTGTGGTTCTGCTCTGGTGCAGCAGCACTAAAGAGTTGTTTAGTGCCTGTTAATACATTCAAAGAGATGAAGAGATGACCAAGCACTGAAGGATGCAAGAGAAGTGCTACATAATTCTGAAACCTCTCCTCTCTCATGCTGACATCAGGAATTTCTGAAGAATCTAGAAACACCCAAGTTTTTTTGCATATTTTTTCATATTTTCCATATTTGACTCTCCCACTATAGATTTTCCATTTAATCCCAGCACTATGCATTTATCTCACAGAACATGCACTTCCCTAGCTTACAGTGGAGAACATAAGCCTTTTTGGAACAAAAGCCTTTTGACCAGAACTTACGAGCTATCTCAGCTTGTTACGGAAGTGCTGCTTTCAAACATTAAGACAAGAGGAAATCTTTTTCTTACTACAAATGGATGATCCAAACAGGCCAGTGTCTGGGGTGCAGACTCAAAAAGCAGACTGTAAGTGCAACAGTCTTCTAATTACTTGATATGAACTTGCTACTACAGTAGTTCTGTTTTAACTGGTAAATTACGCATTTTTGACAAACAATGTGGAGTAATGTTGCTTCATTACTCAGAAGCAATCTGATAAATCCACAAGATGCACTTTCGTGGACTCTAACTGTAAAACTTCTCCCATGTACTAAAGAGCTTTGCTCTACATAACCCTTCTTTGCCAAAACCACACCAAACAGACTCAAAAACATTAGCTTTTACATTTCTGTATCACCACAACAAATCTACACTTCAGATAGTTCTCCCATGAACTGAGATAATATAACACTCATTATACTTATTATGGAGAATCTAGATCAAAATAATTGAGATCCTCATATTTTCACTATAGTAGCTGCAAAAGAAACAGTAGTACAGTTAACATAAATATATAGCAAATGAGACAAGAAATATAAAGATCTCTGTGGTATTTGCATGCTTCCAATTAGCAAAAGGGCACAGTAAAAATACTCACAGAAGAGACTTATTAAATCATATTTACCTGGAAGCTTAATAAATCAAGAGCAAGCCATATCAAATGTAGGGCAATGTGTGCATCAATCTCAGCAATGACTGCGTTGTCCCTTTTAGAACAGAAGTTTAATCAGTTCAGAGGCAAAAAACTGTGGTTTTCCCATGAAAAGCAGATACATACACACATTTTGTTGTTACCATTTGATTTCTACTGAAGGCCATCTCACACATAAACCCAAGAGTTTAGCCAAATTTTCTACACGTAAAATTATTCATAATGTCTAAAAATATGTACAGCACACTCCACATATCTATTCATTTTGTCTTGATGACAAGACAAGGAAGTGGCAGTTGAGTTTTGTAAATCTTAAGGGTTTTTCTTGAGAAAGCAATACAATGCTGGGATTCACAGCCTAAGAGCATTAGAGTCAACTAAAGATTATTCTTTCAGTCTTCAAGACAATAATACTTTTCTTTGTGTACAAAACACCTAACATATAAACTCTGGAGTTTATATGTTTTTCTAAAAGCTTTAAAGACAACTCTTACTCATTGCTACTGAAGGTTTAAACTATTATCCCACCTATACATAGATATGCACAGACTACGCATAGACTTCCTATACATAGACTTTTACTTTCGCATACAACCCTACTGAGTTCAAAGGTGCTTAGATGGATTTGAACTAGAAATCCATATTTCTAATTGTCATTTAGCTAGATCCATTCTCAGTCAATGGCTGCAGAGGAAACAACCACCACCTTCCGGGATGACTGGATTTAATTAAGCATTCTTTTTTCTTTACAGATTCTTCTCCAAACACACTTTTCAATATTTCTCTTATCTCTCAAAATATTACTGGATGTTCTCCCAGGTATTCCTAAGAGGAAGCTGTACTTGTTTGGTTCAAGCACAAAATCTGTGTTCTGTTTGACCTTAGTATTATTATTCCCTTTTCATGACATTTTGCATTTTGTGTATTAAACATGGAATCTTGGTTTTGTTGCTTGTTACCTTCCCCTGTAAATTATGTAGATTCATCTCTTCAGTCAACAAAATGTTTATACTAAGAGATAAAGGTTGGGTAAAATGAACTCTGCCCTAAGTAACTCCAAATAAATCTGTATGGCTTTCATGTGTAGAAAGAGCATGGGTTGTTTCTTCCTGTTCTCCCTAGCATAATTTACTGATTCAAAAACTATGTCTGTAAAATGCCGCATACATTTATTGCATCATTTACATGATAAAAGAAGCACATGATGGAAAAATATACCTAAGTTGAGGTTTTGTGTCTGTGCATCTCATAAAATGGTACAACGTATGCAGGTGGTAGCACCTATGAAATGAAATTGGAATGCATGGAACTACTCATTTGCTCTTTGTGGGGAAATGTGTGATTTGCCCCTGTAGAATAAAGCTGACTGTTAAGAGATGTAATACTGATAAACCTTGAAAAAGGACAGTAATAGAATGTATCCATTCAGGGTTCCTAAGCAAGTATCAGTGTGAAAGGATGCAGCAAATAGTGTTGCTTTCATCTCCAAAATGTGAGTAAAGCTATGACTCATCTTCTTTGCAAAACAAAACAGGACTTTGAGGAGGAGTGCATGAGATGTCATCTAGCTCTGGCTATTTATAGCTTTCCAATTGGCTCTTGCTTCTATCTGTTACTCATCAGACCTAGACCTGCCTTGTCAGGTTAGCTGTATTCTATAAAATCATGCATACATTTGCAGTGCATAGACAATACAAATAACTATCATTGTTACCTATGATAGCTGTGCATATTTTAAACAGTAAATAAACCTTTTCTGGCACCACCCCTAAATAAAACTATTGCAGGATTTTTTCATACACTAGTTCATAGATTTTTTTTCAGTTATGTAAATAATAACAGCATAGTAATGAAAAGATGATGTACATATTCTGTACATAAACGAATAAAATATTCCCTAATGTACACTCATTCAGTCATATTTCTGGAAAGGAACAGACCGGGAATTCCCTATATTACAATCTGCCAATTCAGTAAAACAGAAGAAAAGCAATAAAATAGAATGCAAAAGTGTGATTTTTGAATGATAGTAAACTTTTATGTACTTTTGACACCTCTCACCCCTCACATTTGAAAATGAAAGTGATGGTTTCTAACAAGAGGATTTTTATGTATCTATCTCCTGGAAATTTAAGCCTAAGCACTCACTGAAGTAAAACAAACAAACAAACAAAACTCAAACCAAACCAAACAAACAAACCCAGGAAAAAAACAACTCTTCTGTCAAACTTCACTTGGATTTGACAATCTGCTGAGCTGGAAAGCTCACACGAAAAAAATCAGCCCCACAAAAATAAAAGATTAAATCTCTTTTAAATAGAATAGGTACTGTAATTCTTGATTTGTTCTTCGGTATAAAATAAACAGATTTGAGCTCTACACTCAGAATACTTGTTGGGTTATACTGAATTTGAACTGTTAGAGCAGTGAAACATAAGAGATACAACATAGTTCTTAACAAGAGAATTTGACCAAAATTGTGACCAGAAGCATTCTAAGAAAAGCAAACATAAAGAAAAAAAACAAACCAGCACTCCTGTCATATCAAGTTGCATGCCTTCTGTGATCCAGAAAAGAACATAAAACAAAGCACACAACTCCTCTGAGGCATGTAGGATAAAATTACATGTAAAACAGATACTAAAGCAATACTTCAGTGGACTCAAAGATAAGATTGAATGATTACTCATTATTTAATGCATAGTACATGTGTGCATTTCAGACCAGTGGTTGGATTACTTAATATAATTGTGCTTTTATTAATGCTCCTGTTTATCCTGGTTCCTTAAAAGATTAAGAAAGACGTCTCTTGAAGAATATATGATGTGACTCTGCATATTTCACTGCTATGGGTTGCTCCTAAGTATTGTAAAAGGCTACTCTGACCATTACCTGAGCCTTGAATCAGCCACATTTGTCCTCTTCAAAGCTTTTATATCTCTCACTGAAATTCACTGTATTTTAGCTTCTGCATAAGGAACACCTCCACGGTTCGTTAGACAAATACTTTAATACAACTACTCTAGAATTATTTAGTATTTTTTAAAAATTCATCATAAAAGCGTAATTATTTAGAAGTTAACATGATTTGAAAGAAAAACTTCACAAAAAATATCTTTCAATAAAAACCTATGAAAGTTAAATAGGACAATATCAGTTGTGAATAATGATTATATAATATAAAAAAATCATTCAAAATTGTGAAAATGATCTATAAATAGTAATGATGTTGACACAAGCTGGACAATAAGGTTGTACTTGTGCCTCCTCCATAATTACATAAGGAAAAAATAACTTACAATTACATATTTCACATATACTATATATCTACAAGTCTTCATGATGAAGACATGCATAGCTACATCTCACTTGAAAATTATTTCTTTTATCTGTTAACAGAGCAACATGCTGGTTGAATTGCTCTAATATATCATACATACTTGCTCTGATGTGAAATACTGTAATATTACTCTACCATTTGCTGCCAAGTAAATCTAAAATCATTGTTAATTGTCAATAAGGCACCTGAATTAAAGTGCTTATTTAAGCAAAGCAAAGATGGCTCTAGGGCATATTTGCACCATCAGACTGACGTAAAGTAACTACTTCACAATCCAAGACAGAGTCCTTATCCTTATCATTTACAAAGAAAGACATATTTTATCAACAAACCATTATCCAAAATAGCATCATTATGTGCATTCCAGGATATTACATTTCACAGAAGAATGTGTCAAACATATATTTAAATATAATAACGGGCTGTAGATTTTTGTTTCTTCTGGATATCAATGCTGAGTAGCTGAATGTGAAAAATACATAGCCTTCCTGAAGTATGTTTATTTTACAAATAGGTTGATGCACCCAGAGAGATGACTTAAATCTTTCAATGTGTACATTAGCTCTTTTGCCCAGGAGCATACTTTCACTCCAGTATGAGTTGATTGATATGTGTCAAGCTGATTGGCACATTTAATTCCTCCATTTTTACAATTTCTTTGTTTTAGTAGATTCCACTGTATTTATTCTTTCATCTTAAAGATGAATTTTTCATATTTATCACGAGTGTATCAATGATATTTAATATATACCTAACTATTTTTTCCATGCCTGACATGAAAGCTCAGTCTTCCACTCAAGGCACTTAGGTTTCAGGTGGCCTAGACCCATTCTCTCATTCTGCATCAAATTTTTCTTGTAATTTTAGGCAAACCTTTCATGTCTCAGTTCAACAAAAAGCTTAAGAATGTGCATACATCCATTTTTATTTAAAACAAAACATTTTGGCTCAAGAGCTTTGAAAACTGATTGTTTGTTACAGGTATCCGGTATGTCTGCAGTGGAAAGACATTCACTTCAGGAAAACCTAAAGTCTACATATCCACCTCCAAAGCAGCAATTTATTCTGGACAGGCTAAATTTTGTTAGTTCTTGCATTTTCAGCAGCCAAGGAATATGAAACTATTGCCGCCTAAATAGAATGATTTATCAAGATGGACTGACAATGTCCTCCTGAATAGTCTCACAACTGAAGTCCTCTCCTGAAATGGAAAACACATTGTTGAGAATTTTCTTGGATAGAAAGCAAACTTAAATGTTAAGTAATGTTCTGATCCTTGAGCAAGTGCCTAAAAAGGAAGGGCTAGTGTCGCCTAACACAACCAACAGTGTGACACCCTACTGACCAGGTAACCTCTAAAAATGTAGCACAGTCCAGAACTATCAAATGACCTCATGTTGTTCACTTAATAGCCTCCAGTAAGAGTAAGACATCCAGCACAATCAAGGCTAGGGCATTTCTGACCATGTTAAGAAACAGAACATTAGCACTCTGAATCAACTAGGAAAAGATATTTAAGGGCCTTCACAATCATGCAGCAGTTCCTTAAGGTTTTGATTCCTGAAGTTTATATATAAGCTTATATTTGTTACCATGTCTGTATGAAGCTTATATATCAAGCTTACATATGAAGTTTATACTCCTTTCTGTAACAAACTTTATTGTAGTGAATTGAGGGATGACTGAGAACCGGCCAAATACATGTCTCCAATGCAAACAGCAATCAAGACCATTTTCTCCAGCCATGAAAAGCTCTTAATGTAAGTGCCTACATATGATCAGTTTTGTTATTTTTATTTTGTCCATTCAGGGAACTCAGTGATAAGTGGGACTGTTGTAGGACAGACTCTTATCAGCTGCTTCTTTCCTCTTTCAATCTTCAGTGTGAGAGAATATGTATCCGTCTCAATGGCAAGGTCTTCAATGCTGTATTATTTTTGCCATTTAAAACTTCCTTTTGCATA
>VZZY01008163.1:0-34115 GCA_013400335.1 Eurystomus gularis
GGTCGGTTCACCACACCCTGCCACGCTGAGAAGCCGTGGCAAGAAGCTGCTGGTGCCACTCCAAGTCAGGAGCCCCGTGCTGAAACTGAAAGAATCCAGCAAGAAGCTGCTGTTGGTGCCACTCCAAGCCAGGAGTACCACGCTGAAACCAAAAGAAAAGTTGTGCTGAAGACTGTGCCAAAAGCTGCACTGCCAGAAAAGTTGCGCTGCCAGAAAAGCCGCGCCGCTGAAAGCCGTGCTTCTAGAAAAACCACGCCAGAAAAGGTGCGCCAGAAAAGTCACGCTGAAGAAACTGTGCCGAAAGCCACGGCACCAGAAAAGCCATGCCGGAAAAGCTACAAACTGCTGACGTCACTGAAACCGCCCAAGTCTGCCGGCCAGGCATCGCCACCGTTCCACAGTGACCATCACTGAACGCCGAAAGGGCAAATGACGACACATGTACGCACGCACACGCACCATCCACACATACAGGTCATATTTTGACATAATTAAGTTCTTATTTACCCTTATCTCTCGGTGGGTGAGAGGGGGAGTGAATGGGTGGGCGTGGTGTTCTTTAATACCGTAAATACGGTTTTATTTGAATATATTTAATAATAAACTTGTTAAATACTCATTCAATCTCCATGGTTGCCTATGAGCCTGGTGGGGAGATATTCACTTTGCCCTCAATCCCTCTCCCTTTAGGAGGTGGTTCAGATGTCTGCGCTCCGACCGTGACACTGCTTCAATCTCAGTGTCAATAATGCCAGCAACCAACCTTGGCAAGGGCAGCAAAACATACCCATCTCCAAGAGCTTGATGACTCTGCCTACATACAGCTCAAATCCAAGGCAGGAATGGGTAGAGGAGAATCTTGACTTAGGGAAGACAATCAGACTTGTTTCAAAGGGTAAAATTTGAATCTAATTGCAAATTTTTATTTGTGCATTGTGTTAATAGCAGGAAGGCTCCCTGCAGCAATGCAGCTTAGACAGTAGACTAAATGGGTGCATGTAGGTAGAAGTGTATCCATCCAACATGAAGTTCTTCTGATTGCGCTGGCAAATGAAAGGCTCACTGAGAGGCTCACTGAGGCTTCATGCTCACACGGCATATGGACATCAGAAAGCTACAGAAGCCCTCTGTTCTCTCTTTTAGGCACAAACTCCTCTGTACCCCAGGAATTTTGCGTTGCCCTGTTATTTACCAGCCAGGCTGGTGTAGCTGAGTGGGGTATGTATCTTTCTCTTGCCTTAATAATTAATATGCAAGCTCCTCCTGCCTCCAATGGAGAAAACATTCTCCAGCACACTAAGTGAGCTTCTGCCCTGTTTATCACCAAGTGAGGCAGAAGATTATCAGAAAAGCTCTGAAGTTAGGAGCAATATTTTGCACACATAAAGTTTGCTCGTCTGGTTACTGACCAAGAATGTTAAAGCAAATGAAATTCTCCCAGGGTTCACCTCCATGTCCTGGGGACTTTTTTGCCTAGCAGTAACTATGACCTCCCTACAACAGGTTTTCATGTGGCAATAAGAGTAGAAAGACCATGTCAATCTACTGAGATATGCATCTGTCTGAGGTATTGTAGGGTGCTTGAAGGAATATATTTTGTTTGCAACTTACAGCATTGCCATTGGGGGGTTCATGCAGCATTTAATCTTAAATGGCCAATTCATAGAAGACAAACCAAAGAAGCACTGCCTTCTTGGCAAAGTGTTTTACAGTACAATGTGAGTTCAACAGATTGGAATTTATAACTGCCTATAACAAAGTTCAGGGATGCTCTGACACACAAACCAACGTTGTATTTTAAACATCTCCTAATGGCAAGGGCCGCAAGCTACAGAACATGTCTGCAGCTTCTGCAGACAGCACCGTGACTTGGAGCAAAATATATTTACAGCACCTAAGGGAGAAAGAAAGACTTCATGGCCTGGAGCCTGTGTTCTGTAATCCATAATACAGCAAAGGTATGAACCAGAGCCGGAAGACCCATACCTCCTACAGCCAGCAGTCCCAAGGGATTTTGATGCTTGACTAGGAGTATCACACAGCTGAGCCTGGGCTCCACAGTGAAATAGCCTCTTGAGACAAACCCTGATCCTAAGTAGTGGTGATTTTATCCAAATACAAAACCACCAGATCTACATATTACAGATAAATATATAAACAAAGATAAGTGAACCAAGCTATCTTCTGGTGCATTTCCCATGGAAGAATTAACAATGTGACATCAATGTATAGAATCCCTAGATGCTACAGAAATGGGTTGTACATGCACCTGGAACAAGAGAAAGGCATAGGAGGGGCTTCAGATAGCTGTAGAGTGGCCATACGTCTGAAATTCAAAGAAGTGCCACTTTTATGTGGCACATATTATCTGAGCTCGCTGTCTGTGAAAGAGGCTGGTAGCCCACTGCTGACAAATACAACTGCTGGGGCCCTGAGACACAGACCCATTGCAGCAAGTGAAGCACTTTGCAGGATTAAGCTCTTGTCTGGCTATTTTACAGTTTGTCTGCACTGATAACCTGCAGTGACTGTAGGTTCTCATATGTGCACACGAGCTAATACTTGCTCATTTATTGTTATATTTATTTGGCAATACATGGCAAGAATATGACCATTACAAATTAATAATACTTCAATAAATTGTCTCTCTACTAAAGCAATGACTCTGGAAACAGATACTCTACTGTGTATAATGACAAGAAAATATCTATCTATTGCTGAAATAACCTTTCTAAAAAGAACATTGCAGGCCCAGGTGTCCTCTAAAGAGGTTAAAGGAAATCTCTCATCATACCAAAGAAATAAGTGCACTGGGGGAGTCACTATTTTGGAGAAGTGCCTCGGACCATACAGTAGCTACGCCTTCTCAATCCGTTAGTTGTATTAAAATGTTCATGGTATTTGCGTGAGCTATGTAGATACCTCTTAGTGCCACTTTCAGCCGCACAGTTCTGGAAGTTATCCAGCATAAGCCATGCAAACTGCTATTCCCCAATGATCAGGCCTGCAGAAACTCAGAGCATAAATTGTATTAATATGCCCATTTCACATTAGCCCTGTGGCTGCCCTCTGTGCCCTGCCTCTGACATATGTACCTTGCAGAGATATTCTAGTCCACAGATGGAGGCTTTACACAGAAAGTACCTCTTGGAGCAAATGAGGAGAATCAGTTGAGAACAAGGCTTAGAGGCATCAGGTTCGTATGAAACTCTACCTCAAAACTAAATGCCAGAGATGGAAGATGCAATGGGACAGCAAAGTGAAATTGAAAGCAGAACCCCAAATCTTTAAATACTCAGAACAGCAATACTGTGTAGCAGAAAAACACAAAGGGAGCGTCAGATTCAAGAGGGGTTAGAAGCAATCAGCTTTGAGATAAGAAGTTAGGGACAGATTACACTAAGAAGGTACAAAAAAGAAACCCATTCCAGAAAATGTGACTAGCCCCTGATACGCTGCAGATCTTCAGTTCCCAAGCCTGGAAGCCAACAAGAGGGCACATTCAGTGAAAGTGCCCTTGGCAAGGGCTACCAGAAGGCTGACAGCAGAGCCCAGTAGAGAACTCCTGGCAACAGGTCTAAAGACAAGAACATTTGTATGTGAATAAAGGACACAAACTGAGCTCATGCTGAGTATAGAGTCCCAAGGCGAAACACACATGGATTTTTCAAGGGATTAATGGGTCTTTTATGTCCTTTCCAAACTGTTACACTGGCAGCAGCCACCTACCCAGTTGCATCTATGCTGAGAAACCTAAAGGAATTGGGAAATAATGTACAGTCATTTCAAGGGGATTTAGGTCTGATCAGGTTTTTCTATTCTGATAGCAAGAAGAGGAACTTAAACTCTGTCCTGTTTGACTGGGCAGGTAAATATCAGGTTTGTTTGTTCTCATATTGGAGCTGGTGTTGTGCCTCATGCTTTCCCATAGTTTATTCATTCACATCACACACAGGTTGGGTTACAGGATTCAATTTCCTCCCTAGTAAAATCCACCCTTCTAGGGTGGAAATTGCAAAGACAGACCTTTGCACAGCAACAATGATCAGAAGTTTGCAAGACAAAGTGTTAAAGTTACCTCGGTAGGCATTATCCAAGCCAGCCCTGTATAAAAGAGGCTGTCAGGACACTGGGTTTACTTTTCATCTGAGCAGCACCATCCAAATGAGCTCATTATGAGAACTCACACTCTGGTCTGGCATCGCTGTAATTTGGGATAACAGGTATTGCCCAATATTGCTTCCCTCCCGCACTTACACTGCTGGCATTTCCTTCCCATGTTACCAAATAGAATGAAAACACCATGAACAGATTAGAGCACAGCCGAAGTTCCCAGAATTGCCCAAGGATTCCTGGTGGGGGCTGTGTTGAGAAGCAGTACATCCCCCACGGTCCCAGGCATTGCCCATGAGAAAGGCTGGAACATTTTGCCTCCAACCAAGCTAGGTATGATGAATAGATAAACAGGGTTGGAAGGGAATCAGCAAGGATCCTAGTTCAGTTATCCACATTTGGGTGTAAAATCCCATGTGAGTCTGTATCATAAGAAATTTTAGTAAAGTACTGGCTGGGTTTGGAAACATGCCTTCCTCTTTCATTTCCCGTGCACACACTTGTAACCAAACAGCGTGTGAGCTTAAGTTTATCCAGAGGAAATAAGGTTCCATCCTATGCCTGCTAAACATTGCTTACAACCTCCTAGGGTATTTGGCTGCATGAAGAATCATCCAGTATCTTGGAATAGCCTCTGGGCCAGGGTCACTTCTTTAATCTCAGATGTTCTAAATATTATTTCCATGAGACAGATTGTTTCTTTTTTTGCACTTATTACCTGGAAGTGTTTTATTGGCTGCTTTTGCTGATCTTATAGAAATAAACTGTATTTTTAGAGTTTTGGTTCCTTGTGTCACCAGAGATGCTCAGGACATGTAGAAGAACCATGTTACATTACAGGATTTTTAGATAGGACACATTTAAATACCCAAGGATAGGTGGCCACCAAAGCCTCCAGAGAGTTTTTCTGACAGTAAATTACTCTGCTAGGATCTTGCAATTTATATCTACATTTGACTGCCCTCAGCATTTATTTTAGCAGATTTAACAAATTTGTATTCTTTCTGTAGGGTGCTTAAGACTGACCAAATCTTCCTTAAATTCATAAATCTGTCCTGAAAGTTATCCCTGCAGGTAAGGTTTTAAAAGGTTTTTGATGTTTAAATGTTTCTTCACTCCCAGATGTTCAACATGCCTTTGGAGCTACTTTAGTAGGACTTGAGATACAGGTTTGCTACTATTATGGCAAAGGTAATGCAACCTCCCCTGTCCTGTGCAGCATTCCCATCTGTATTCAGCATTATGTCAGCCTTTTCCACCTTCATTATTTTAATACTGCTGTCTCAACTAGACTCACCTTTCAACAAATCATGAAACAGGAATGGAGAAACTCCAAGGAAGGGCAAGAATAGTTATTAACATGCAAAAGACATTCATGAGGATACAGATCAAATAAAATTCAGTGGGAGGAAGTGAATTAGAACTGACATTAACAGATGTTTATGAAAAACAAATGGAAAACAGACTGTAAAGCTTTACTGTGTCTCACACTATATCAACAAGAAAAACACCAATGAAATTCAATAGCAACAACCAGTAGAAGGGATGACAGGAAATCTTGTTTCCCAGAACACATAATTAATTTGTGACGCATTTGCCGTGAATTCTTATGAGGCCAAATAAGCAGGACTCTAAAAAAGATTCAGCTGTTCCTATCAATAAGAGTATCCAGATACTTTAAACTCTGAATAAAATGCAAGAGGAGCAACAAAACTACAAGAAATCTTTAAGTGCTGAAAAACCCATCTTCTACCAAAAAATGTGTATTACCCTCTGAAAGCACCTAACACAAGTATGATCTTTTATTGGAAGCAAGAAAGCTAATTTGAAGCTGCATTTATATGGGTGATCTGTCTGTCCCTACACATCTAACTTGGATTTTCTGTCCAAAAGTACCCATTTTTCCTCAAAAGCGCTGCTATACCCACCACTTGGTTGCTTTCAAGTTTATGTCGGCTTTCCCTTCATAGGATCAATCTATTAGCTAAAAGATAACAAAGTGGAAAAATCTTTCTTTCTTCCACATTATTCTCTCAAAACCTTTTTTAGCATATTTTCCAGATTGCTGGCCACGCTATTAATGCTTTGTTTTGTTTTAAGTGTATTTAGTACCATCTAGAAAGTTCACAAAAACCTTCTGCACTGATACAGCTCCTATGGAGTGAATTGTCCCGAGTAACGTCAGGACATCACCGGTGGTACGCACAGATTTGGGCTTGTACCTTGCTAAACCATTACCGGCGATGAACCAAAGGCAGTTTGTGCTCATTTTTCACCGGTAAAGGAGCCAGGTGCTCATGAGGGCCGTGCCTGCGAGGCTGCGCCAGTCCCACTGCAGAGCAGAGCCGGCCTGGCAGCGGTAGACAGGTTCATGGGGGCAGTTCAGGGTGACGGGGCTCGGCCACCACTCCGCGGTCCCAAGTGAGGGGAACAGGAGCCAGCCGCAGCCCGAGGTGGTCAGACAGGGCCACGGTGACGAGCAGTGACACTGGAACAAAGACACTCCTGCTCACCACGCTATCCGCGAAGCAGCGGAGACCGCTCATTGCCATGGGGATGGCGCCATCTCGCGGCGGCCGCTCGGCCAGCGGGCGGGAACCGCCTCCCTGTCTCCTCTGCCAGCCCCGGGGGAGGGTCTCTGGCACCTGGAAAGCTCCAAACTTCTCGAAGGAAGCAACGCTCACAGAGAAAATGTGTTTTTTTCTAGGCTTACTGAGACATTTTGGGGAGCACTGTTTGCTCTCAATGTGTGAGATGGGGCATACATGTTGCCCTCTCCGAGCTGTGCCCCTCCTCTTCAGCACACTTCAGAAGGCCTGAACTGTGTGGAAGCACCACCAAGCACACCGGAAGCTAGTGCACGATGCCTCAGTAGCCAAAATCATCCTGTATGATGGCGGCTTTGGTCAACTATAAACAAACCCCTGACCTATAGTTGAAGAAGCGTGTTCTCGTGTCTCCATCTGAGGAATCCCTGGTTGCTCACCCCAGACCGCAGATCGCTCCTGTGGCTCACTGTGCTGCTGTAAACAGCTGCCTTGGAAAGAATGCGAAGTAGCCACCTTGGACAACATGGTCCCTGGGAGACAAATTTTTCAAACAGATTACCTCAGGAAGATCAATAGTATAGTCAAACATTACAAAACTGTAGTCTGCATGGGATTTTCTTTAAGAAAGTGTAGATTGGAGGGTGTTCTGGGTCTCTTTAAAAAAAAGGGATTGAAAAAATAGGAAAAAAGAAAATAATTTCCTCTCTTCACCAACTCACTTTTCACCTTTACTATTGCTTGCTGACCCAAGCCCTGTAGCTACCTGGCAGTCCCAATGGACAGGTGAGATCCATCATTCCGAATCCTGTCTGCAAAGCAAAGGACGGTATATTCTGCCTGTTTAAAAGGAACTGCACAGATGCCTGCCACCATTTTCTGTGCCATTAAGATTCCCGTGCAACAGTTACAATACAGCTATATGGGCTTGACACATTGTGCAAAAATTGCTGTTGATGATAGCCATAAATTTACAATCCAGCCCCGCTTAAGTACAAATTGATTAATCTGTTTCTATTTTCGTCTTTTGCTTCCTAAGAGTAAATTTTTGAGCTTCAAAATATGACAGAGTAGCCTCCAGGATTTTCATGGTTACTAGTATTTTATATCATCCTTTAATCTTCCATAAATCACTTTTTAACGTCTTTTCTAAAACACCCTTTTTCAGTTCCTGTCTGCTTTCCCACAGATCCCGCTGCTATTGTGAGAACAAATTTAATTTACATTGATCTTTGTTCCTAAACAAAGCTGAATCAGTGAACTCCACTGTTCTAAGGAGCTCATTAATACTTCATTGCAATGGACATCACCTCACTTTACTTGTATTTATGCTGTATATACCAGTGGATATTAACATAGACTCTGTCTGTGGCTGAAGCCCATAGGGTGCTTTCAGAGCTGAAAGACTAATAGGCAAAGTGTGAGAGCATAAATCCAGAAATTAGACTTGGAAAGTGCCTCCTCAGCTGTCATGTAACCTGTAGCCTTAACTCTGGAGAAACCTGAGTTTGTAGCACTGAAGTATATGATGTTGGACCACAGTACTGGTGCTGTGCAAGGCATCTCCTCTCTAAGTTAGCAGTTTGATCTGAGGGTCACAGACTTGTTCACTGTTGACTCTCAGCAAAGTATTTAAGGCCAAAGTTGTGCAAATCCTTAACACCACCCTGTTGGACTCTTCTGAAAATCTGTCCATTAAGGGTGAATTGCCTTGTGCTAAGAACTGGAAGTCCTGCCTCCATGTCTGCACCAGCACCCCACACCTCCAGGAGCGGTGATAATGAGACTTAGCCATAAAACCACACCACTATGGAAATACCTTCCAATACTCATTCAAAAAGGAAAACACTTAAATTTATGCTTTCAGCCTGGCAGAAGCAGGGCACGGGAACAAAAAGAGTCATCAAACTGTGGTTTGCAAGCCAGTGATGCTCCACAGAGGCAAGAACAGGGATCATAGAGTCATATTAAACAGCAAAGCCTACAGCACTTTCAACTGTTGTGTTTCAAAGTTGTGTTTCAATTAAAAGGCAAAGAAAAAAATTCAATTAGAGGGTCTGTCAGTAGGAAGCATGAAAAAAAGCAGGACAAAGAACTTGACTAGGCTTGGTCACCATTGAATAAAAGCTTCTTTTGAAAAGGAAAGTGTCAGTACTGCACAGATGAATGAGGGGGGCACAGTGACATTATAGTTACCAGGAAAGTAGTGAGACAAAGGCCATCACAAACCTCCTTCAAAGAGAAAAGGATCTATTGAGCTAAAAAATTATTCTATGCAAAATATTATAAGTGATACATCAACTGGAACACTAACTCTAGAAAATATACAACAGTGTCCCATCTTGTATTTGATGTCCTGGCTAGATTAGGTGGACTAAAGTGATTTGCCCCTTCTCCGGCTTCTGAGGTGCTCTAATTCAAGGATAAATACATGCGGACAGAAGAAAAACATGTTGACATGTCAGCACAGAGCTTCTTCTAAAGGAACAAAAAAAAAAAAGAGAAGACAAATCTTATTTAAAGCTTCTCAGAGAAATCTGTTTTTCACTGAAATCTGTTTTCACACCAGCTCCCTGGTGTGAAAAGGGCCACACTCAGTGAATAAGTTGGTCAGCAATACACATCAGTGAGACAAGTGCAACAAATCAGTAATGACCTTGTCTTGAAGAATTACAGCCTGACTGGAGCACTGCTGGCCTAGAGTGGTCCTTAACTCCACTGAGCTGCCCTGCAGTAAGGCCGACAGCCATAGAAATACACCCGTATTGCCAGTGCACTAGCAGCACTCGTAGACTGCAGAGCAGGGACTTCCAGTGCCCTAACGCTTCTGAACACTATCCCAGCTGTGATCAGCTTTCCACCATGGCTCCTGCTGTTTAGGTGCAGCATGGAATAGCCAGCTGGAGCAGTGGTTATGTGCCCAACAACTACACTACTGAGTCAGTCTCCAGCTAGAAACCCTTCTAGTTCACCATGGTGTTAAATTGCAATGATAGTATCTTAATGGAGCTGTGGAGTAACCAGTTTTCTTTCAGCTTGAAGGCAATGTGCCCATCTACCTGCAGTCACTGCACCGCTCTCTCAAGCAGTCAAGTCTTGTACCTCCCACTGTCAGGGCATTTCCAGGAAGGCAAATCCGTTGCCTTGACAGTCAGCTATCTGCTGACTGCCAGCTATCCCTTTCTTCCTGTGAGTTGTTTGAGATGATGTGGGATAGCAGAGTTCAGGCTATTTTCAATGAAAGATGTCTTCTTCACCTCTCATAAATTAGGTACTGTAGTGGGTTAACCTTGGCTGAGTGCCAGGTGCCCACCAAACCACTCTATCACCCCCCCTTTCCTTCCCCGCTCCCTCCTCAGCAGAGCAAAAAGAAAGGGGAGGAATATAGGATGAGAAACAAAAAGCAGTTTAATAATAATAATAGAAGCAAAGCCAAGCAAATCCACACACGGAAGCAAAGGAAAACAAAGTTTTATTCTCTACTTCCCATCAGCAGGCGATGTTTGGCCATCTCCTGGGAAGCAGGGCTCCAAGACGCATAGCGGTTGCTCTGGAGGACAACGGCACGGCCCCCTCCTCCTCCTCCTTCTCCCTAGCTTTATAGCTGAGCTGACGTCATATGGTATGGAATATCCCTTTGGTCAGTTTGGGTCAGCTGTCCTGGTTGTGTCCCCTCCCAAGTTCTTGTCCACCCCATCCCACTGGAGGGGTGAATGTTGGGATCCTTGCTCAGCAGTAGTCACAACACAGGTGTGTTATCATACCCTTCTAGCTCCCAGCACAAAACACTGCTGCTATGTGGAAAACCAGCTCAGCCAGACCCACTACAGGTACAAATAATTAAACAATAATCAACAATAATTAAACTTCCATTGCTGTCAAATTTCAGGACCTGTTAATCCCTAAACCTTCCAGGTTAAAGCAATCTAGCACACTTAGACAATCATACAATTAAATGTGATAATCTGGCCCCTGTACATAATGTCCTGAGCCACCCATTCCTACCTTGTGCCAGCACTGTTGCCATCTACCTGCTTTGAGACCTGGCTCAGGGAGTTAAATGGGCAGAAAACAGTTCACTTGTTATGTGTAGAGTTATCTTACTACCCATCTATCTCCCTGAACCGTATCACTGTGTGCAGGCAGGCAGCAATGGAAAAGAGCATATGTACAGAGTAAGATGTAATTGTATAATTAGTTGCAATTAATTACAACAGCTAAACATTTATTATGCTCAAGTATTAATAAAATTAACATACAGGATTACAGAGAGAGGGGAGGACAGGACAATTTCACTATTTGGGGGAGTTACTATCCTCTGGATTGACTATAAACTATGTCCTCGCTTGCATGTAGAGCAGGTTTGGGTAATTCTGATAAAGTTACCTATGCTGCTGGCAATGCTGCATTAATAATGAGGAAGAAAATATTCTGCTTCAAGCTACATAAAGACCCTCTGAAAACCAGTAACTTAAATATAATTGTACTGGAATTACTCCACTGATTTTCCTTCCTGATGTGACCAGATCTATGAACACTAAGCAAGTACAAAACCAAACAAATCCATAGCTGGCAATTACTCTAAACACCTGGACCAGCCAGGCTCATTAAAAGTAATTGAGAGGCATGTAAATGATGTTCTACTATTAACCTGGCTCAATTACTCAGAGTTGGTGTGTCAAGCTTTTAACCAGCCACAAAGCCAGCATTTCCAGATGCTTTTTCTGAGAGAAAATTATGAAGGTGGAGAAAAACACACTACCATGTAACTCCAAGTTGTCCTAGGCCAAAAGGAGCTCTCAAAAAGAAGTAATACAAAAAGACTTCACAAAAAGGAGCCACTCCTATGTTTTTTTAAAGGTCTGGTTTTGTACACAAGGACTTCAACAGTGTAACACAAATGTACTGTCCCTCTGAAACCAGTTCTTTTGTACAGTGTTTTAAGACCTCAGTCTTAAAACCTTGGCCAGATTCTGCTCTAGGTTTGACCCCACTGCACTGGAGAAGAGACACACATCTAACTTTGCCTTCTGACTGGGGAGGGGTTAATCCTGCCTCGTGAGTGGTTCTCAGCTTAAAGGAAATGGGCAAGTCAGGGCTGGGGATACTTCTGCCTCTCCTGGGCTTTCCTCCCAAGGCCATCACTTGCTGAATGACTGCTGTTTGGCAGTCTGGATGGAAAGCTTTCTGGTTTGTTACTAGCTGAGAGGAGCACATATGGGAAAACTCCTTCAGAAAAAAAGTCTTGGAGGAGATGCTGACTGCAATTTTCAAGGAGCACCAAGGATACAGGCACACGAGCTCCATTGGGTCCAAGGGGATTTGGGAACCAAATGTCTCCAGGTCTCTTCGAATATCCCATGTGGGCACTTACCACCTTTATACATGATCTGTGCATCTCCTTACATAACTTTTAAAAATCCCATCAGCACATCACCTCAACATGTGGAGATAGAAAACTGCAACAGAGATGTCACAGGGAGGGATAACGTGTGAGGGGGGAGTAATGCTACCTTTAATAGAACCACTGTCACTCTTACTGCCTGCAGCAGTTCTTTCATACCTCCGCTACTGGATACAGCATTTTCTGGCTGTGGGCTCAAGACAGATTTCATTTACCCTATTGAATTGAACAACCCCACCTTATGTTAGTCTCCCTGAAGTAGTTCCAGACTTATTCTGAAGCTAAGGAGAATCTGATCCTAACTTTTTGAAAACAAATGAGTTTACTGCACCCTGGGAATTTTCAAATGTGACACAGCCATCAATTTTCCTTTCAGACTAACATTTGGCAAAATATAACTGTCAAAACTTTTTAATTCAAACCAAATTGTTTGTTATTTGTTCCAAGCCACATATTAAGTTTGACAAAAGTTTCCACACAGCCTTTGTGGGCTCATATGCCTAGCTACCCTATGACCTACACCAAGGAAAAGCCCTGAAGCTTGGAGAAGCTTAAATCCACTGAGGCAAGGCTGTGAAAACACAGCTGGGCCCAGCAGCTTCTGCTGCTGCTGCAGTAAATCCCATGTTGCCCCTCTGCACATCCCTCTAGCCTTAAAGTCTTTAGAGGTGAAATCAGGAGCTCTCTTTCTCTACGCAGTTTTTTTTTGTCACTAAAAATCCCTCTGTGGCAAGGACAGTTTGGCTTATTTTGCCTGTCTGCCCATCAAGCTCTTAAAAAATTAAGTTATTAATCATCTAAACATTCACCTCTGCTGCACTAAGGCTTTCTGGCCAGAAAGTCCCATAGGTGCTTATTTCAAATATGACTCTGCTTCCATTGAAGACTTCTGAATTTAAAAAAAAATCTGAAGTAGGGACAAATCCACCTTGTGCTAATTACTGCCTAACACTATACTTTTAAAGCAGTCAGCTGAGCTTCTGGTTTATATTTCACTAATTTGCTTACTTGGTCCAAAAAACCCACACACAAACCCCACATTCATCATGTGGCTTATTCGAGGTCTACACATACAGCAAAGCATCGTGTGCAAGAAGGAAGAGAAGTTCGCAGCAAAATTGTTTTGTAACGGATGTATCAATGGAAAAAGTTAGTAACTGGGAGTGTTCTCTTTCCCTGTCTCACAGTTGCTATTAGTGCTGCTCCTTAGGGTGTAGCTTTCCTCTTGGGCTTCTGTGTTTGTTTTACGTATTGCTTTCCTCTTCCTTTTGGTCAGGAGACTTTTAATGATCAGGCAAGGTAATACAGAACAGCAGCACTGAATCTGAAGGACAAAATGAGCCTTTGCTTTAAATATCCAAGAGACAAATGGAGGTAAGTAGAAACAAATGGATTAAGTTGTTTGGGCTGGGGAATTGCTATGAGTTCATTACTTGGAAGTTACTAGCAACTTGTACATTGGATTTAGTTTGGGGTTTTTTTCACCATTTGACTGCAATGTTAAGAATTTAACTAAGGTCTGGCATGAAAATATACTGAAGTTGTAATTGTGTTCAGGCCTTTGGTAGGGATTACAGAGCCAGTTAGGACAGAAATCCTTTAAGCAGGGCTGTCTAGGCCTTCATGGCGACTCTAAATACATTTTCCCTCCTCCTTTTTCCTCATCTTGCACAGCATCTTTAGATTTCTGATTCATGGTGCACACTATACCTAACCAGGGAGTTTATCCTGCTCCTGTTATCTTCCTGTATTTCATATGTATTACAGAGGTTGTGTTTGCTCAGCTGTATTGAATCCTATATAAAAGCAGGGTGCAGAGGGCAGTTTCTGGATGCACAATGAATCTCTGTAACTGATAAAATACAGTACCTGCTCTCCTGGAAGTATCAGTGTGAAGCCAGAGTTGACAGAGTAAGTGATCCCGCTTCATAATCCTATAATGTTGATATAATTTGGTGGTACTGGCATAAGAGAGATACTCAGAGCTAAGCTGAACTTTAAGATAAATTGAAAATGGTGTCTTTAAAGAAAAACCACTCAGTACAGGATTTAACGACATGCAGATCTTTTACTCATAGGGTGTCATATGTAGCAGTTAGGTGAATGAAAATAGTCATGTTTACTGTGTTGTACAAAGGCAGTGAATATTTAAGTTTAGAGAAGAAAGGGGTACGTGTCCAGACATGACTCCACATATGCATCAAAAGCAGGCAATAAAAGACTAGGTACTCCTGACACCCATTTTTTCTGTTTTCTAAATTTTCTTTTAAGAATCTTGAAATTTACTGAGATGGAGGTTTCTTCTGTACTGTTCAATAAATATGTCTAATAGCATTATCATTACCTCTGTGTTATGGTTTTTAGAGCCGGGTTTCCAGACTCAACTGCCAGAAAAAAAATAATTGTTATTTACTGCTTGCTGTTAATTCAATCTTTTGTCTTTTTAAAAGTTTTCTAGGAAAATATTGGTAGTAAAAAATTGCAGGTCAGAGACCACAAAGTCAGTTTATATATGAAATAGAATGAGCATTTTCCCAAAATACTTTGTAGAATAAGACTTTTTAGATTAGTTTCTTCTTCTTTTCACATAGACCAGACACTATGCTCCCTCATGTTGTGAAGTACCAGAAAGCATGGTTTGCTCTCCAAAGGTGTTAGAGGGGGACAGCCTTGAACAGGGGATATAGGAATTATCTTTCTGTTGGTCACATTACTTCTGGCTTCTTCTGTTCTCCTCCTGCCTGACCTCCTCTCCCAGGTAGACCTAAAGCTTTTTGGGGCAGGGACCTTCCCTAACTGGCTGTTCATACAGTGCTCACAAGTTCCTTAGTCTTACTTACATAGCAGCATAGCACAGATGATAAATCAATTGTTCTGGCTTTATTCATCCCTTTTCCACTAAAGTTGATGGAATTTTTCACATGGCAGTACCAGACCTCAAAGTATGACTGTCAGTTCACTGGTTTCATGGAAACACTGAGTTAAACTGCATTTATGTTGGCAAATCCATGCCCAGAGAGCTGAGTCACTCTGCGCAAAGCAGCAGCTATGGCTCCTTTGAACATTGGCTTTTCTGAAGTATATACTTCCTCTTCCACCAAGCCCTCTGGCATGCTTTTTATACACTACACTGAGACAAAAACGGAGGCAGTCACACTTCCAAGCTATCAGACGGGTAACAAGGGAAGAGAAAGTCCTGTGTCAGGAACAAACCCAGAAGACAGGCCTATGTTATGTTCATAACCATGAACCACTGATACAGACAAAGAAACAGAGATGTAGGATCATTATAACTTGTATATTTATTTTCACAGCCTGATTTTAAACTCACTTATATCAGTGAGTATTTCTACTGGATTTTCAGTTTGTTTTTGCACAGCTCGAAGTGCTGCCCACAGCCTGTGTAAAATCTGAAGGGGCTGGTTTTGAATGCATGGGAATAACCTGCTGCAATCATCAAAGCCAAATTGAGGTACTTAATAGTAGGACTAGTCACCCCTTTTCTCCTGAACTCTAAGCTAGAACACAGACTTTGGATTTCTGCTGTGAGCAGTTCACACTCACAGGTCCCTCTGCTCCTGAATTACTCCAGTTAGATTTCTAAAATAAAAAGGCAGAATCACAGTAATTTTAGAATCCATAGGCTAAGAAAAATAATATGCAAAGAAGAGTACACAAAACAATATGAACCTGTAAAATAAAAATGTGGTGGGAGTCAGTGGAGAGTAAAGAGAGAAACACTAGTGCAGCCAACTAGAAAAAAAAGCCCATCATATTACACGATAGCCACAGGAAGATCAAAAATAAAATAAAAGTACTTTGGAACCTCTCAGTTGGAATACACTGCAGAAGAACTGACCAGTTCCTGAGAAGGTGGTCAGAATGGCATAATGAAGTCAGCAGGCAAATTTGAACAGGAGAGATCCTAAAAATAGGGAAAATATATTCCTATAGGTAACATCTGAAATGTCAGAAAGTAAAATACGTTCAAAAGAAAAACATTGGGAATGAGGAAAAACTAAATTTGAAAACCTTCCCTTCAGTTTTCTACTAACCACTGCTAGATATTTGACAGCCATTTAAATTATTTCCCAATTTTGTTTTTTTTTTTTTAAAAGCTTGCTTTCCCATCCCCTCAGCTAGAGAAAAATCATCACATCTTTTTATGTTGAGAGTTAGCTGATGAACATCATGTCATATCTCATTGCTTCTCCATCTGACAGAAATCAAAGCAGAGATTTTGAACTTCTAATTACGCTTAACAAAGAAAGTGTTTCAGTTGTTGTTTCTTAATGAAATTTCTGCTTTTACCTAAGAGGATTTTCTGCCACCTTATTTCTGGACAGTATGAAGCTATGTTGAAACCAACAGTACTCTATTTATTTCTGATTATACTGTGATGTTTAAAAAATCAGGAAAAAGTTTAGTGTTTCTTGCATATCCAAAGCTACTGGCAAAGGTAATGCTATGATTGCTATTTTGTTATTTTGGATACATTTACATTAAAAAGCATCTGTGAAAGTTCTGAGTGTGAGAGTAGGATTTTAGCTCAATTTCTCTGCCCCCAGGAATTTCTCATCTTAATTTCGTCTTCCTCAGCTCTCTCTTTGGGGCCTTACTCTGAGAAGGATTTAAAATACCCAGACAAAAGCTGCACTCAACCAAATCTACTCAAACAAGAGCAATTACCAAACAGTCATAAGGAGAAAAAGACATAGGGAGAAAAAGATAACAAGTGGTAGGCCAGCAATTCAGCATTGTCTCTAATTCCACCATGTTCAAGTGCTTTGGATAAGGTTCAAAAAAGGCCAAATACAAAAAAAAAGCAAACAAACAAAAATAAAAAAAACCAACTCAAATCATAGAATCATAGAATCACCATGGCTGGAAAGGACCACAAGGATCATCAAGTCCAACCTTCGTCCTAATACCTCTCTAGCCACTAGACCATAACCTCAAGTGCTACATCTACTCATTTTTTAAACACCTCCAGGGATGGTGACTCCACCACCTCCCTGGGCAGTCTGTTCCAGTGCCCAACCACTCTCTCCATAAAGCATTTCTTCCTAATAGCTAATCTAAACAAACAACAGTTTCAGTGCAACTCCTCAGAGCCTCAAATCTTTTGACTTGCATCCTTCTAATTTTAGTGCTTCTTAAGTGAGGCCAAAAGGTAACATTCTAGGAATCCTGGGTTAGTAAGCAAGAAATATATATGTGCCTACTCTGCTGGGCACAGGGAGTTTTGATCTGCCAGAGAAGAGGCAGATGTTTTGCATAGTCAATGTCAAGCTGTATCTTGCAAATTAGAAAGCTTCAGGCTAGGAATACGAGGCTGAAGAAAATCCTATAGACACCTGCTGGTAAATCAGGAATTGATAGTTAATCCTGCAGTACCATGATATGGATCATAGAATTATAGAATGGCTTAGGATGGAAGGGACCCTAGAGATCATCTAGCCCAACCTCCGTGCCATGGGCAGGGACGCCTCTCAACTAGACTAGGTTTCTCAAGGCCTCATCCAACCTGGCCTTGAACACCTCCAGGGAGGGGACATCCACAACCTCCCCAAGCAATCTATTCCAGAGTCTCACCACCCTCGTACTGAAGAACTTCTTCCTAAGATCTAGTCTAAACCTACTCTCCTTCAACTTAAAACCATTTCCCCTTGTCCTGTTGCTGGACACTCTTGTGAAAAGTCCTTCTCCAGCCTTCCTGTAGGCTCCCTTCAGGTATTGGAAGGCAGTTATAAGGTCCCCTCGAAGTCTTCTCTTCTCTAGGCTGAACAATCCCAGTGCCCTCAGCCTATCCTCATAGCAGAGATGCTCCAGCCCTTGAATCATCTTTGTGGCCCTCCTCTGGATTCATTCCAAGAGATCTATGTCCCTTTTATGGTGGGGACACCAGAACTGGACGCAGTATTCGAGGTGGGGTCTCACAAGAGCAGAGTAAAAGGGAAGAATCACCTCCCTTGATCTGCTGGCACTCCTCCTGGATACAGTTGGCCCTCTGGGCTGCATGAGCGCACTGCCAGCTCATGCTGAGTTTCTCATCAATCAACACCCCCAAGTCCTTCTCTTCAGGGCTACTCTCAACCAACTCTGTAACCAGTTTGTAATTGTGCCTGGAATTGGTCCAACCCAGATGCAGGATCTTGCACTTTGACTTGTTGAACCTCATGCGGTTTGCATTGGCCCATTTCTCAAGCCTGTCAAGGTCCCTCTGGATGGCCTCCCTTCCCTCAAGTGAGTCCACCGCACCACACAGCTTAGTGTTGTTGGCAAACTTGCTGAGGGTGCACTCAATGCCACTGTCCATGTCGCTGACAAAGATGTTAAACAGCACCAGACCCAGAACAGACCCCTGAGGAACTCCACTTGTCACTGGTCTTCTCCTGGACTTCGAGTCGTTGATCACAGCTCTGATCTAGCCAGTTCCTTATCCGCTGAGTGGTCCACCTATCAAGTCCGTGTCTCTTCATCTTAGAGACAAGGATGTCATGTGAGACAGTGTCAAATGCCTTGCACAAGTCTAGGTAGATTATGTCAGTTGCTCTTTGTTCATCCATATAGGCCTCCTGGCATTTTTGCCTGACTTCTTTTTAGGGACGCAGTGCCTTTGAGCTTGGAGGAGATGATCCTTGAAAGTCAACCAGCTTTCCTGGGCTCCCTGTCTCTCCAGGACTTTATCCTATAGTACTGTACCAAGGAGGTTCCTGAAGAGGGCAAAGTTGGCTCTTCTGAAGTCGAGGGTCTCAAGCTTCCTGAGAGCCCCCTTCTTTGATGCCCTTAGGATCTTAAACTCCACCATCTCATGGTCACTACAGCCGAGGTTGCCCATGAGCTTGACATTGCCGACCAGCCCCTCCCTGTGAGGACAAGGTCTAGCACGGAACCTCTCATTGTTGGTTCTTCAATTGCTTGGAGGAGAAAGTTATCATCGATGCATTCCAAGAATCTCCTGGATTGCCTATGCCCTGCTGCGTTGTCCCTCCAACCGATATCGGGGTGGTTAAAGTCCCCCATGAGCACCAGGGCTTGTGAACAAGCAGCAATTCCTATTTGTCTATGAAGGGCCAAGTCCATTTGGTCCTCCTGGTCAGGTGGTCTGTAGCAGACCCCCCACTGTAATGTCTCCTTCCCTTCCTTTCATCCAGGCCCATAGGCACTCAGTATTGTCATCATCACTTGCCAGGTGGAGATCCATGCATTCCAGCTGTTCATTGACATAGAGGGCAACACCCCCTCTCCTGCCTGTACTTCCTGAAGACCTTATACCCTTCTAATCTAACACACCAATCATAGGAGTCATTCCACCATGTCTCTGTGATGCCAATCAGATCATAGCACTGGAAGCACGCAAGAATCTCCAGCTCCTCTTGTTTATTGCCTATGCTACAGGCATTCACGTAAAGGCATTTGAGCTGGGCCCCTGATGAAGTACTGTTGCACTTCAGCTTGGCTAGTTGTATCACTCTCAATGTTGCTATGCCATTCCCAGGGTCATCTTCATCCGTTCTGGTTTTACCCCCTTCCTCCTTCATATCTAGTTGAAAGCTTGCTCAATGAGCTCTGCCAGCTCACGTCCCAGGATAATTTTTCCCCTTGCAGTCACCTGAGCTCCATCTGATCTCAATAGGCCAGGTGCTGTGTAGACCTCCCCATGGTTGAAAAACCCAAAATTGTGCTGTTGGCACCACCCTTTCTGCCAGGTGTTTACCTATTGTGTTTTTCTAAACTTCTCAGTATTTTCCTTTGCAGTTGAGAGGATTGAGCCAAATGCAACCTGCACACCTGATCCTTGTAGCATCTGCCCTAGTGCCCTGAAGTCCCTTTTGATTGCCTTTGGTCGTTTCTCCTCGACCTCATCATTGTCAATCTGCTTTACCAGAAGTGGGTATTAATCCGAAGGCTTTACCAGACTTGGGAGTTTCCTTATAACATCCCTAACCCAGACCTCAAGGAGGCAGCAGACTTCCCTGTGAGATGGACCTAGTCTGTATGTAGGGCCCTCAGTTCCCCTCAGAAGGAAATCACTTACTACTAGTGCCCTCCTTTTTTTATTTATTATTGAACTAGTCCTAAGTTATGAGGGTCACCCTGTGTGATTCCCCAGATGGACCTTCCTCTCCATCATGATTAACCTGGCTCTCAACTTCCAGAGCCGTAAATCTGTTGTGTAAGGGCAACCAGGAAGGTGAGAGAGGTCAGGAGGCAGGGGAGGGGATTTGCCTGCCTCTCTGAGAAGGAACCTGCTTCCATTCCCCCCCATCTCTTAGGTCCCCTCCTTTTACCTGGTGACAAGAGGGTAAGGGTTCCTCTGCTTCTCATGGAGCGTTCCCCTGCTGCCTTTGCCCCAGGGATGGTAGTGCCTGGCACCACCAGTCTATCTCCCTCTCGTAATATTTTCCTTCCTCAATCTTTTCACTTCCTCCTTCAACTCAGCCATCAGGCTGAGCAGATCATTCACTTGGTCACATCAAACACAGGTGTTGTCTTGGTCACATTCCATTAAAAGTGCCAGGCTTCAGTACTCTCTGCAGCCGGAGACCCGGACACCTGCGTGTTTGTGTGGGCCCTCTGTCTGGGTAGCCAAGTTTCTTTTGACAACAGTTTTCACCCTGGTTGCAACCATGGCTTTTGCTGCCCTTACAACCAACTGTTCACAGTGTCTCCTAGCACCCGGGTGACTCACCACACCCCCCTTTCTCAAGTTAGGCATTTAAATTCCCCGCTGTGGCTGTGGCTCTGCCCTGGCCTGGCCCATCTCCCTCACCAGGGATGCTGGATCAGTGGAGGGGGTTGCACCACACATTTTATACTGTTTTATACTGTTACATACTGTTACTCTCTCTCACTGGAATAATGGATTTTCCCAGTGTTAAGTGGAACACATTCAGAATTATTTTTTAAAATCTTAATATTCTCTGATTTATATTCCATGAGCTGAAGAAGGCAATACAAGCTCTGTGCTGACTCCTCAAACTGTATAAGGCAGCGTAGTTCAAGAGGGTTGATTCTCATTATCCTTAAAGCTGCTTTAAAACAGCTTTGCATATACAGGCTGAATAAAAATGACAGTCAGGCCTATTAACTAGTTTACAATTGCTCCTTTCCATTGCCGGTTCCTATGAAGTACAAAGATTGGGGAAAACGTTTAAAACATATTATAAATAGTACAATTCATAAACTGCATAAATGGTAGCATCCAAGAGTCAATTGCTTTTCATCAGCAAATAAGAGACATTCAAAGATACTGCCATGCAGAAGAGCCTGGGATTAGCTCTGAATTGCTTCTTCTATTTTATCTTATTCATTTATAAACGTCCTTCCTTTCCACCCACTTACAGTCCCTACAAGATTGTTTAAGAATTCAGCTAATTTGACTGGGATTAAGATGTGGACATTTGATACTAAAAAAAAAATCCATAATGTGCTCACAGTATGCTTACATGTTTCTGTTACTCTAGCACTGACTAGTTTAAATACTGTGAGGGTGCCAACTTGATAGCACTGGTAGGATGCTAGGTTGCAGAAAGCAATTTGGTGCCATTTCCAATAGGTTCTGGGAAGAAGTAACTGGACCTGGAGTGTGGAAGAGGCTTGCCAGGGAACATGCGGCTAATGACTATGATGCTGAGCCTGGGAGGGTGGGCAATTTTGGGAGGCACTTTGACACCACCCCACCCCCCATAAGAAAACACCACACACAGACTTCAGTCCCTTTTACCTTATGCCTTGGGTAGGCAAAGAAAGAGCTCAGTAGTCTCAAGGAAATCACTAATAGGGCACTACATGAGAGCTTCTTAGTATGTGCCTGGGAAATAGTGAAACAGTGGAAGAAACATGAAAGCAATACAGTAACCTTCCTGTAAACTCTGAAATTATGTATGTTGAGAGAGGCTGAGCACAGTTAAAAAGAGTACAGATGGGATGTATAAAGGGTTATGGCCATGCTTCATCACTGTACAGACTAAACAGCCCCAGTATGCTAATTAAAGCAAGAAGCCAGTGGGATAGCAACATCCTCTGCTAGGATGTATGCTGTCTGGCCTATATATGTCAGAAGCAAACACTCCCATCCCTGTCACAGTGCAGCCTCTCTTGGAGAATTGTAGGCTAATCACATTCCTTACAATTAAGGTCCTAAAGGCAACCACTTAAGTGTATTAGAACAAAAGTCTCATCTAGCCAAAATTCAGCTATGCACATTACCAATAACCATCTTACAGGTAAAAGTTAGCATGTACTTCCCATTTTCCAATGCTGGTATTTGTATGTTCCCAAAGGCTCAGTGCATTTCCTTGACGCACTACTAAACCACACAGTGGAAGTGTGTTTTACTTAAACTGCCCAGGGAAGTGGTGGAGTCCCCATCCCTGGAGGGATTTAAAAGCCATGTAGATGTGGTGCTGAGGGACATGGTTTAGTGATGACCTGGCAGTGGTGGGTTAAAAATTGGACTTGATGATCTTAAAGGTCTCTTCCAACCAAAATGATTCTATGATCAGATTAATCTTATAGAGAGAAGCGACTAGCTGAACAGTTATATTTTTCATGAAGCACATCTTTTACTTTTTACCTAATGGTGGCTAATTCTGGAATCTCCATCACTGATGATTTTGGAAAACAGGTTAGACAAACCAGAGAGAAGCAGTGCAGGTAAAGCTGAACCTGCCACAGGGCAGCAGATGAACCAGGCAACCTTTAAGGGGCCTCTCAGTCTCCATTTTCTATGATTGCTCTGATTTAGTGCTTCTGTTTGTTTCACTATCTAGACACCTGGCCCTGTATTAGTAAACAAATAACAAAAGCAATGCAGGATGGTTTAGATGAGGCCAGTCTGGAGTGTTTGCTTTCATTTTATGAGCAGTCATCCAGCTCTTGAGGAGAGCTAACAGGCTACATGCACAGCTGGTTTTTGTCAGCGTTTTCAGACTTCTGAAAAGCTGAAATCTCTCCCAGCAGAAGAAAGGTTGTGCATGCAAACACTAACCATTTTACAGCTTTTTAGAAAATACCCAGTTGCCTACATTAGTCTGTGATACCATTTGAGTGACCTGTATTCCTCCACTGTATTGGTATTGCTATCACAATATTAACTTTTTAGTGAGGGAATGAACTTCATCTGGATCTTCAGAGGCAGAAATTGTAGAAACTAGAATAAAAAAAACCCGTCAGTTTCTGACCTTATCCTCCAGCTGAGGCCTGAGAACTTTGAACTCTTATGAAAGGGTAGTATCAGTGTGGTCAAGCATGACCCATGTTAATGCAGTTGACCCTGAATTTCTGACTATATCGTGGCCCTGTGCATTTGCAGTCTACTGGACTCACCCGTTTCAGGTGTGGCAGCCATTTGGAAATGGTGTAGCACTTGTCTGTGTGTTACTGGTAGCACTGGAAAGAGGAGCAAAGACCTTCCCATGTAGGAGATAGCACCATTGATTCTGCTCTCACCTGCACTGGGTGAAATCAGTCACAGCAGCAGGTTCCTGCTACTTAATTCAGTGGGAGGGGAATGGCTCCTTTCAAAAGCTGTCCCTCAGCAGAGAGTTAAAGCCACAAAGCAGGGATTTAGTTTGTCCAAGCCTGGTTGTTTTCCCTGTACCCCTGACACATGCCTAGGGCCCTGCTTTCACTGTTCTGTCCCATGGACATGCAGACAGCAGCCTGTGCACCTTCCTCCTCCTCCTGTTCAAAGCCTTGCTTCAAGCTGGAGCACTGCCACCCAGATTCCAGCTTTGCTACCAGCTCTGCAGACTCAAGAGACAGAACTTCAGAGGGACCCAGACTAATGGTTTGGTTGCTGGGTTTTCTTTAGTGTTTTCTTCTGTGTCTAAATTTTGTTCTACCTGGAATACAAAAGTTTTGATTTGTATTTAGGTATTTGCTTTAAAAATCTGAATCAGATGGAAATTCAAAACAAAGTTTGAATCTCCAAGCAAATTACATCTTGCAAAACTAGACCCTCAGAGCCCTGCTTGAGTGAGGGCCAAGTGAATACCACAAAAACACCACAAAGTTGAGGGCCACGCTGCTATAGACGACTAGCTATAGCCTTTCAGTCTATCCTGGGGTGTAGCTACACCACAGTCAGAGGCACCTGCTACCGCTCAGGAAGGCGTCAACATCCACCCATCATAACACAGCTTCAGTTTTTACCCGACCTGCTGCTGTGACTGATTTCACCCAGACTGAACTTCATGCTGCTGTAATATCTAGCCTCAAACCCACATAAGTTGGTCAGCTAAACAACTGAAGATCCAAAACATTTAATATTTTCCAGTACAGTAACTGAGTCGCCAAGCATTTTGGGAACAGTTTTGCTATTGTCCCAGGCCTAGTTCTGCAAGTGCAGGTCATGCTGCATCTACTTCCAGGTACTCTGAAATTACTGTATTCCTGCCCTCAGTGTATTAGGCAGCCCAATTTGCTATTCCTTTTTGCAGATGTGATGTTCTTTTTGGCAGACATGTAACAGGTTTTGGTTTCCCTGAATCCTTTCTATTGCGCATGCATTTAATACATTCAGGAGTTTTTGTTAAGAGTTTGAAAGTCCTGGATTTAGAGCTATACAAAGCAAATAATCTTGAAAATATGTGTGTATTTGAGCAAGAAGAGCCAAGTCCTCATCTGGCAAGGGAACTTTCATCTTCCCACAGCATTTCTCCAGATCTACAGTCTCAATTGTACAGATGGGAAACTTAAGATTTATCTGGGTCAGAATATACCTGTATTTAGGTCTTTTCACTGCTAAGAAATATGTACAACTGCTCCCATTATTTTGGAGGGGTTGGCTTGTTGTTTTTTTAAAAATCACCCCCTGGTCTCTTTTTAAAACAAATTTTTTGAAGGGCTCTTATTTTTGGAGCTTAGGAGTCATAATGAATCAAAACCTGTGAATGCAACTCAGTCCAGATTCACGTGCTCCGTCATGGGTGCCTCTTAAATAAGTGCAGGAGTCAAATCATGCCCATGTAAGGGGATTGGCAGTAGCTTTGGAAATATCTGGCCTCTATCCCAGTTTGTACTCATGAGCCGTACTTCCAGCTCACTTTTTGTATAAAAGCAAATAAACATTTTGTCTTCAGGCATCAGATATTGTCTCAGGAACCATCCCTGTATCCATGTGCTGCTGCATAGGATGGGAAGGGAGGCTCTGAAATATATTATGTGGTCTGAGGGTGTCTTACACTGTTAGGAATCATGGTACTATTAGAAGATCCTTTTCTCTCTCATGTTTTACTCAGCACCAAACAAAGCCAAACAAGTGGTTCATGCAGTTCTCTGTCCTCCATCATGTACCTACTCTTTTGTCATACCCATGCAGCATTTTTAAAATCAGTGCTTATATTTTGTCAGTTATTGTTAAACTGTTTTTCGGTGCTCTAAATCAAGAGATTTAGAGATTCCCCAAGCTAATAAGATGATCAGAACCAAACTGTTTTGGGAACTGATGGCTCAGCCATACGCACAGAAACACACCAGCTTCTGAGAAGCCCTTTCTGCCAGGCCCAGTCCATGACTGATACTCCCTCACCACACCCTCAGCTCTATCACTGAGCTCCTGCTCACTTTGAAGAGTTCACTTCACCTCTTAAGGGTATATTTCTGACTCACCCTTTGCCTCCTTTTACCTGTTCAAAGTATATGCTTGCACCATGTAACTGAGTTGTACTGACCCAAGAAACAGCTAGTGACTGCTTTGTGCTGTGGGCATATGCCAGTTTTGCAGTTTGGTCACCAAGCCAGATAGACACATGCCCAAGTTTTCCCTCCCTGTATTAATAACATGCACCTTATTACATGTTTTGTTAAGCCACAAGTACAGCAGCAATTTCAGCAGGCCCCCGGTACAGCCACTGATCCTAATCTAACAGTAAATCAGTGGTCAGGCAGGAGAGGCTTTCAGGTTTTGATGGTTGCTTGCGTTTCCAGGTTCTGGTAAGGAAAAGGTGTTGAAAAAACATTTGAAACAATTCATAATCTACTTCTGTGGATTCAGATTGGCCAGACAAACATCTGACATCTCCAGAGCAAAGTCCATCAAACCTAAAGATGCAGCAAACTGCCAGACAGCTGCATGTATGTCATTTTGATGGTCACACAGGAATTCCCTCAGGGCAGGAGGGGATTTATGACAACTATCTGAAACCTCAAGTGCCTTATTTTTGAGCTTCCCATGGCAGTATATTTCTTCTTCCATTTTCACTTTGTTCTTAAAGCTTCACTCTTCATTTAAACCCTCTACAGAAACTCCTTGTGAGACAGATGTACTCTACCCTTTCAGGAGAAAAAGAACCTCTTTCAGAAAAATAAATACTGAAATCTATTTAGTAATGCCCTTCATGAATATATCTATCTCTCATCTTCTCTAAATATTAGTTCAGAAAACAGCTTTCCTTTATAGAAATTTCATTGCTGTAATCCAGATAGCATGGATTATTTCTATAGTGATGCTCTAATGCTAATTTGCAAGAGTGGAAGGCAATTCGCTATCCTAACGAATTACTTTTGTCCTTCGATGAAACCGATAGCAAAGACAGTGCCCCTGGCTAATTGGAAACACTAGATAAATATCCATAATGTACTGTATGTGAAGCCTAGTGTTGGAGATGTTATCAACATGCAATTACTCCTACAAAATTAAAACTAAAATGTCAAAAGACCACCTCTTCATAATGACCAGAGATATGGATCCAAATAATAATCCTTCTCAGAATGATTCTTCTCAGAGCTTCCCATCACAGCTAACTATATAAAATACACTTCAAACAACAGCAACCAGTCTAGACACTATTTCTACATCCCCCTCCTTCCTCTTTAAAGGAGAGGTTTAGGATTAAAAAGAGTGGATGTAAAAGACTTTGTTTCATTCATCAGGCCTGGTACAGGTACAGAGCACAGTCACAAGGGTTCACCTTCCTTAGCTGGGGATTGCCCCTATTCATTCCAGCCCTCACTGGTGTCTGTGAAGATGATAAAGACTATCACATCTCACAACAGCTTGCAAGTACATCCCAGACCAACTTGTCACATGCTGCCTTACACTAGGTCATGAAGCTAGAGGTGTGATCATCCTTGACTGCCAGAAGGAAGGTAAAGTTTGGAAAAAGACTCCTATAGAGTTCAAGAATTGAGTTTATCTTCAAACCATGGTGTGATAAGAGTGCCATTCAGCCAGCCTGTACAATGGCTAGTCAGTGGGGGCACTGGGTGCAGGACTAGGGGCATGGAGACAGGATAACTGGACCACTCAGCTCTGCCAAGGCTTGAAGTACAACTTGGATTGTCATGCTCTGATCAGGACCAAACAAACTCTTCTCTGCCTGCGAACTCTAGAGCCCAGTGAGCAGCACAGCATGTAGATCTAGGCCAAAGTGAGAAAGCAGCATCTGCCAACATATTCACAAGAGCTGTTGTACCCACAGCTGAGTTCAGTACAAATATTATTTGTGGAGAAAAAAAAAGCTATTAGCTTCTAACAGCTGGCTCTTGGTAAAGTCACCTTCAGACTAGTCAGGCAAAATCCTACTTAATCTGCCTGCATTTCCAGAGCACTGATCACTATGTATCTTTGCATCATGGCCATCCATCACACCACCAGTTTCTCATCTAAATACTGCCAACAGCACTGTGAGTAGCCCAGCACTGACACTTCCTCCTCTCCCTTCACATCTGATTATTTAAGCTGCTGCTGGCAAGAAAAAAAAAAAAAGAAAAAAAAAAAGGAAAGTGGCTGTGTCCACATTGACATTAACAGAACTGTCAGCTTAATCAATGCTGATCCTTTTCCCCTCAGCCCTGCTTCTCTGCTGCTCCTCTTTGAGGCATCAGAAGTGCCCTGTAAAATCACCACTGTGTCCAGTTATCCAGAAATACTGCTTATTTTCCAGAAAGCCTTTGGGACTCTAACGGCCTCCAACTCCACATGCTATATCCTCCTCGGCCACCCAAGGTCCCCCAAGCAGAGCCATTGCCAGAGCTCCCAGAGCCCATGCTTCTCCCCTGGTCAGCAAGAGCATCTCTAGCAGCAAGCATGCAGAGCAAGGAGCCCTTCTGCTCTCTGCAGATTAACCATCATGGAGGAAACAGGATTACAACAGCACTAAAGGCAGAGCAGGTCACCAGAAAGGCTGTGTGCTTTGAGACAGAACTTTCTGCAACCAAAGAAGCTTGTTGAAAGGTTTTTCCAAAACCTTGGAAGCTGGGATGTTTGTAAATAGTCCCTAATCTCTTCCAACAAAACACCTTTTTTTCAGTTGGAATGGAGCAGCCAAACCTCCACTAGCAATGCAGCTCTATTCAGCTCTCTTATCGTCACCTGGGCCATTACTGACCAACAGTACAGTCTGTAGAGGGGAACAGAGCCACAGGCCATACTTCCTAATACAAACTGTGGAGGATTCACCATGAGGTGATCCTCCTGGACTCTGGGTGACTCACAAAGTCAGGCAGATGTGTGAGAACAGAGCAGAAGCTGCCACCGCTGCCTTTCATTGTCCTCATGACTTCAGTAGGGCAGAGGATAAAATTAGCCTCTCCACCTCCTCTAGACCCTCACCACCTTATCTCAGCAGCATACCCTTGCCTTTTGGTGATATAGTTGTAAGAAGTGACTTACAGAGGTAGCTTTTTTCGTATTTTTGTTTGTATATGGTTTAATTAAAAAAAAAAACACAAAACCACACAGTTTTCAGAAATGAGGATTTCCTCTTCACCAGGCAGACACACCAATTCTTGATGTGCCTTGTTTGATACAGTATGTCAGTCAGCTGGAACTAGATTTCACATAACAAAGTATTAATAATGTAATTGGAAAGGGAGCACCATAGCAAACATAGACATTCTTGGTAAACTAGTATTCCAAAAAGTTTCAGCATCCATAATCCTCACTCTGTCTTGTGTCTCGCAAGTTTGGTGTATAGGTGTTTGCACACTCTCATCTTGCTCTCACCGTGCCTCTACCACTGGTCAGCTCGTTGCATTTCTCAGCCTACTGTCAAGATCACTCTCCCCTGTTGTCATCTAACATTCCCTAGAGTTGTCTGGAATGGGAAATCTTGAGTGTAGTTGATCTACTCCTGTGTTATTCAGCCACAGGACCTGAGGCAGTGCAGGCCACTTGCTTTGCGTCCTGGTCTCTCCTCCAGTGCATCTGAACCACTACCAAGGTAGAGCATGTGCCAGGGAGAGGAGCGGTCACGCTCTGGGGCTCAGCACACTCAAACGTTATCTGTCCTGCAATTTGTCCAATCACAACATAGACGTGGCCTCACAGTATAGATGTGTTCATTGTATTGATAAAAGTAGGGTTGTTACCTATAAACTTTCTGTCTTCTACTATATCTCCATGTGCTTCTCTGACACTATCTTTACAAAATAGTCAAGGAAAATTTAAGTACCATGTTGCTGCACACAGGTTTCCCTAACACTCTGAGGGTCAGAGAAAAAAAAGGTTTGTTTCTTTCCTCACAAGACAAAATAACCTCCTCCAAGCAGCACTGCAGTACTAATGGGTTACTGCATTTCAGGAGGAGCAATTTCATCTGGTCAATATCCCCATCTGGTCAATATTTGGCTATGAAGAGTTTGTTGTTTAGCATCTCTAGATCACACAGTGATATGAACCTGACCAACTCTGTCTCAATTTTCAAATGTCATGGAAAAGCATATCTTGTCTCCCTTGTCAGTACTGCTTAATTTTCTTCTTCCACTAACCTATTATTTCATCCACTGGCAGTAGCTAACACAGATAGCATCGTTCATAGAACTGAGCTCGGGCCACGGTCCAGAGCTGTAGGACTCAGATCCTAGTAGTCCCACAAGCTTGGACAAAGCACCGTGTGCCAGTTTCCCCATCATTGACATGAGAGCAATGTTTCTGCTGCCAAGGAAGGCTGGAATGAACCCTAGACATATTCAGTGCTAAACACTTCTACCAGTCTATTTATCATGTTTATTATAGAGTAGTTGCTTGCAGGAATAAGAGACTAGAGGATGGACCCTTTGGTGTCAGGGCTGGGCTGGAGTTTGGGAGGTCTGACTTCTGCTCCTGGCTCTTAAACAGGTAAAAGGAGAGACCTTAGGCAAGGTTTGGGCTTCAGACCTCCACCTTTAGAATGGAAAATACAACCTTTCCCTTTCTGGAGGCTAAATCATTCTTATTTGTGAGTTTGCAAGGATAGCAGTTACTGTCACTTTTTAAGTGCATTGCTACTCACACAGTTCTACTATGGATTCAGTTTATAAATAAAGGACAAGAAGGAATAACTGCAGTTAGGAGAGGCTTTGCTCAGTCAACATCTGTTTTCTTGTATTTAATGAAATATTGCACACTAGAATTAATGCAATGAGGGAAATGGCTTTCACAGCCAATGCTGACTTCACTGACTTCAATAACCATTCACAACATTGAGCAAGACAGCTAAGATTTGTGCTCCTTTCAGTGCAAATAGGGAGAGCACCGCCAGACGTAGTACCTACTAAAAAAATCAGACAAGATTGCCTATAGTCTGGAAAACAAACTAGCATGCTTTGTGGATTTTCTTGTTAGCATAGTTTCCAGACAAGCATCTCTATCACAGTTAAAGTATTGCCTCATCTCCCACAAAAGTTTTGAAGGAGCAGGCAGAATCCCAATAGGTATAATTAACGTGAAGTGATGTGCGCAGTGCCAGTTCCGCTGCCTCCTATTGCCTTGCCCACCTGCTGCTCACCAGCTGCTCCTCCATGGCTGTTCTGATGTGCCTGTGAAACTCCATTCCAAATCCTCTGCTTGGCTTCTTTCAGTGTTTCCTGAGGAAGTGCTCAAACAGCTCATCTGCTCTTTAAGCAATTAATGGACTCCATGAAGCATCTGATGAACAGAGCTGTGTGGGGCAGCTACTTTGCAGTGGCTCACACCCCATGGCACATGTACGCTTCTGGCCTTATGGACAGTAGCTAACCAACTGGTGCAAATCAAATTCTATGGAGTTACACCGACACACACCAGCTGGCTAGTTGCCCTTCTCAATTTTCACAGGTCTTGATCTCATACACACTCGTATTGATTTATTACCATCAGTAAAGTTACTCCCAGAACTGTCTTCTCTATAGACCAGTGCCTAGGCCTGCTCAGAACATGATTTTTTTTGCAATTATGCAGCTTCTTCTGCTGAGAATATCTTCCTGCACCCCTCTTCATCCTCCCTCTAGACCAACATTTTAGACTTAAATTACAGATGGGTTGTTTTTCCCAATAAGTTATTTAATAGCTGCAGCAGAAAAGATGCTCACTTAAGGATACCAGCTAGGTGCTGGCACTGTAGGTACCGTGGTAAAGAAAACTTAGGTTAGGGCAGAATGTGCCTTGGGGGAGCTAGCTGGATAAGAAGATGGGATTGAGCCACCTCTCTTCTCCCAGAAAGAGGCAACCAGTCACAGACATCAGGTTTTTTGAGGCAGTGGAGCTAAACAGGGAGTAGGAATCAAAGACTCATTCTACCTGTTTTAATCCTTTTGGGAGCTGGGAATGGAGACAACTCCTTCCCTGCATTACAACGCTCTCAAGAGCAAGAAAGAGGGCTCCAAATGGTGCTGCTCAAGTAGGAGAGCAAGCAACAGTCTCAGGCCTGGCTATACATTCCTGTTCTTTCCAAAGCATTCCACTTGCACAGAGCCTTATTCATGAGTATTAATTATAAATTTGTTCGTTGACGTGCTTTAATTACTATGCCTGTCCTGCTATCCTGTTTGGCCTCACGTGCCACTTCCTGCTGGAATATCGGGTTTTGACTAAAGAACGAGAAGTTTGTAGATCTGCATGATGTTGCTGCTTATCATAGGAGAGAAAGGCAAATTTCACCTTCTCCTTTGGTAACCACATCTCAATGCTGTGACCCCACCACCTTCACTCTGTCCTAGGGCCCTCTGTGACCAAAAGCCCTTTGTGGAGGTAGTGAGAAGCTGCCAAAAGCAGGAGATTGGCTAATGATTCAGCAATGGCTGCAGGAGTGAGAAATGTTCCCTGCTTATTTGAGGTTGGTGACCAGCACATTACGAACCAGCAAGTGAAAATACAGTCATCATTACAAGCAGTGACATCTAAAGGCATGACCTTACAGCTTGCCAGGCACTAGGAGAGCTTGATGAATTACTTTGCTAGCTTGACAGTGGCAGAGCACAGTGAAAATACTAAGTTTCCACAATACCTGTGCTGCATAAAAGCTTCCGTACAAAGTATAACCACAGCTTCTGTAATGTGAAGGTAATGGGAGATGAAGGAATGAAAAACAAGATGAAAGAAAGCAACTAGTTTTAAGGAACACATGAAAAACAAGACGTCTCTGTGGCAGGGCAGCAGTGAGAGACTTCTCCCTTGAGAAAATTACTTTCATTCTCCTTTCTTGTTGGTTATGTCTCTATTGCCTGTTTGCTGGTTTTATTCCAGGCCTGTCTTCTAATACATACTTACACACTTGTCAAAGGTCCTGTGCAAAGGAAGTATGAAAGTAAACTGCACCTCCGAGACACCAGCCACAGAGGGAAAAACTTGCGTGAAAATGAAAGCCAGTATGATGTGGCATAGAACTACGGCACTGTCTTAAGGGGTGTTTCTGTTCTTAGTGTTGTTCTGTCTATGCTAGGATTAGGCCTAGCTTAAAATAAGACCAATAGAAAGGGTTGGAAAAGCACATCTGCACACAAAGCTAGTCTGCTCTAACTTGCATCAGTTTACAGATATATTGCCTATCTGCTCTGTGCAGAGCCCTTCCATCAGCTCAGCTTTTCCCATAGCACTCACTGTAGGAGCCATGCAACTCAGGAATGGCTCAGCCCACAGTATTAGTGGATGAATCCACCGCTGGCCCGAGCAGTGATAGGCAGAGGCGAGGCAAGGTCTCCACGTACTCATCAGCTTTCACAGTAAACGGACCAAGTTTCTCTCTTCCACTCATCCCTGTCTCATTTCCCCCAGCAGAGCAGTAGCAGAGCTCTATTTGGAGAGCAGGTGCCATACAGCCACCTCATCCCCTAGCTGAATGCTTGAGACCCATTTCCTTGGCCAGAAACTAACTATAATCTTAAGCTGCAGTCACCCGCCCCAGCCCCTTGTGAAGGTTGTACTGACCTGACTCTCTTGAGATCTCCTCAACATTCCCTAATTCTACCCCTTTGCTCAGAGCTTTCTCTCCTAAACCCAGAGTGAAAACCAGTGACTCTCCAAGGCAGATACCAAAGCCAAGCTGAGCTTCATGGCTATATTAATACGGAAATTAAGAGTAATTGGAGGAAGTGTTCTTACCTCCATATATAGCATTGTACTAAATTGCTGCACTATTTCTAGCATCCATATTTTCACATGAATGCTTAAGTACTAAAGCCAGTTCAGATCCATAGCAATGAAGAAGGGCTATAGAGGAGAAATTTGTTTCTTAACTTATATAACTGCTAAAGTCAGACAGAAAAGTGACTTAATTTGAAGATAAAAGTAGTTCCATGAGAGGAAAATAACAGGCATATATAACTATTTAATCTTTCAGAAAAAGGTGTCTGGAAAAACAGCTGGAAGAAGCAGCCAGCTGAGCTCCAGTGAGCAGAGAGGGGAGCTTCTTCTAACAACTAACCATGTCAGTGTCAATGGCAAATTCTTTCTTCCTTCACCAAGTGATGATCAGATGACATGCCCCACCCTCACAGAAGTTTTAACTGTGTTATATCAAGATCAAAACACACACACACAAAGGCTTTACTTGGAGACAAGCTCTGCCCTATAGTGAGAGGGATTATTCAATGATAAGGTCTCTTCCATCCAGAGATCCTTTCCATGGGGCGGAGCTGTTGACAGGTTTTTCTCTAGGGTAACTTGTCCCTGATGATCCTGGGGCTGCCTTGGAGCAGTGGCAGAGGCACACAGGAGAACAAGAGCAAGCAGGGGGGATGCAGCAGAGGCTCTGGGGGACACAAGAAGGGAGAGGAGTACAGACAGGCTGTGAGTGCAGGTATTACCAACAGGGAGCCTCTAATTTAACAAGATAAGGCAGCAAATTGGGTAGACGTGCTAGGAG
>VZZY01008165.1:7503-31938 GCA_013400335.1 Eurystomus gularis
GGCCCGGAGCGGGGGTCCCGGCCTGGCGCGGCTGTGCCCGCCCCGCCCCGCCCCGTGCGCTGCTCCCGCCTGGGACTGTCGTGGCATCAGCATTTCCTCGGCCCAAGGGGCTGGTATTTACGCTGGCAGGCTTCAAAGCGACCACAGAAAACGCTTCCTCTACGGACCCGGGAAGAAAATGCTTCTGTGGCAGCATGATAAAATCTCAATTCATTAATTCTCCGTTATTACCTTGAATTGTTGTACAGTATTTTCACTTATAACTCCCGATTCTCTTTTTTTCCCCTCCCCTTCTCTTACTAGAGCAATCATGTTTGAAATTAAGAAGATTTGCTGTATTGGTGCTGGTTATGTTGGTGGGCCAACCTGTAGTGTTATTGCACAGATGTGTCCTAATATCAAAGTCACTGTTGTGGATGTCAATGAGGCCAGAATCAATGCCTGGAATTCAGATACGCTCCCAATCTATGAGGTAAACTTGTCTCACTGTTGTCTCTTTGTCCAGCCAGTGTTGCATTTGCTTCTCTCCCACCACATGGCCCTGTGGAAGCCTGATAAGTATAGCACAGTGATGTCCTTCAAAAAGACTGTTCTGGAACTACTGCTTGTCACTACTGCTCATTGAACCAGGTTTTTGAAATAACTTCCTATGTCTGATGCATGCTCATCTTAACCATGTTGTAAGATGGGAACAGTCACATCCCTGATTCACTCATACCATAAATCTGCAATCTGGCCTGGAGAGGCTAGGCCAGGTACGCGCTTTTAAAAATGTATCACACTGTCACTCCTTCTTTACAGAATTACTTTAATTTGAAGATATGTAAAGCATTTTTCTATTTTGCCTCTATTAGCACTTGTTACTTTTTACTCTTTTTCATCCTTAAAGAATAGGTCTCTTTTTTCTTTCCTTCATTCTTTCATGAGATCCAATTTTTACAGGTTTGAGTTCTCTTCTTTAGTGGGAGCAAAAACTTATCTTCACTTGGTTCCCAAAGACAAGGCATGTTGCCTGGTACTAACAGTTATTCTTTTGCTATAAGAAGTCTTCTGAATCTGTGCTGTAATGCTAATGCAGTTTTTTCATCTTAAAACCAAACCTATGCTGTGACTTAAGTGAAGATGAGTAGACCTCCTTTGTCACACTCTTTCGAGGGAAAATGTGAGTAATGCTCAGATTAGCAAGAGACAGGAATAAAGATCATGAAAGCAAGTACTTTGTTTTCTGTTAAACACTTAGACTGAATGGGTTAGTGTGCTGGTTTTGGCTGGGATAGAATTAATGTTCTTCACAGTAGCTAGCATGGTGCTATGTTTTGGATTTACGTTGGAAACAGTGTTGATAACACAGGGATGTTTTTGTTACTGCTGAGCAGAGCTTCCACAGAGTCAAGGCCTTTTCTGCTTCTCACGCCACCCCACCAGTGAGCAGACTGAGGGTGCACAAGAAGCTGGGAGGGAACACAGCCAGGACAGCTGACCCCAACTGACCAAAGAGATATTCCATACCATAGGATGTCATGCTCAGCATATAAAGCTGGGGGAAGAAGGAAGGGGAGGGTGTTTGGAGTCATGGCATTTTTTCTTCCCAAGTAATGGTTTTACATGATGGAGCCCTGCTTTCCTAGAAACAGTTGAATGCCTGCCTGCTGATGCGAAGTAGTGAATTAATTCCTTGTCTTGCTTTGCTTGTGCGTGGCTTTTGCTTTACCTATTAAACTGTATTTATCCCAACCTATGAGTTTTCTCACTTTTACCCTCCTGATTCAATCCCTCATTGAACCAGTGGGGAGTGAGCAAGTGGCTTGAGGTGCTTATTTGCTGGGGTTAAAGTACAACATAAAGCTAGTCTTAGCATGTTTTTTTTTTTTTAAAAAAAAAAAACCAAACCCACCAAAAAACCTCACATCTGTTTCCTGGAATGATGTCCTTTACTTACAAAGAATGTACAAAAACTGCCAAGAATTAGTTCAGACAGTTGTGAAATTGAGTCATTGCACAGTGAGGTTTTTTGTATTTTTTTTATTTTTTTTTTCGTATGTGGTGTCAGAAACCACCTTTCTATTTACATCCCAATAAGATGATAGTTGGAATGCTTGATGGGTTGTTACATGCTAATCTCTGTGCTGACTTTTTTTCCTTTTAAGTAGGTATTTGATATAAGGTAAGACAGCAAAAACATCTTGCATAAGAAAGCTTCTGCGTTGTCTTCCTCTTTCTCCTTGCAGTGAACCTTTGCCTTTCTGGCACTTAAATATCTCATGTCATGATAGGCGTGTCTCAAGTTGCAGACTTGATTGCCAGGTTACAGTGTATGATTTTTATTTTTCAAACAAAGTTAAGACTTCTTTTATCTATGACTACTATATGTTAGTGAATTCATGTTGTAGCCCATTCTAATATGGAAGACTGCTCATGTACACATGGTCTCCTGCTCCTCTTGTCTGAGTGGAGGTGTTAAGGGAAGGGAGCGGGAAGTGTTACAGCACAGTACAAGTCTCTGGAAAAAATCACATCAGACTGTGCCTGTGATACTTCTGTGCTGCAGGTGTGGGGCCATAAGTGGTCCAAAGGTGGATGGCTGCCAAAAGGAGTGGTCTTCATCTCCTGTTTATCTCTGCTGCATTTCTGGGCTTGCTAATTTGGTGGAAGACTTCTTTGTGGGTTTTTTTGGTGCTGATCTGCTGTTGGGGAATGTGTAACTGAGGGAAAAGGAGTGTTGGGATTACTTGTTTTGTTTGCAGCCTAGGGAATATTGTGAGACTTTACTTCTTGTATCTATTTAACACCATTTTATGGCTATTTCCTTACTTGTTGCTTGTGGAAATAGAATAGAGCATGGGAATAACTGGTGCCTAAAATCAAATTGTGCAAATAACAGTCCAGTGTGGCTGAAAGTTTCAAGACAACATTGTGAGTGTTTTGAGTAAGAAAGGGTGCTTTTTTTCGCTATGTAAATCTACAGAAGCTTTACTTTACATCTGGCAGGCTGAAAGCATGCCATACCGAGGGGTGGGGAAAAAGGTCTCTCTGTATCTGAAATGATGTGCTGTTTGTTTAGGTGTTCGGTTTACGGTTGTTCTGATTGCATTAACCTAAACTGCTTTTTCTGCTTTTTTCAGCCAGGGTTAAAAGAAGTGGTAGAATCCTGTCGAGGAAGAAACCTCTTCTTTTCCACCAGTATTGATGATGCCATTAGAGAAGCTGATCTTGTATTTATTTCTGTAAGTTTAGGGGGAGAAGGTGGTTGTGTGTCTTTTCTTTTCTCATCAAATCATTAGGTTGCTTTTATGTTAGGAAGAGGCTTTTGTTTTGGTGTATAGCATAGCATAAAGTTAGCAATGTCATGTCACTGTGTCACCTTGTCATTCTGTGCACTGTGGGAAAATATTTTATTTCTTATAGCCAGTAGAATGTTTGACAGGCTGTAAATCAAAATGATGATGTTGATTTTTAGCTTGGTTAGATGTATTGGGTCTTAGAGCAGAGCATAGTGCAGATCTGTCACTGCAGTCTCCCACTGAATTCCGTGGGACTTTAACAATAACGATGCGGTTCCTAGATAGGGATGCAAAGTCATATACTGATTATTGGGTTACAAAGACGACTTATTTCTAGAAGCTTTTAAAAAATGATGTATTAATGGAAGAGGGACTGGCTTTAATATTTCTAAGCTGTTGACACTACTAGGAGGAGGATCCAGTCAGTGTGACCTGTAATCTAGAAGGTTTCTCCTAATGCAGAAATCCAAAAGAACTGATTGCTATTCAACTTGGTGGCCACAGTTGAGGTTTTTTTGTTACTCAAGTCCTCTTCTTGAGAGCTTCTTTTTGTTAGGGCACCTCAGTACAGAGCTCTCTTTCTGATAGTATTTTTCTCTGCTCATTAAGTCCAAAACGAATGCTGCTTGGCTGGATGACTGCCACTAGTACAGCCCATGTATTGCCACCTGTCCTTGGCTTAAAACATGCTGTTGTGTTTTACGTGTTGTTGCCATTTACTTCTCTCAGTTTGTAATGAAAAGGACCCTCTGTCTTCATCTAAATGATGCATTTTCCCTCATGTTGCCTTGTTTGTGTGCTTCAGTATAGCAATTTCTAGCAGCTTTATACTTAAGTTTCACTGCAAAGTGGTTTAAACTGTAACTCCCTCACTAGCTGCAACATTTTAATGTGAATTTTTGCACTCCTAATGTGGGACAAGAAACAAAAGGTGGCTGTCTGTAATCATGAGGAAATTACTGATGTTTCCAGAATAAGGACTAAGTTTCACCAAAGCCTGCAGAGCTGCTATGAATTGCTCTTGTTCAAATTCTATTTGAATAGAGGCCAGTGAGCTTTCTTTAGAAGACAAAATGAGTAATTGAGAAAGCTAATGGCTGTTCATCTGATATGGTAACTGGAATAATTCTAGGGTAGCAGCAAGCTGGACTCTGGGAAGGAAAATGTCTGTCATTTTTAACAAGTTCACCTTGTCAGTACCTCTCTTAAGAGGCCTGTAACATTTCTTACCCTTCTGTGTATTTGTAACTAGGTTAACACTCCAACAAAGACCTATGGGATGGGAAAAGGCCGAGCAGCTGATCTGAAATACATTGAAGCTTGTGCTAGACGAATTGTACAAAACTCAAATGGCTATAAAATTGTCACTGAGAAAAGCACAGTTCCAGTACGTGCTGCTGAGAGCATTCGTCGAATATTTGATGCCAATACTAAGCCTAACTTGGATTTGCAGGTAAGTGTAATCTTTGAGTTGTGTATTTAAAGGCTGGTGGTTGCTTTTGGCATTTATCTGTTGTTTATTTCTGTACCTGTAGGTGCTGTCTAATCCAGAGTTCCTTGCAGAAGGAACTGCTATCAAGGACCTGAAGAACCCAGACAGAGTGCTTATTGGTGGAGATGATTCTCCAGAGGGACAGAAAGCTGTCCGTGCTCTTTGTGCCGTCTATGAGCATTGGGTGCCCAAAGAAAAAATCCTCACGACAAATACCTGGTCATCAGAACTTTCTAAACTGGTTAGTGTTACTCACTGCTGCAGTCTGCAATGAGCAAAGGGTGTAAGTGAGACAAAGCTCAGAAGCAGAAGTTCACTGACACAGAGTGATGCAGCTGGGAAAGACAGATGGGGTTGGGAGGACCCAATGTGTATGTCAAAGGATATTAATCTTTTTCATTTATCTCAGCTGAGCTAATAGATGATACCAGCTTTCCATGAAATCCTTTTCTTACTTTTATTGCTATGTTATTTATTACTAAGAGAAAACCTCCAGTGCTGCAGAAACTGGCTACCCTCATAAAATGGTTCAGACTCTGCAAGTTAAGCATTAACATTATTTTGCTTAGATCCCATTAACTGGCATTTATGTATTAACTAGTTTGTTACCATTTTGTATCTCAGCAGAGTTACATAGATCCTAAACTAATTCTTCCAGTAGTAACTCCCTTCAGTCTGTTGTGGGCATCTTTGTTTCTGGCAAAATCAAGTTCTCTTTACTGTTTTTTATTTACAGGCAGCTAATGCTTTCCTTGCCCAAAGAATCAGCAGCATTAACTCAATCAGTGCTCTGTGTGAAGCTACCGGAGCAGATGTTGAAGAAGTAGCAAGAGCTATTGGAACAGACCAAAGAATAGGAAATAAGTTTCTCAAAGCCAGTGTTGGTAAATGAAATTTTTTTTTTTCCTCTTCTGGCCTTCTGTTTAATAGTGCAATAGGTCTACCAGCAGTGTTTTGAAGTGATCTGATACTCTGAAGTCTTCTACAGCATGTGTGTGAAAACGTTGCTGCAGAGTACTAGTATGAATCAGATTTTTCTGGTAAAATGTCTAGGACTGAGGTTGTTCTAGACACTGGAAATCTGAAATCCAGGAGTTCAGGGTGCATGGTTTATACTGCATGGGACACTGGAATGAAAAGCCGGAATGTTGTTTTTCTGAAGCATCACTGGTGATACTGGTCTCCAAGATGCCTTCCCAATTGTAACTGCTGCAGTTCTGTTTGGAAGTTACCTGAGGAGAGAGATGCTTCTAAGTCAGAATAGGTGATGGCAACTTCTAATTTGTAGGATTAATTCAGTTGTTTAGATTTACTAGAGAGTAAGATGTGATAAAATGCTGATCAGTACAACAAGCTTTCCAACTTACAGGCCAAGACTAAAGCCTGTCTGTATGGCTGCAGTCTTCATGCTACAAAAGAGAAAGTGTGACTTTTAAATGACCTTATGAAATTCAGCCTCTCCTAGAGTCAATACAAGACTGAAAAGTAGATAACAAATACATTACAGAAATACCTGTTAGATTCTTATAATTCCTTCTACAATGTATTGCTTCTGGGACTCTGCAAAGTTCTAGGGGTCAAGGATCCCTCTAGTTGTCTCAGTTCTTCCTTAGCTGTGATGATCTTTGGTTCTTGGCAATGATTAGATATCCATTTGGAGGTGTGGGAGGAAAGAACCTAATCTTGAGAAGAACATAAATGTTCTCAGAAATATTAATCTAAATGTCTAGGTGGAGGGAGAGCAAACCCAGGGACTTGTTCACGTAACTGTAATAATAAAAAACCCTAGGGGCTATCTTACCATGTGTTTCCCTGAGACTAGGTTAAAACTTCTAGAACCTGGAACCTGAAGCAGATTTTAAGACTTCTGTAACTGGCAAAGTAAGTTAGTCCAGGAGTTGGATTTTGAGAGATTCTTAAGGTTTTCATTTGCTGGCAGTGAAGTACTGGGAGAAATTAGAGTGCTGACTGCATCAACGATTCCCAAAAACTACTTGATTCCAAAGGCTGGGTTAGAATAGTACCTTAGTCACCTGTAAAATAACTATTTTCTCTTTCAGGGTTTGGAGGTAGTTGTTTTCAGAAGGATGTCTTGAATTTAGTGTACCTCTGTGAGGCACTGAACTTACCTGAAGTAGCCCGCTACTGGCAGCAGGTACAAGTTTTTCACTAACTTTTGAGGGGGTGGTGTTTTTTTAGCATTCAGCTTTCAGGCGTTGAACTTTGGAGCATTGTCCACCTATAATCTGTTTTATCTTTAAGAAGCAGATACCTTAATGTTGATCACCTTTACACTTTAGGGCCCTCAGCCTAACACTGGCGTTTGATACTCATGGGTGCATAAGCTTTTGGAGGGTGAATCAAATGGATTGGGAAGTTGTCTAGAAGTAGCAGTAGAAAATGTGAAGTACCTGCATGTCTGGACTCCTGTCTTCCTCTTGCACTTAGTTATTTCTATCCACTTTGAATTCAGAACTTAGGATCTTTTCCTCGGGGCTACTTCTACCATTCTTTTCTGTAAGAACTCAGCAGAACTTTCTTTTCTTTTAAATAAACATGGTTGCTGCTGTTCCCTGGTTAGTGTTAGGAGTAGATGGGAAGATGTGGATGCTCTCAGACCTAGCACCAATGGAGCAATATCACGGAATCACAGAATTGTTATGGTTGGAAAGGACCTCCAGGGTCATCAAGTCCAACCTTCTCCTAGCATAATATCGGGATGCTCAGTCTGTACTAGCAAATGTTTCCCTATTAACTAGTGAAAGCACCTCACCCCTCTTCCCACTCCTGACTGAAGAGGCGTCTTTGACATGTGTGGCGTGGTCAAAAGAACAGCTTTGGTTTATTATCCTGAATTAGGCTGCTGTGATAAAGTACAAGGCTGCTCAGCAGATGCCTACAGAATATCAAGCACATTATTTGCCTACCTTATTAGCAGCTTTCCTTTTTTAATCTTCCCTTTGGCTACCCTTTTTCCCACCCCCTTTCTTCTCAAAAAAAAACTGCTGCCCAATAACTTGCCAATAATTACATTTTCATCATTGGTTGGTTGTGCCACATCCATGTTGAAGTCCAGTATTTCTTATACCATTATCTAGGTCATCATAGCCATGTAGTGCTGTTGGAGTGAGTTACTTAGGCTCTGTGGCTTCACAAGGTTCTATTCCCCAAAAGGTCCCTAGTACTCCCTTCCAATTGTCTGAAGGTTGGCTGGATCTCACTCGTAATTTCCCCCATAACTACTTGTAAAACTCGGCCATCTCTCACAGTGCTATCTGACTTTAGTCAGCTTCTTACATTGTCTGTGATGTCCAGTGGCTTTCTACATCCTGTTCAGATAGTTTAACCTCCAGCCAAGGGCTAGCCAGCAGCCTGCTTTCTTATTTGTGGCTATAACTTTAATTGCTTGAGACAGGGAAGATGTGGGTTTTATGCTGTCTGCCTCTGAAGAGGTTCAGATTGACATCTTCCTTAAGAATGTGCTTCACTAGGGTAGTCTAGTCCATAGTGGAGAGGCTTGCAGTCCCATCAGTGAAGAGAAACTGACGTACTGCATGGACCCTGTGAAGCATCCAGGAGTGTAGTTTTTGGATGCATTGGCACCGGAGGAAAAGAGAAGGAGCCCTAGGTTCTGATATTTGCTTCTGGAACAGCTGCTTTGACTGGGTGTAAGATGTAAGCAGACAGCCTCTAGAGCAGCAGGAAGTAACCATGTTACCTTACTGATAATCTGATGAATAAGGAGAAGTTCATACTGCCTTGAAAGAGACCAATTGGTTTGTCCTTTCAGAGGCACAAGGGTCCTTCTCAAAATGCAACCTACTTGGTATCTTGGCAACCCAAAGGCATAGGAACTCTTTACAGTTTGCTCTGCATGGAGGTGTTGTTTTTTTCAACTTAACAAAAGCCTAAAAGGTTGCATGATTAATGTAAACAAACTAGTTTAAAGTGCTTTTAATGCATTTATGCTCTCTAACTCTGTTTCAAGAGCCATTTTTTGCAGTGTTTCTATATGGCTTATTAAGCTGTGGACAAATCAGTAAGAACAGCTGCTTCAGAGTTAGGATAAGGTGAGGTGCTGTGTTCATGTAGTGCAGCCCCCTTACCTGCACCTTCTGCTTCCTCAGAGCACTATCGTCTCGCAGAGGTCTATCTGCCCTGGCCCACACTGACCACATCATGTAATGCACACATGTGCACCTGCATAGGCAACTGTGTGAACCCCTTCTTTGTGGCTACTGCACTGTCAGCAGCTCTGCCCAGTGCTTGCACGTGGGAGACCTCAGGCCTGTCTGAGGACAGGATGCAAATTCTGGAGGATATGCTGATCAGAGCAGCCTCAGAATCCTAACTTTTATTCTCTCTAGCCCTCAGAGAGGACAGGACTTTAGAATACTGAAATCTTAATTCCTTGAAAAGGTACCTACAGAAAGAAGTGTTCCTCTTACTCTGTCAACTGTTGATTTTTTTGCTCCATCACCACTCTGAGTTGCATAAGTCTCACTGCTTTTATTTCTTTTCCTCAAATCTGGTTCACCAATATCCTTCTACTGTATAGTTTATAGCTTAGGTTTCATTGGCTGCTGCTCTTAATTCTTTATTTTGGTTGAAAGTCTGAAAACCAAGAGGGAAGTGTAGTTCTTCCCAGTCCATGTTAAACACTGGGATGATCCCCATCTAGATGGGGATACCTACCTTTCCTATTCTACTAGTAATCCAGTGCCCTCTGTGTGTTAAGGGCTGGAGACAAAGTATGAAGCAGGCTGCAGGAAAGTACAGGAACAACTGGAGTGAATGAACCCACTTTTGTGTAATAACAAATGAAACACTTAAATATCTGCTTTAACCACACTAGTTTTGTGTATTGAGAGCTGTTAGTGTGGGTTTAAAAGGCTAAAAATGTTCTTACAGTTGTTATACATGGCATGTAAGGAGGTGTGGGTCTGGCAATGGGATGTCCGTCTGACATCTAGTACACAAACACTGGAATTGCTTGCCATGTTTCTGCCTAGAATAGTCAGTTGTAGATTAAAAAAAAAAGCAATCTGAAAAAACCCTAGCCTTTGGACTAGAGAACGCATGATAGTATGTGTGTATATGCATCTACAGTCACTGACTAAAATAGGATTTGTCTCAGAATTTGATAAATTAACTAAATTTATCTTTGGATTATTTATGATACTGAGTAAAAATACTTGGCTTTCTCTTCTAAGCCTCTGTTAAGCTTACGTGTGGGTAGCTTGGCATGATTGTTAATAGAATTTGTGTATAGTTAAAAATGGCTTACTTCTGCACCATCATGTTTTACATAATTGCAGGTAATAGACATGAATGATTATCAGAGAAGAAGATTTGCTTCCCGGATTATTGACAGCTTGTTCAATACTGTCACTGATAAGAAGATTGCTATTTTAGGGTTTGCATTCAAAAAGGATACTGGGGACACAAGGTAAGACAGCAAATTCAGTTCCCTAATGTGGATTCCCTACACTGGTCACCAGCTATGCAGCTAAACTCCCCTAGTTGAATTGCATTAATAAAAATAGATCAGATGTGGGACCCTTAACTCCTTGTAACTGGTTTGTAACAAGGATTAGTCTCACTGAAATGGGTAAGACAAAAGACTCTTGCCCTCTACAACATACCTGAATCATTCAGAAGCTAGAGCAGATAACTCTAGTCCTTGTGAACTTGCACAAGCAAAGATAGATTTTGACAGAGTCCTTCCATTCTCCATAGAAAAGAATTCAAATGTTTTTGCAAATGGTTTTAAATGGCCAAAAGCCAAAGCTTCAGGTTTGTTTCCCAATGGTGGTTAATTCTGTTTTCCTGCAAAACTCAGTGAAACTCCCCAACTGCAGCTGGTGGGAAATGATTATAAGCTTGATGCATTGTTAGTCATATTCAATAGGAGTTCTGGGTCTTAGTATCTCTCTTGCATGATTCAGCAAGAGAGATGTAAACTTATTTTTCATATTACTGTCATTGGTGTCCATCAAGATCTAGGTTTGCTGCTGGCATGGATTACCACTAAGATGTTTAACATCAACCCAGCATAAAAGCTCTGACATTGCATATCATGACACTTGAATACTTCCATTGCTTAGAACATGCCACCTGATTCTCTGATTCTCTTCCCTAGAGAGTCATCCAGTATCTACATTAGCAAGTATTTAATGGATGAAGGAGCAAAGCTCCATATCTATGATCCTAAAGTACCTAAGGAACAAATCCTCTTGGATCTCTCACATCCGGGTGTCTCAGAAGATAACCAAGGTAAGAATGCTCATGTAAAGCTTATTTACTCCTCTCTCCCCACCCTATTCTCAAAATACAAAAGGTCTGTTTTAAAAACTAAAAACTCATTTTCACATTTTCATCACGGCAATGATGTGCTGTTGGTTACATTTACTAGAAGATTGTCATAGCTCAGAGGATTCCTGTAACTCTTCCCCCTTTCCCCGTACCTTTTATAGATAAATGTTAATTCCATGCTACTGTAAATTTTTCTTTGCATGTATTCAATATAATATTTATAAAATTTTTTTCTCTGCATAATTGAAAGAAGAATGTCCAAAAGTAGGAGAGACTAGTGTTGTTCTGCTGGCTCCTTTGGGTCCTGAGTCTTAACCTTGCCTTAGTTCTTGCTTGCATATCTAAAAGTAGAAATTAACTAGTTCTGGAATTCGCCATAAAGCATTCTCCCTTCCCCCATATCACTTCCAAATTAATTTGTTCCCTTAAATTCAAGATAACTTTAAAGTAATCATCTGTGACTAGAAGTTTCTTGGGGAGAATCAGGGAGTATTTGGGATTCTTGTTTTCTTACTGGGGAGAGGGAGGATGGAGATGATGGGTGGATGGGGGAGAAGGATAACCGGACTTCTGGAGGTGAAGAGAATGAAGGAAAATGAGCTGTGATGAGGAAGAATGAAGGGTGTACATGATTTGACATGCCTTTGAATTAGAAGGGGGAAGGGAGGGCTGCCTCTAGGCAGCTGCTGAGGCAGTCAGAGGATGAAGTCAGCCCTTGGTGGGTTCACACCAGAGAAGATGCTCATGGCCTAGTGTTAAATAGGAACTGTGATGTGCTGCGATTGTACAGGCAGTGACTTTTGTGAGAGTTGGCATTTCAACACTCCATATTGACCTCTAATTCTAGAGGTACTCTTCACTGCTTTAAATGAAGTTTAAAAGCTTAACTTCAAACACTTAAGTGCTCTGCCTATTCAGATGCCAGGTACAAGCTGCTTTCATTTTAAGTAAGTGAAATCAAAGTGACAAATGTCTTGATAGGAAACATCTCTGAGTGAGTTACTTGGAAATCCTTGTTTGTGCAGGGCAAGGAAGGAGACATGTTTGCCAGGAGTGTACTAGATCGATGCTAAAGATGTGTGCAGAATAAACTTTTATTTTCCTTCTGTTACAGTGTCTCGGTTGGTCACTATCAGTAAAGATCCCTATGAAGCCTGTGATGGAGCTCATGCCCTTGTAATATGCACCGAATGGGACATGTTTAAGGTGAATGTTATCCTCAATTTAAACTAAAGAAAACTAGAGGGAGTGCTGTGCTGCTTATCCATTCTATCTGCTCTAATTGCCCTTTACAGGAGTTGGATTATGAACGCATTCATAAGAAGATGCTGAAGCCTGCATTTATCTTTGATGGTAGGAGAGTTCTAGATGATCTTCACAATGAACTTCAAGTTATTGGCTTCCAGGTAATCAGCTGGATGATGCTGCTTCTTAGGTTTCTTTCCTTCTAGGCATGGTCCCCTTCTGGATAAAGGAGGCCAAACCCAGATTTTATGCATACCCAGAAGCATTTTGATATTCTTACCAATAGTCCTGTCAAAGCTGAGGCACAAGAATGTTCAAATTAGCAAGGTGCAGCTTAAATAGGCAAAGCAGGCACCTGTGAAAGGCTGTTTTTGAAAAGACTCTTTGCAACTCCAATCCCAATCCCTGGGCACACTGTGCTTTGTAGCTTCTGTTATTCCTAGTGTTCATGGAATGTAGTCATGGTCCTGGGTTGAGTCTGTAGATACCTCATAGGCTGACATGATTATGTTAGCTTGCCACGCTCACTCGTTAAATGTGTTTTCTCTTTCAGATTGAAACAATTGGGAAGAAGGTGTCAGCCAAAAGAATTCCTTTTGCTTCTTCCTGTGAAATTCCCAAGTTCAGCCTACAGGACCCACCCGTCAAAAAGCCCAGAGTATAATGTTTAATAGTTACTGAAGGGAATTCTGTGGACCTTCTTAGTGATAATAACTGTAAGCCTGTGCTTTTTTTAAGGAAAGATATTTTCATAAACTAAACCAATTTTACACTAGAAATGGTACCTGGTACATGTGAATTCAGTCTATTTTCAAATCTCTATTTTTATAGCAATTTTTTTTGGTTACTGAAGATGGTACAGACCTGTTTTTAATAATGAATCATCTTTTAAGTGGAAACATTACCTTCAAACTGCAGATTTCTGCTTCCAGAAATGCTCCTAAATTGCACTTTAAAGGTTTCAAGCGATATGAAAGCAAAAGAAACAGAATATCTTTTTACTTTAGTCCAGTTATGGACCGTGATCAGGAGCTTTGGTCTCACCGATTTTTCATTTTCTTTTGGAGTAATTCTCGTGCCCAGTTAAATGCTTGCTCTAACCGGCATTGAAGTCAAAAGATAAGCTCTAAATGGATTTGGTAGGTTTTGGGTTGAGCCTTAAAACAGAGCTGCCTGCAACAATAATACTGTGATCCTGGCTGGGATCAGCTGGCACTGGTGCAGTCTAAACTGCATCGGCTGGGAGGCCAGATAGTTCTGCAGGCAGCGTCTATCAGGTGACTAATGACAGTGGACAAGGGGTAGAACTGATCCACTGGCAGATCTTAACTTACTTGGTTCTTGCCTACATTCCGTGTGCAGCCACAGAAATTATTGATCTAAGCAGATTCCTGGGGCAGGTTTTTCCTGAGTTACAGCAATACAACCCGTCTTCAGCAGAGGAGCATTCTGCTTGTTTGCACATTGAATTTAAGCAGAATTAGCTTAATTTGGTGTCAGTTCAAGCAGAAAGCAAATATTGGCTTCAAAGCTACCTGATGGTTATCTTTTTCCTTCCTATCTGCTTACATACTTCATCTGAAAGCAGCTTTCTTAATGAATCTGCAAAAATTATTCTCTGCTGTTAAGAAATTATTAAAAATAAAATTTCAGCCCCATGCGTTAGCTTGCTACCTCATTTAATTAGCAGGAATGAATACTTCCTATGTTATCATGGTATTTTTGCATTTATTATTACTTCATTTCTACTTGTTTTTATTATTCTCAATTGGCCAGTGCTATTAAAGTCCTTGAGATGACAGTTTGTGTTTGGCTTGTTGCATGGGGTTGTGAAATGGAGGGGAGGATAGAAGATGACTGTGAACAGGTTTCAGACTAGGAGGCACAGATGTCTTAGTTGTGTAATGGTAGCGTTAGGATGTTAGAGGATTGTCCTGTAACTAGTCACTTAACACCTTCTGAACTTATTCAACAAGTATGCCTTCAAGTATGCTGTTTTACTATTGATAGTAAAAGATCAGTGTTGTGTTAGTAATGAGTGCTGTTATAATAAATTTTGTCTACATTTCTGTGGGTCAATAGTTAAGCTCTAGACATATATTTAAGACTTAAGGAACTCGTAGAACAGTTTGGGCAGACAATACCAGACAATGTTAGCTAGCTGAAATACTGTGTCCTTGAACCAGACGCTTTCAGATTCTGCATGCTAATGGCTTCCACATGGGGACGACTTATGCAGTGATCACTCAGAACTTTGGGCAAATATGCCTCAGGCTTTTTGTCCAATAATAAGATTCTTCTGTGAGGAGCGTATCAGAAGCTACTCAGAGTGGGAATTATGGGGTCTTAAAATCCAACTGTCATCTTTATCACACCATCTCCTCTTCCTGACTCACTAGCACTGCTTTCACACAGTGTTCACAGAGCAGGGACAACCCTGGGACAGTGGTGGTAGTTGTAAGCATTGTAATCCAACTGGTAGACCACCCTGCCTTTGCAGGCAGGCATCTTCTTGACTACCTCTGCCCTATAGCACATGGGAGGACAGGCTGGTCATTTCTCCTTGGGGCTTAAGAAGAGGGTGCTGAAAAGCTGTGCTCAATGGATCTCTTGTCCTGAACTGCTTCAGGGCTCATCATAACGGCCAGGGTGAGCAGAGCCTTCAGACAATCAGGATGCTTTCCAGAAACTTGCACACAGGGGTAATAGTTGTGCCTTGGTATGGGACCTCTAAGTAGGTGGATGAACCATTAAACTCTTGTGTGAGGCGTTGTTTCTTAGGAATGTGCAAGGCTGCTCAGTGTTCCTGAGGCTTCCAGTGGCCTTTCACACATCATCCCAAGGAGATGGAGGAACTAGGTGCTATACCCCGTTTCTCCTGCAGACTTAGTCAAAGCCTGGATTATGACTTGTGGCTTAATCATAGACAAAGAACATGCAAGTTCAGCACAGCAGGATCACTCCAACTCCCCTTTCTTAGGAGAGGGAGAGCAGTAGGTCCTTTCTGAAGAGCAACAAGGGGTAAAACTGGTATTTCTCTTGCTTGCTTGGAGAGTCAGCTTATTTAGTTTCTTGGCAGCTGCATTCTTTCAGTGGGACACTGGGATTGTGGGATGAATTTGGTCTGAGCAGCTGGTGGAGCATGCCTCTGGGATCCTGCAATACTTAACCTTGTATATATGCAAGAGAACCTCACCACAGGCCAAAAGAGAGAGCTTCAGAAGCTTTTGCAGCAGTGTGAATCATAAGCCATCATCTTTGGAGTACAGTTGCCAGGGAAATAAGAATTGGAGGTGACTTGCATTCCTGCTTTGAAGACTTGAGTAGTGTATGTAGGAGATGGGTTTTAATTGATTGAGTCTTTGTCTATGGGATCTTACGCATGGAATTCTTGATGAGAATTGTGTAATATGAGTAATGGACTCCTGTGCTCTGAAATTCTTTGTTCTGGGGTTCTCAATAAAAAGCAATCCCCCGGTAACACTGCTTTTCGCTGCAGAAATGTGAACACAACAGCTGAAGCAAATCCAGCTTTAATACAAGCCTATGAATAGCACGATACAGACTGCAGAAATTAAATCTTACCCGAGATATTGCATTGACAAATTGTAAATGCCAGACACAATGAATTCTTCTTCTGTGTGTCTGTGCTCCACTCCTAGTGCAGCTAAAACTAGTCTGGTTCCAGGCATATCATAGCCAAGAATATTGCAAGTGAATAAAACAACAAACATTTTTCACCAAGGCCGGTACAGGAGTTGTTAGTGGCCAACATGTTTACACTTCTCTCACTTGAGGTTCTCCTGTTGATCTAGAACTTACAGTGGTGCTATAATCTTGCTCAACAGCTGAACTTTGAAAAATATCATAAAAGAATGCGGGAAAAGCATCAGGGGTTATCTGACTGAGTTTGGAGTACTGGGGTCAGATTTCATTCTTGTTTTTTCTGTTCCAAGCTGAGAATTTCTGTTCCAAGTTGAACATCTGCAGTAAGTTGCAACATGTTGTAGTAAAGGCGCATAAATACTTGAAATATTTTTAAATGAAAAGCACCCAATATTAATTCTTGATCAAGTATGAAAAAAATAAACTTGTGTTCATTCTTAAATGAACACTCTTTATTGGCTTAACCTAAAGCCTTGACATCACTGGAGGATGCAGGAGTTCTCGAGTCAGCTGCATAACAATGATGCTTCACACAGCGTAGCAGATGTAACGATGCTAAAAGAGAATATTCATTCTTTTAAAGTCTGTGTCAACCTGAAATCATAATTCTAAAACTCAGTTTGATGTTTTTCTGTTGAAATGAAGATTAGTGTTTCTTAAAATATTTTATGGCAGTTTTATGACAGAAACTGACAGAATGAAGTGATTGACATACAAAAAGAAAATGTCACTAAAAATGAAACTTCATCGGAAACAGAATTGAGGTGGTCATGAAACCTGTGCTGAATTTATAACCAAGAGTTCTGGGAGTTTGCTGCTTTAACATAGTTGTGGAAAAACGTGAAAGGGCAAGAGGTAAGGAAGATGGTTGTAAAAACAGGATTTCTTGACTAGGAGAAGAACTTTAGGACTTGTCCTCAAACATTGTTAAAAACAAAACACTCCTCCAATCTATGAAGTCAAAATGTGACTGCCTGCCTTAGAAACCACAGCAAAACATGCAGTTAGAAAATAGCTTTTGAAATTTGGTACCAGCTGGCAGACAGCTGTGTAAAACCATGAGATCATCTTCTGAACCACCCAGCAGCAATTTGTAAGAGAATTCTAACATGAAATAACATTGGAAGCATTATTTCTCTCGCTGCAAAGAAGTCAAGGCTAATGACTGTGCAATGTCCTCTTCTTCCAGTTTGATAATAGCTGTATGGCTCAAAATTCCTTGTTCTGTATTTCTGGTGTCGAGATGCTTAAAGAGCAGTAACTTGGCAAAAACTACGGTAACGTTCTGTTAAGTCTGCTCCGTAGGCAAGTCAAAACCATTATTTATAGTAGGCCCTCCAATAAAGGCTGGCAGCTGTTAAATGCGCGGGTATCCCGGAATTACCGTTGCACCCCTCCCTGCCCACTGCTGCCGAGGGAGTATTGAATTTCCTTACCCTAGCTGATAACCCTCCACTGCTCTGGGGTTCAGTGTTCTTCAGCTGAAGCAGGGCAATTTTGGCTCAAAGTATGTCTCTTCTTTCCAAGACTAGTCGTCAGACTTTTCAAATTTAAAATTTTAAAGGTTTGTTGCTTTTGGTTTGTGGTTTTGGTTTTTTTTTTTTTTAATTAAAAGCAGCAGCCTTGCCTTTCTCTCTGCCTCTACAAAGTACAGCTATTAAGACTTCTGTTTTTCTGTTCTTCAAGGCTCAGGTTTCTCTTCCGCTACCCCGTTTAAGTAGTAGATGCCTTCTAGCTGAAGGCTATTTGTCTTCATAATGCCTTAATATATAATACCAGTTTTGAGGGTGGAGAGATACTAGAACAGGTTTCCCAGGGAAATTGTGGATGCCCCAACGCTGGAAGTGTTCAAGGCCAGGTTGGATGGGGCCTTGAGCAACCTGGTCTAGTGGGAGGTGTCCCTGCCCAGTGGCAGAGGGGTTGGAACTAGATGATCTTTAAGGTCCCTTCTGACTCAACACATTCTATGAATATTGCTGTGCTTTATTTTGTGGAGTATCAGTTGTGCATCGCTGGCCTCAATGGCATAACCCGATTTTTGCTGCCCATGACAGTATCAAGTTTTTCCCATATAAACTTGCTAATTTAATAGCTGTCTTCTAACATCCTGCTGCTCTTGTTGACTACAGTAGTTTAGAAAAGGTAGTACAGCCAGCCACAGTTCTGCACCTGGGCTGGGGCAACCAGCATTATCAGTATAGGCTAGGAGAGGACATGCTAGAGAGCAGCCCTGTGGGAAAAGACTTGGGGGTACCAGTAGATGAAAAGCTGGATGTGAGCCACCAATGTGCAATGGCAGCCCAGAAGGCCAGTCACATCCTGGGCTGCATCAGGTGTGACCAGAAGATGGAGGGAGGTGATGCTGCCCCTTGACTCTGCCCTGGTGAGACCTCATCTGGAGTATTGCGTCCAGCTCTGGCAACCCCAGCACAAGAAGGACGTGGACCTGCTGCAGCATGTCCAGAGGAGAGCCATGAAAAACAATTAGAGGGCTGGAGCACCTCTCCTATGAAGACAGGCTGAGAGAGTTGGGGCTGTTCAACCTGGAGAAGGCTCTAGGGGGGGGAACCCTTACAGTGACATTCCAATACCTGAAAGGGACCTGTAAGAAGGCAAGAGGGAGATCTGTTCTTGAGGGGCTGTAGCGACAGGACAAGGGGGAATGGTTTTAAGCTAGAAAAGAGCAGATTTAGACCAGACATTAGGAAGAAGTTCTTTCATATGAGGATGGTTGAGCACTGGAACAGGTTGCCCAGAGAGGTGGTGGAGGCCCCATCCCTGGAGTCATTCAAGATCAGGCTCGATGAGGCTCTGAGCAACGTGACCTAGGTAGAGTCATCCCTGTTTATTGCAGGGGGGTTGCATTAGATGGCCTCTAGAGGTGCCTTCCACCCCAACACATTCTATGATTCTATGGGATTACCTGCATGATGAGCGTTTGGGACCAGACAGCAAACTCCTGGCATGTTTCCCAAATAACTTCATGAAGATAAAGCTGAGGCCAGTTCCACAATGGTATCTAATGACCATAGACAACCGACAGTTATTAGGGAGAGATGCGCTTTAAACTATCATGACTGTAAAGAGAAGAATTTACAGCTGCGAGTGCACACTAAGCCAGGGGTTTATTTCTGCTTGAGCTCAGTATGATACGTAACAGATTTCACATTTCATCCACGGTGCAGTTCCCTTCTCTGCACTCAGGTTTGTCAGCCAGAGCAGGTCTTGGGGGGCAGGTAACCAGACCAATCAAACACAGCCACACCTTTAGACTGGGTTTTTAACTTCCCTTTAATGTAAGACAATACCTATGGAGTAGAAGCACAACACAGAACCGCAGCAGTTCTGCACACCCAGGACCAAAGAAGCACCTGTGCAATTTGCAGGGGTTTGTTACAGTGACAGACCCAAACTAGGGTGGCTCTATTTCTGCTGGGATGGCAACTTCCATTTTCCACATGGTTTCAATTATACGGTATCTACACAAGGTTGATTGTCTTGCCACAAAGGGCTCTCACTTCCTTCAACTTGACACTCGGTGTTCACCGGGGCTCACCCTGTGAGACATGCTTGCACCTGAAAAGTGTCAGCGATCAGCACGGTACAGCTCCGCTTCTCAAGCTGCGGGCAAGAGACACCATCTCTTGAAGGAGTATTTCCGGTACCTCCTCCGGTGTGGTTCACGCTGGCCCGCATCTGGTCCTTTGCCATGTACACAATCTTTTATTAGAACTCCAGTTCCCAGAGCCCCTGCAAGCTGGTATCACATGTGGTAGGATACACCAAAACGTCAGCACCTTTCCAATTACTATTAGCATCTTCCCGAGTATTCAATGCAGCAATACCGATGGTAGTATCAAACCTGTTTACTCAAATCTGTCCAATATTTTTTTCAGCTTGTATTTCTTCCACCTCAGTTCCGTCATTCTTTCAAGATCAATTCTTTCTTCTGATTTCTTGCTGAATGCTAAAAGTACTATGTAGTTGTAGCCTTGCCAGGAGGAATGAAGTAAAATAGCGTGAAGTGTTTTGGTGAGAGAAATTTGTTCTGGAAAGATAGTAAGTTTACTCGTACATCCACCATCTGGTCTCCCGCATTTCTGGAACTGAGTATAATTATGCGCTGAAAAAAAGGATGCTTAAAACCGGCTGCTTTCAATATATTCACTCTTGTTTTCAGATGGCTTTTGTCTTTCTTTTTTCTACTAAGTTCTTTAAGAAGAATTCACCTAATCGAAAGGCAAAAAAGCACCAAAATTATTTGTAGGTATTTCAATGAAATCAAGCAAAACAAGACATTGTTATTTAATGCAATTGTATTGTAGAGTAGAATACTCATTCTTACCAATTCAACAGCAGTTTCAATACATACAGCGGAGATTTAAAACCCACCCCTCCACTCCCCAAATCCCAATTTTCCTCATGCCCCGTTCTGTGAAATAGCTCTGCTTCCTCGTGCTTTCCAGCAGGCAAAGGTGAATTGATTTAATTAAAAATTAATTCCTATTTCAGAAAGTATCAGCAACTTATAGTAAAACCTGCTACAAATCTTGTTCGAGCTGGCAGTAAAACAGCCCCCGATGAGTCAAGTCTGCTCTATCCTTTGGAAAAAGCAGGATGTTGGACCTACACAACAGTTCGATTAATATCAGCGGCTGCTTATACCCAGCGCTTTGTCAGAAAAAGCCCTGCCATAAGCGTGTGTCATCATTTCCAAGGCACTGTAAATAAATTATGCCTGAAACAACAAAATTACATCGCACGCAACAAAGGGCCCCATTAAACCCCAAAGCATCCAAGAGGCAGAACGTAAAGGCAAACCTGCCAATTTGGCACCCGTGATCCTGCCTCGCGCATTAAGTATAGCATAGACCAGGTTTGCCAAAAAACCAGCTGAAGCAGCCCAGGAATGGTACAAATCCCAGTTACTGTCATACTGGTGCATTTAGATGACCTACAGAACACACTAAGTGTAGATAATCAAAAAACAAACAAACAAAAATGATCACTCTATGAGGTGCCCTTGAGCTAAGGTGAGCTTTGTTGCATATTACTTCACCATTTTAACTTTATATAAGAAAATGTTACATGCTCAAGCATCAAACGCTTTTCAGTAATTTACCTGCTTTATAAGAGGAGCGCACTAAAGGCCCGCTAGCAGTGTAGTGGAATCCAAGATCATTTCCTACTTTTTCCCAGTACTTAAACTTTTCAGGAGTTATATACTCCTCAACCTGAGTGAAAAGAATTCATTTTGATCAGGTGTTAATGCAAAGGAGATGGCTATAACTAGCCTGTAGTGAAATGAACAGTTATATCGCAAGATCAGCATTTTACACCCCAAAACTTTGAGCAGTCAAGTCACAAACAGAATTTTCTCTCTGCTTTCTACCAGAAGAATGCCTTACTTGCTTTTCATATTTAGCTGAAAAGTTTTTAAATTAATTTCTAGCTGTTGCTTTATCATTTTCTTCACTCCATTTTTTAATAGTCCTTTTGAGCAAACCATTTCTTGGTCCAAATTATTAAAACAATACAATAGTCCTACAAATCTCTTCACTAACAGTTACTTCAGTGAAACACAGTAACAGAATCTGGCTCTGGCCAGATGACAGAAGGAGAGAATGGTCATTTCCCCAGTGAAGTGGCACCATTACAGGAGAGCCGATGAGATAGTGAAGGGGAGCCAGCTCGAGCCATTATATTTGAGCCCTACTCTGAGACTCTTGTTCTCCAGAATCACGTCTCAGCTCCAGCTGTCTCCCCAGCTAACCGTAGGAAGCAGCAATGGGAAGTCTGCAGAAGATGGGAGGGATTAGATGGCTGAGGTTGTTTTTAGTGAAGAGTCCATCCATAACAGGTGACGGTCAGGTTAAACAAGGAAGCAAATCTTTCCCAGCATCTGCAGTTAAAGGTGAGGACGCATAACAAGCCTCCATTTAGAAAGAGGAAACTTGACTGTGCAACGTACAGACCATAACACTGACTGTAAATGAAAAGCATTTTTACCTTCAGGTGACGTTTCGTTGGTTGCATGTACTGTCCCAGCGTCAAACAATCTACACCTGCTTCCCGCAGTACTGTAAAAACAAAATTCCCTGTTAGTGGCAGAAGGATCATAAGGGATTGTCAGCAATTAGGAAACACCTTCCATCCAAATCCAAACTAAGGTCCCTCCGCAGCACCCTGCGGGGGCTACATCCTCCTCTCCAGCAAAGGGAACTTGCAACCTCCATGAGCAGTAGCCATGTACCTCATCCTGAGCTCCACGCTGCCCCAAGAGCTGAGCTCCCTAGTTTAGAGCTGTAGGGAACACCACCGCGCTGCGCTCCCCGCAGTCACGTGTTCGCTGTGGAAATGACAGGCTCGTGTCTTCTTTACCTTACTGCTTTTCGTTGTGTCTTTAGTCAGAGCCTTCATTTGACAAAAAATGGACGCATGCACTTACACTTGGCACTTCTCCACTGTTTCAAGAGACTTCATGCCGAAAAGATGTGGACAGTTCTACAGAGCTATAAATCAGGGGAAACTGCCAGTGTCTTTTGCCGGTTTTACGCAGTGACGACATATGTTAGTTTTGGTGCCTGCAGAATCTCATAAACTGTGCTAAAATTTGAGCATATTCTGGAATCAATATACAGCAAGTGCGCTCAGGTAGTCTACTCACAGAGGGAAATCCAGACACCTGAGAGTCAGCTAGCCTGAAGAATTATGTTCACTGCAGCTGGGCAGGTATTCTGAACAAAGGGATGGCTGAGGAATCATGTTTTGCAGTAACATCTCCATATATTTGCTGGCTACTTGAGCTGGTGGCCCCACGTCAAATAGGAAGAAAAGACAGTGTTTTGACAACAGCATTACACTCACTGTTACCCGGGAATCTTTTTGGACTGATATGGTTCTGTAAGAAACAGGTTCAGTATCAGCACATTTACATGTTCTTTAACTCATACCCAGAGGATGGAACAGGAACAAAATCAGAGCAACTGAATGAATGTGGTGGGAAACTGTCTCTGAACACATCCATCAAAGTGGCCTGAAAACAAATAGCACCAAATCTGCAATTGGATATTCTTGTGGCTAGGAAACGCTAAGCAGGAAGAATAGGAAAACCAGGAACTGTGATTTTATGGTCCAGATTGCATGACAGCTGCAGAAAAAACTAGGCTCTATCACTGCATTCTAAATACGGGTTGTGGTACAGAAAATAAAGTGCCAGGTAGACACTCTTTCACAGTATTGGAGAAACGCCACAGGATTTATGGATTTCTTCTCACAAGCACATTGTAGTCACTCACCACTGTAACATTTTCTCCTCTTAAAAATACCTTTACATGAAAACAGAAGAACATGCTACGGCTCCAAGGATAATACGCTGAGAATAAGTAAGCTGAGATAATTTTAAACAGTAAGGTCTGCTACTTCTAAAAAGGAATGCACACTAAGGCAACTATGTTACAAGCCCATTATTACAGTATTGCAAAGGTAAGAATGTTAACACAGTCACACAAGGATAGTTAGAACTTTCCACTGAAATCAAAACAAGCTGGATCTACCTGTTAAACTGACTCTGAAAGCCCTATGAAGGCAGAAATATTTCAGGAGTCCAATCTTTTTTAACCAAACCAGTTTTTCCTATAAAATTTAGAAAACATTTCCTGCTCCAGCAAACTGGTTTGCACACACTGATTTGCTTCCAACTGTTTTCCAATGCAACAAAGTTCACAGCTGTGAATTCGGGCATGTATTTCAACGTCAACTTACATTTCATTGTGGAATACACCTGCTGGTCCGTCTCGCCCAGCCCCAGCATGAGGGAGGTTTTGGAGAGCAGGTTGGGCTGCACGGCTTTGGCGTGCTCCAGCACACGAACTGACTGCTCAAAGCTGGCTCGGGGGTCGCGGACCTTCCTGTGTGCAGTGCAAGGGGAGAAAACATCATAGAATCATTCAGGTTGGAAAAGACCTCTAGGATCATCTAGTCCAACCTTCATAAAACATCTCCCTAACCACTAGACCATGTCCCAAAGTGCCATGTCCACCCGTTTTTTGAACACCTCCAGGGATGGTGACTCCACCACCTCCCTGGGCAGCCTGTTCCAATGCCTAACCACTCTTTCAGTGAAGAACTTCTTCCTAACACCCAATCTAAACCTCCCGTGGTGCAACTCGAGGCCATTACCTCTTGTCCTGTCACTAGTTACCCGGGAGAAGAGACCAGCACCAGCCTCACCACAACCTCCTTTGAGGCAGCTGTAGAGAGCAATGAGGTCTCCCCTCAGCCTCCTCTTCCCCAAGCCAAACAACCCCAGTTCCCCCAGCCGCTCCTCACAGGACATACTCTCCAGACCCCCCAGCAGCTCCGCTGCCCTTCTCTGCCCCGCTCCAGCACCTCCTCGTCCCGCGGCGGCGGGAGCCGGCGGGCCCGGCGCGGAGC
>VZZY01008165.1:37393-67857 GCA_013400335.1 Eurystomus gularis
TGTCCCCCTCCCCGGGCGGTTCTAGGCCCAGCCCGGGCTGGGCCCCGCTGTGGGCTTGAGCGCTGAGGCCGCAGCCGTTCGCCGCTCCTCGGGGGCCCAGGCAGGAGGTGTTGGTGCGGGAAGCGAAGCCTGGCGCTGCGGGGGCTCGTAGGTGCAGCGGGGGTGGGGGCATTGGGCCGGCGCTCCGTAGCTGAGCCTTCCAGGCAGGGTACACGACGGGGAGGAGCGGGGAGGGCGCGAGGAAAGGGCCTTGCCTTGAGGGCCTGCAGCTTCTCTCCGTTGTCCTTTGTAGAATGAAGACCATTCTCAGCAACCAGACCGTTGACATCCCCGAGCAAGGTACGTCTGCGTGTACGCTTGGAAGGCGTTTTGTGGTGCTGACCCCGCAACCGGCTAACGTGCGCCTGCCTTTGATTTCCAGTCAGTGTTTCACTGAAGGGCCGGACAGTCATTGTAAAGGGGCCCAGGGGAACCCTGCGAAGGGATTTTAACCACATCAATGTGGAGCTGTCCCTCCTGGGAAAGAAACACAAGAAGGTGAGTGCAGCGGAGTGACTGTAGCTTTATGGTTAGATTCAACCCTACTTCATAGTGTAGGAGATTGAGTCAAAATTTTTAGCCTCAGATAAATTATTTATGGAACCTTGGGACTCACTTGGGGACTGTGGAAATCTTAGAATTTCTGTGATATCTTGGGGTGAATTTGTTGATTGATTTTCTTTTGTAGTTAGCGTCAGATAGTTACTGGGAAAGGGATTGATCATTATGTGCTGTGTTTTATAAATTGGCTAGTTTTAGTCAGATAAAAACAAATCTTTACATTTAATTTTCAGAATTGGCAAGTTGCATCAGGAAACAAGATACTCTTTAAATAAATCCGTAATATTTCTGTTCTGTCTTAAAAACTACAAAAAAAAAAAAAAAAGAAGAAGAGTGGCTGATTTCAGCTACTTTTTCCCAAGCATCTGGTGTTTCATTAAAATACTGGACCCCCACATGGAGTGTTTCAATAAGTTGATAGATAATACCTTGGAGACTGACTTTGTAACCACTTGTTTAGTATTTAGCATTTGATAAAAGATCTTTCAGCTTAAGATGTCAGAACATCTATCCTAGTTTCTTCAAAGACTTGCTAGTAGTGAGTAGGAAGAACAAATGAATTCTTGTAAGTCTTGGGGTTAGGATTTAAAAGACTTGAGCTAGATGAGCCTTTAATAGCCTTTCAAAAAAACAAAACACCTTTGAGCTTTTGTTAGCAGGACTTTTAAATAGTTTACCTGAACTTCTCACACTTAGTTTGTCAGAGAAACGTTTCATTTCTAGTTTTGATGTGTAGCTGAAAGCTTTGTTAATTCTTTTGATTTTTTTTTAACACAGCTGCGTGTTGATAAGTGGTGGGGTAACAGAAAGGAGCTGGCAACAGTTCGCACAATTTGCAGCCATGTACAGAACATGATAAAGGGTGTCACACTGGTGAGTTTTATTTGGAAATGAGAACTCCTGGCATTTTTGGGTTTTTGTTACAAGAATAAGGAGCCTTTTACTTTATTGAGAGCTTTTCTAAGCATCCAAGATGTAGCTTGCCTTCTTTTTACTTTTGTTTTTTTTTTCCTTGCACTTGCTGTCGAACAAGTTCTGCAGGTGGAAGAAAGGATGCCTCTTGGGCTGCGTCTTGCCCTTGTTAAGAAATTGCCTTCAATATATCTTGGGTTTCTATTTCTCCAGTAAGCTTAATGCATCTGTTTTACTTTTTGGATGTGTTCTGCTTCCAATATCTGATGGTGTCCTTTATCACAGGGCTTCCGTTACAAGATGCGGTCAGTGTATGCTCACTTTCCAATCAACGTAGTTATACAGGATAATGGCTCACTTGTGGAAATCCGAAACTTCTTGGGAGAGAAGTACATTCGCAGAGTGCGTATGAGGCCAGGTGAGCACATCTGGACGTGGTCTTGACTGTGTTCTTTGGGTACTGCTGCTGATACTGGAGCTGGTGAATGACTGTTGAAGCAGCATTTGCCTCTTGGAATTTATGTAATTTTATGATACTTTTGCCACCATTTCAATTTATAGTTAGTAATGTTTTTTAAAGTTATTTTAGTAATGAGAGCCAACTAATAACTAGTTTAGAGCTAGTTACTGTAATATGAGGTACAAGGAGCCCAGTGGTTACTTCCACGGTAGTGAGATCTTGACAGCGTTCATAGTAAACTGGAGGTGCTCAAGTTGAGTTTTGTGTTTCTGTGTGTGAACTGATTTCACACCACATTGTATTTTTGGTCTTTGAAGTGTTGCTGTATTTTTAATTTCCTGATTGTCTAGGGACATGTATGGTAAACTTCAAAATTATTATCCTACCTGCTGGTTTTATGTCTTGCATACTTGGAGTTCTAGCAAAATACCTAAGAGAGTAGATGTTCAATGAAGCTTGTTAGACTTCCGAAAGGAGGAGACAGAACATGTCATAGATGCAGTTACTTTAAGACTGTAGGGAAGACTTCACATACCCATTTTTGGGGTAGTTCCCCATCTGGTGAAGGTCTGGGTAAGGATATTTGGTGTGAAAGCATCAGACTTGTCTAAAAACACTGGTAGGAACAGTGCAGAGTTAACTTACAGTGACTTTGATTTACTGTGGGATATTAAGGGTGATTTGATAATTTTATTTGATTTTTCTTTTAAGTCTGCATTTACCTTAAAGATTATAAAGTGCTGGCATAAAAGCCACGATCTATTGACTAAATAGCTCAAACTATAAACCCTTACTTGTCTTACTGTCCTTGCAAATGAAACTTTCCTGTTGGACTCTTCAATGTCCAAGTGTTTTACCCCTCGTCAGTACTGGCAGTGTTGCTGGTATAAACATGATGCTTGACATGTTAGGGGGGCAGGGGTGTTTTTTTTAATTACTCTGGATTGGGGTGACTCCAGTTTTGCCTTAATGAACCTAAGAATGTGGAAAATGGCACCACCTAGCTGACGGAGCCGCGCCGGCCAGATCTCTGGCCTGTGCCCGTGGTGGTGACTAACGCTGCAACACAGGAGCGTGTGTAGGAGTATCAGTTCGTTGCTTTCATACCAGAGCACGGCTTGCACTGACCTTTGAATTCTGAAACTCTGTGAGGGTGGACAGTCCTAGAAGGTGTTTTAAGGACTCTTAACAAAGTCATATAAGCTAATTAATGGCTAGAATATTGCTTTCTAGATCTGTAAATTGTGACAGGACACGAATGCTGCTGCTTCTGTACACTTAACACCTGCACCAACAATGAGGATTTCTGCGTTTTCCTTTCTGTAGGTGTTTCCTGTGCAGTATCGCAAGCCCAGAAGGATGAGCTGATCCTTGAAGGGAATGACATTGAATTGGTCTCCAATTCAGGTGTGTGAAGTGGGCAGATAGAATGGTACGGCTGCTTTCGTTGGAAGATACCAGCTTGGCAAACTGTCTTTGTCTTCTGCAACCCTGAGATAAATGACAACTCAATATGTTTTTTTTTCACCTAGTCACTGTACTTGCTTTTAATAGTTTCTTATGCTTTTTCTACACTTAAAAGATATTTTTGCAGGTTTGCAGAAGCTTTTTTTTCTTGAGTCAGTATTGATGGCCTTTTGGCCTCAAGCTTTTCACCTTTTCAGTTGTACGAGTGTGCAGACATAAACTGTCACTGCTGTGAGTTGCCAAGGTGGGCTTGGTAAAATACATTCTGTTTTCATTAGAACTGACAGGATTTCAAGTTGGTAATTCAGATGACAATTTCATTTGTTAGGTGAAATACTGGAGAGAAAACAAAGGCTATGAGTTGGCTTGGACTTCTTGCTTTGTGCTAATGGTCTTGCTTTGTCTGCAGCTGCCTTGATCCAGCAAGCCACTACGGTCAAGAACAAGGATATCAGGAAATTCTTGGATGGTATCTATGTCTCTGAGAAAGGAACAGTACAGCAGGCAGATGAGTAAAACTTTAATAGGTTGGTATCATCTTAACATAGATCTTCCATCTTCCATGTAGAGATAGTCACTCCCATCTGGGGACTTGACAAGGTTTGTCTGCTTGAGCAAGGCTGTGATTAAGCAGGTTCCCAACAGGGATGCAGCTGTGCTTGTAAAAGGCATTGGAAGAAGGAGGTGTCATAAAGCTGACATTTTCTTAGGTCATCAACTTGGTGTTATGCTACTGCATGGAGAAACACCTGACTCCAAAGTGCTGTGTTCCACACTGAATGCTAATGACAATGCTGGCTGAGAAGTTCAACCAGCTCTGACCTAGCACCACAGGCTGGTTTACAGCTGTTAACAGAGAAGGCTTTCTAGACTAACGTTCTTCCTGGTTGGACACTGACTTCACTAAAAGAAGTGAGCATGTAATTTATATATAAGGTCTTCTGCAAAGTTTGTGTGTCAGTGCTTGTAAACAAAGGTCAGCTGAACAATGACAGCTGTTTACGTTTTAGTAACGAAGGTACCTACCAGGAGTATAAGGGTTTGGGGATAATTTAAGAATCTTACTGCTAAAGGAATTTGATGCATTTCAGCTACGTATGGTTCCATACGTGGTACAGAACAGCTGGGCAGGGTGGGACAGCCTGACTTGCAAATAATAAATGTTATGTCCCTTCTGAACCTAAGCTTAATTATTTTTAGTGCTTTTCCGAGTTCCTTGAGAGATAGAAGAACTTGTTACCTGCTTATGAAGAGTTGTGAGCTGTTGTGTTTGGAGGGATCTTGTCTGAATAAAACTAAGCAAATTATACAAGCTATTAATGCCTGTGTCGCATTAAAAGCATCAGATAAATTAACTTGTCATGTGTCTATGAACTTTCATATTTGCAGTGCTAAAACCTTTCTAAAAGCTCTTAACTTTTTATTTACAGTTTTTTGAATCCTGAAACAAACCACCATGAGACCAGCAAGTACCACCTTGAATCTGATACTGAACCTGACCACCATGAGAGGTTTAATAAAATAAAACATATTTCATATCTTGGCCTCTATTTTTTTTAAGAACTAAATTACGATTGTGTGAACCTGTTCAAGATCTTTGGAGAAGCAAATTGTCACAGGATAATGCGTGATGGTGTTAGCGCTGTGTATTTCTTTACAGGCCTGTGAGAGTGTTCAGAGTTGATGTCTGGTGGTTTGGAAACCTCATGCTTGTGGAGTGTGGACCTCGCGTGTACAGCCATGAAGTGGTAGTTTTAAATCATAGCATTAAGAAACAGCAAAAGCATTGTTCTCACAGAAGGGATCAGTAGTCTTCTTTCATCATTTCAGAAACCCAAAAACTGCTCAGTTAAGAAAACCGAGGACTGGACCACAGAGTTCAGGCAGAACTTACTGCAGAGTTTCCCCAACAGTGGTTTGTGTCAGCTGAGGATACAGCTCTGTCTTTTTCTAGGTTACTCATCTTGCCGTGTAGCAACATCTAACTGGGGTATTGTGGTGTGGTAAAATCCACATTGTAACTTGCTACATTCAATTTTGATAAAAGATTGACAGCAGATACTGGGAGAGTGCAGAAACATACTTGGCAACAAGGGGCTAAAGCTTCATAATAGAGGAAAGCATCTACGCATGCCTGCGAAATTCAGAAGGTTGCCCAAAGCAGCCACCTGCACAATTCTGCTGAGTTCAGCAGGGGTGTGGGTAATAGTCTGAGGACCTCATTAAGCTAGGAAGCTTCCTAGTGATGTCCCTAACTCGTGCTCTGGGGAGACAGCAGACCTCCCCGTGATGAGGGTCTGCATGGCATACTGGACCCTCTGTACCTTTTAGAGCAGAGTCTCCTACAACTAAAACCCTTCTTTTCTTCTTGTGTGATGTGCTGATGTGTGCAGTGGGTCTGACTAACTGTGTAGGCCCCTCAGATGCAACCTTCCCATCGTCCCCACCCTCATTTGTCTGTTTTTCCTCTACTAGGGCCTCGTATCTATTGCTCAGAGGCACTTGGGGGGGGCGAGGTGAGCAAGGGGGGGTTACGCTTGCTGCCCCTGCCCTGAACAAACCTCCACTCGTTCTCATCCTTAGGGCTTCTAACTGTGGCCCGAGAGGGGCAGGACACTGAGGCCCTTTGATCCTGAGTGTCCTTTGGTCCCCTTCTTGCTTCAAGGTGGGCAGAGCCTGGTACCACCAATCTATCTCCTGCTCTGCTTCCCTAATGCTTCTCAGCCTCTCCACTTCCTCCTGTAGTTCGGCCACCAGGCTGAGCAGATCGTCCACCTGCTCACAGCAAATACAGCTGTTCTCCTGGTTGCCTCCTGCTGCCAGTGCAAGGCTCTGGCATTCCCTGCGGCCTGTGACCTGAACGGCGACATGTTTCTGTGGGAAACACATTATCATTTACTTTTGTGTTTGATGCTGTCTTGTGTGTTCAGATGCAGTTGGAAAAGACTGTGTTTGTGCGCCTCATTTGTTCAGAGGTGCTGGGGTGCAGATGAAGTGTGTCTAACTATTGGGGACCTTCAGACTGAGGAAACTAGCTTCTCATGGGAATGGCTTGAGGATTTCCCTGTGTCTTCAAAGTGGTACTAGCCACTGAAAAAGAAAGTTACAAAGTGGAGGAAGGTGGTGGGGATTTAAATGATGGCTCTCTTGCCCATCATTCCATTCCTAGAGGAGTTTCTCTACCCCTCTCCATAGGTGTGTGGTACCTGCCTGGGCAGCGGTGAAAAGTGACTGAAAAGGCTGACCAGCGTTGAGTGCTGAATGATGGTGCGGTTCCTGTTGGGCTCATTTTGAGATGACCAAAACCAGACCAAGGGAAACCTCTGGGTTTGATCCCTGAAAAGTTTAAATGAAGTAGCAGGTTCATTTATCCTTCAAGAGCAGTATTCCTGGGTTGGTAGCAACAGCAATAAACCCCTTTCATGGCTTTGTCCCGCCCGTGGCTTGTACTGGCACTTGACTAGAGCTAAGATTGTTATATATATTTATTTCTGAGAAAAAGTGCAATTTAGAATTATAGATAGATTATTTATGTTCTCTGCTAGTAAAAAGTTTTACAACTACCCCATTCTGGAGATAAAAAATAGTGACTGTATATTATTTTGACTTGTCTCATGTGGGTCTAGTTACATTTGCTTAAAATGTTAACATCTGATCTCTACTTCACCCAGTACGTCAGAGATATAGGTGTTGTGGTTGATAATGGAGTTAATTGGGATTTGTTCTTTTAGAGGCATCTTCAGAAGCTCTCCCAGGACTTTTCATTTTTGGTATTGTACTTAGCTGAAAGTTTGTGGGTTTTAATAACACTTTTATTTGTAAACTCTAACAACTGCAGTTTCATGCTCAACAACATCCATAACATGAATATACATCACAAGATGCTTTGGTCCAGAGGTTCATAGAAAAGTGCATTTCAGTTCTCACAGCTTAATATCTCTTTTCAAGTCAAACTGTTTGAAAGGTTATTCCCAGGCACAGGAAAGTCATGAAATGTTCTTTCTTATTTTTTTTAAATAGATGAATTTATCTTCTACATACAGTCGAGGGATAAAAGTAATTTCACCAGGAACAAACGTCGTCATAGCTTCTGTTCCTGTGCATACGATTACTTTCTGTTCTTGAGCAAAATGCTTGGGGTGTGTGACTGGAGTGACTCACGTAGTGCTCTTCTACAGCTGTCTGATCTGCGCTGTCCTCTGTAGAATGCAAACAGTGGTGGAGTTCACTGCAAGGGGGCTCGTGCCCCGTTTTTAAAATGAAACACAGATGCGCTGGATGCTTTTTGCCTTAAAACGTTTTCTTCTTTTTCTTTTGTGAAAAACAATAATGGTTAAAAGCAAGATAAGGGTAGAGAAAAGGCAGCAGGTGAAGAATATTAACGGCTTCTTCTGAGAAATAAACAAGCAGAAGCTACACTGCTTTTGTTGGTTGGAGGCATCACAGGCTGAATAGTGGTCAGGAAAGCCATTGTTGCCTATCAGGTTATTGTAAAATTTTATTGAAGGCTTCCCTTTTGAATCTGAAGTGAAGAATCCAAATCTGGGCTTAGATTTTTCTTCTGTCAGCTTAAATGCATAGTAGCCTTTAATCTTGACTTTATCGATGTGGTATGCTGGGAGGGGAAAAAAAAACACAAACCCATGTGTTAATAAAACCTTGTATGGCCTGCGAACATTCTGGTAATGAGTTCAGATTTCAAATGATTAATCTATCAAGGAAGTGTAATTGCATCATAAAATATGTACTTACACTTACTGCTTCTAATAATACTTAATTAAGTAGAAACAGTGCATCACTGTTGTAACAAAAACTTAGAATCTGGGAATTTTCTGGACTTACTCAGTGAAAGCTGGATTTGAACAGTGTTAGAACTGGGAGCTTCCTTTCCTGGGCAAAGCCAGATGCTGCTCTTTGCTGAGCCCCTCTGTGAGGACTCAAGGGGAGCAGCTGCTCATCTGTGCCATGAGAGGAGCTTCCCAAAAATTCTTGCCCTGCTTCAAACCCAGCTGCTCAGCCCTGCATGACTGTGTGTTACAGTGCTGCACCCAAGTGTTGGGTGAAAATACTTCAATGAAATCATAACTAGCACTTCTTGGTAAGTAAATATCTCTCCATGTGTAAGTAGAGACCATAGTTGGGGATGTGAGTCAGACGGAGCAAGAACATTGCGAACTGGGGGGATGTTTTTGTGAATACTATAAAATGTCATGCTAGCTGGAAATTAAAATGGGGCTGCTGTGATGAAGTGCCCTTTAAGCAACCTTTTCCTTTAATAGTTAGTCCTTTAATACCTTACTGTTCTTTTGTTTGCAATGTGAAACTGGCATGGAAAATAAATCAGCAAACACTCATTAGTCCTACAGTAATTGAGCTCAGCACTGGAGGGGGAATGCTCCGTGTCTTGTTGGTGTCTAAAAGCCATCTGAAGCCATGCTTAGCTGTGAGTAAGACTTGTCTCACCTTCTATGTAGCTGGCTCCTAGAGAGGAAAAACCAGGATATGTAGACTACGTCTGGGGACAGGTGCCTCAGAAGAGCTTTTAGACGCCCCACATCCTGGTCAGGGAACTTGCTAGTGCTCACCAACAGAGAACAGTGAGCGCAGGGATGTACTGTATGCCTCATTTTGGCTGTATGGTTCAGGTACCGAAGCCTTTCTGACATCCTGTGGCTCACTGCTTTCCTTTAAATGTTTGGTTGGAGGAAGAGGGATGGGAGAGTTTGAAGTCCCTGAAGCATTTCTCATATAATAAGCTATTGCTGAAGGTCATTGCCTCAAATACTTTTGTCCTCTACCTCCATAATTGTTATTAATTTTCCTCTGAAGTGAAGAACTAGATTTCTGTAGGTGCTCAGGAGAAAACAGGTACTGGAACAGGAACTAGTTTGACTCTCCCTTCAACAGCAGCTCCTTACAAATCTGGTGACCTGCTGTATTTCTTCTGTACACTTCTCAAGGTCTCCTTGGACTTGCTTGTGCTTTCCTGTCCAATCACTCTAGTTAAGCAAGTAAGGAGGCTCCCACCTTTCTTTGTAGAGTAGAAATGAGAGTTGTCTGGAGCTGTTGGTCTGAAGTGCCATTTCCTACTGAGTAACTACTCTGCTGGATGTGCATGCCCAGATGGCTTTTCACATGGTTTAAACTGGAAGCAGCTGTGGTTGCATTTCACGTGAGGGGTTTGATGCCATTGCTTTGTGTTCTATCTGCCCTAAGCGTGACTGCAGAATCCAGCCCCTCAGGGGCCTGAATGCTGATGTCCAGCTCCCGCATCTCAGCCAGAGGTGCTTGCTGTCTAGGGCAAGTCTTAGGTGCTTGCTTAAGGAATGTCAGGGTCTGTGCTACGGAAATGGCTCGGGGGAACTTGAATCTACCATATACTCACCTTTTAAAATCTCTTGTACGTATGCTCCTAAGTAGTAATTTCGAAGTTCATCGTTATCTAAGGACTGGTCATCTATTCCATTTGCTGTGATGTAAATATCAATGTCACCATAGTTTTTTTTGATCCACCCAAGAACTTTGCGCACTCCCCAGGGCACCACTGCCAAACGAGAAGGGGAGCTCAGGCAGGTGATATCCTGCAGAAACTGAATGTCACGATCAAATTCATACTGGCTCCCATTCTGAGGCTCGTGAATCACAAATCTAGTCGTGAAATGATTAAGCGCGTAAAAGTCAGCTGCACCTTTGACAAGCTGCTTTTCCTCAGTTGTGAAAGATGGCAATGAAGAGAACGAGAGGCCTTTCCTGGTTTTAAAGCCTATATATTCCCTCATAGTAGCTGGATAGTCCCCAGTCTTAAATATGGGATCGGCAAACCAGCCTATTTCAAACTGAAGAAACCTGTTGGCAGCTTTTGAATGAGATTCCAAGTAGGGGTTGGCGGGCTCAGCCCAGTCCGAATGCAGGGACAGGGACACTTTGCCATACTGAAAGGCCCGGTACTGCTCATCGTATATTCTCCAGGCCATGGCATGTGCTATTAATAAATTGTGTGCTGCCCGATATGTATCATTGCTGCTCCTATTGTAGACATCGCTTAGTCGGTTAGGTTCATTTATTGTAATCCAAAGTTTAACCAAATCACCGAGTTCACGAAAACATAAAGCTGCGTAGTCTTGAAAAGCGTAGGCAGTAGACTGGTTCAACCATCCTCCTGCCTGCAACAAAGGATCTGGCAGGCCCAGGTAGGTGTGAGTTGGATAATACAAGGTGACCATGGATTGAACATTGAGTTTCAGTACTTCACTAATCACACATCTGTAATACCTAAGAACTTGCCTGTTGACCACTGACAAATCTCCATTGGGTAAAATTAGTGCCCAGTCGAGTGCAAATCTGTAGTGGGTGACTTTCATTTTTTCCAAGAGGTCAAGTTGCTTTTTAATACTGACAAAATCCGTGCACTGTGCTGGTCGTGTTTTTAGCTTCACCCCTTTCACTCTGTGCAGGAGCCCATCTCCTGTGATGTTCCAGAGGTACAGGCTGGAGTCGCAGAACTGTGGTGAGGAAGCCATGGATTCTGCCTGTGAAAATAAAAATGATATGTTACAGTGGGGTTTAATTAAATGGATGCCTGCTTGTAGTCTGCATTTCTGCATGTGTTTGGCTGTAGGATTAGTGCTGGATGTCAGAAGGTCCACTTAGATGCTCCAAGGGGAAGATTAAAATGGCATTCTCCTTTCTATTCAGCTACACACTGGCATTTGCCCTGCCACCAACTTACATGACATACATTTTTGCACAAATATATCTCCCAGATTGAGTTTACTCTGTGGTCACACAAACAGCAGTTCTCAGGCAGCTGGCAGGAGAGTGGGGTGGTAAGAACAAGCACCGGGGCGTATATAAGGCAGGCACGGATTACTTTGGCACAGCTGCTGAGACCAACCTTGTGAAACTGTGGCACAGTGTTCCCTGGTCTTACTGGTAGTCCTTCTGCCTGTGCAAATATCTGACAGGAACAGCTTGTAATGTTTACTGTTAGTTAGAACTTTACTGTTTTCTACTAGTTCACAAGGTTAGCATAGGATGTATCCTATGCAGCACAAGAAATTTTTTTACTATTCCAATTTCTTAAAGCACTTACTTTAAGATTTGTAATGCAAAAGAGTGAAGTTTAAAATATTTAGATTAAACCTGTTTTTTTATGAAAATGGACTTTTCCATGCTGTGTTTTTCCTCGGAATTATTAAGAAAGTATATAGAATCTTTACTCATTTTTCCTACGATTGTTAGTTAATATATTAAGTTATGGAGTTTTGTTACTTTTTGAGGCTGATCATTGAACTATCTTTCTGTATGTGATGACAAAAAGAGTAACCCAACACCGGCCATACACATAAAATCATAGAATCCTCTAGGCTGGAAAAGACGTCTAGGATCATCTAGTCCAACCTTCATCCAACATCTCCCTAACCACTAGACCGTGTCCCAAAGTGCCATGTCTACCCATTTTTTGAACACCTCCAGGGATGGTGACTCCACCACCTCTCTGGGCAGCCTGTTCCAATGGCTAATCACTCTTTCAGTAAAGAACTTCTTCCTAATATCCAATCTAAACCTACCCTAATGCAACTTGAGGCCATTACTTCTTGTCCTGTCACTAGTTACCTGGGAGAAGAGACCAGCACCAGCCTCACTACAACCTCCTTTTAGGTAGTTGTAGAGAGCAATGAGGTCTCCCCTCAGCCTCCTCTTCTCCAAGCTAAACAATCCCAGTTCCCTCAGACGCCCCTCATACGACGTGTTCTTCAGACCCCTCAGCAGCTTTGATGCCCTTCTCTGCACCTGCTCCAGCACCTCAATGTCCTTCTTGTACTGTGGTGCCCTGAACTGGACACAGTACTCAAGATGCGGTCTCACGAGTGCCAAGTACAGGGGCACGATCACCTCCCTACTCCTGCTGGTCACACCGTTTCTGATACAGGCCAGGATGCCGTTGGCCTTCTTGGCCACCTGGGCACACTGCTGGCTCATGTTCAGCCGGCTGGCCACCAGCCCCCCCAGGTCCTTTTCCACCAGGCAGCTTTCTAGCCACATGTCCCCAAGCCTATAGCGTTGCATGGAGTTGTGATCCAAGTGCAGGACCCAGCACTTGGCTTTATTAAACCTCATATGATTAACTTATCTACCACATTTAAAATAGAAATAGATGCCATAGGAACGAATTTGGAAAAAAGGTGATATGATCTTTTTCAAATGTGAACTCAGGTGGTAAAAGCCATATATGCTGATGCTGGTTATCTTCATCGGTGGTATAAGTCTTTTCAAAGAATGGCTTGTAAACCAATTGTGTATGTAACACTTAGAGCCAGGTTTAACCCAGGAATCTGCTTCTGCCTTGTTCGGGAGCTTTAGACAAGACCTCGAGCCTGCAGGTAGCTCTGAAGCCACCAGCATAACCACCTTGCCCCTGCCCTGTGTCACTCTCATGTGTTGTAGGCATCCCTAAGGCCACACTGTGAACTGGATTGGGAAACTCCCCTGGTTGAAAAATAACCCAGGAACAATTGGTCGGGGTCAACTTCTTGGTCTGAAATTTCCTGATCTGATGTGCCACGTGGAGACACAAACAGAGGGAAGTCAAGGGAGGGCCAGCCTTGGAAGGGCTCCTGCAGAGGGGTCTGCTGCTGCGGGAGCACACCAGCACTCTGTGGCTAGCTCACCTGAAAACTTGTAAAGTAGATAAAATTGAACCTATACAATTATGGCTAGGCTTAACTTCTGTTTGCTGTGTGCATTGAGGTTCCTGAATGCAAGGAGCTGTACACAGTCATTTATTCACAAAGTAAAGCTGTTGATTGCTGTGCCTCCAGCAGTCTTCCCAACAACTTGCGCTTACCTTAAGAACAGACTCGGTGATACCCCAGGAGAAGTCACAGGAGAACTGAGCTTGCAAGCTTGGGGTAGACTCCCTTGGGAAGAAGCCATTTTCTTGTATGATTTGTTTATAATAAAGTGCAGATGACTTGGGAATCCTTTCCTTTTTTTCACTTTTGAAATCTACATAAAATAATCCACGCCTGATGTTGTAAGCATGTTGCCATTCAAAGCCATCAAGGAGTGACCAGGCTGTGTAACCAAACACATCTATGTTGTCGTATTTAATAGCTGTGTAAGAGAAAGTAACATCCATGAGTCTTATATTTAGGATTCTAACATATGTAAGGGATATTTATGAGAAAGGTCTATTCATTTTGAGGATCTGAGGATTTTCTCAACACTCATAGGGTTATTGACCCATTATAATTCATTGCAAAACTGTGACAGACATTATATATCTTAGTCTTTATTCATTAAAAAAATATATACATAACTAGTTCTTTAAGACATTAAATTACTGTAGGATGCTTTATTTCTGCTCTGAGCAAACATGAAATATTATGCCACATCCAGAATTTAAGTTGCATTTGGTGATTTGCAATAGAATTAGAGAATCACGACTGAAAATTAAGGGTGCAGCAGTTCATCTTGTTTGTAACTTTGTTTTTGTCATGAAGCTAAAACTCTCTACCTTTATTTGAAAGATCTCTGCAAGCTCTAACATTTAGGAATGTCTATTCATCTTCTAAATGGAAAAATTTTGTTGGTATGGGACATGCAATGACTTCAGAAGAAGCTGGGTCCATCAACCCAGAGACTGAAGTGCTTGATTTATTCACAGAATGGGTGCAGCACAGGTGTTTCTTCAGGCAGTCTTAATGTCTCTCCACCTTGTAAAACAGTATGCATATAGTCTTTTACATATACTACATGAGAAAGATGACAAAGTGACTGCTTTCTCAGATGTGGAGCCTGATTCACCAGGAAGGGCAGCAGAACTTCCAAAGCAGCTACTCACTAGACACCAACTAACAACAAGGTTCATTACCCACTGACACTGTGTGCCAGCTGGCAGTCTGGAAGAAGTCCAGACTCCACGGTCAGTCATGTTAACTGCCTGTTGCCAGCTTTAAGCTAGGAAACAATGCAGGAGAACTCATAATTTTAACCTTGTGAGGGCTGGAATATCAAGGGTAAAGCAATAACCGAGTGGGGTTACAGAGGATTTTGACACAGACAGACGGACAGCTGTATTTTACTTGCCATCCACCGAGAGTAAGCCAAAGAATGAAGATGAAGTATTCTGATTTAAAGTGCTATTCTTGCCCAACATTGCTTTGCCTTATTTTCTCAGGACACTTCACTTGGCATAACTTTGTATTTCCACTGAACTCCTTTGCCTTAGTTACACCATGCTGCAACTTCAGCAGGAGGCAGTTGTGCACAGTACTTGTACTCACGCAGCAGAGTAACAAGGTACCCAGCAGCGCTGCCTTAGTCCAGCATACGTTACTAGCTGCTGGATGAAGAAATCAGAAAGCCCAGGAGCTTGCAATGTAAGTGTGTGAGAAGCTGATAGACAAGGCCAGAATCCTGGTAAGGAGATGAGGGAATGTAACGAAGCAATACAATGGCATGTATTTTCAAGCAAAACAACTTCTAGATATAGGAAAACCATGGGAGAAAGTACAAAAATGTCTGTAAATATCAACTGAAAAATGCAGAGGTGGAGATGATGCAGAGGATAAAGAGATAGGCCAGAAGGGCCTTGCAAGTAAAGATGGGTACTTCATACCAGCAATGAGAAAGGTTGAACAAATGGAAGCAGACATAGAAGTGACAGTTGAGAAATAATCTTTTTTTTCTAGAAGCATACTGAATGGATGGGGGCTAAGTTCAACTGTCAGAGCAAAAGATACTGTGGTACTTGAGATGGTGCAGGCCTGGATGAGAATTTTTGGTAGCTTAAATGAGTAGGAAAAAACCCACTATTTTATGTATATTTTGTGGTAAGATGAATAATTAGTTGGGTGGGTGACAGATAGAGATCCTGTGGATCAGCATGAGAGTATGTTTGTAGCATTGTCTGCAGTGACAGTGAGCAGAGAGGGCAGAAACAGAAGTCAGGATCCTCACTGAATGTTAGAGTGAGGATAAGAAAATCTTCCTATAAAACAAGGGGAAGGCTGGGGACAGGAACGAGGGACTGAAGGTCAGGAGTTAATTAAGCTCCCTGTGTCACCAGAGGTGACATCCATGGAAGGAGATCTCAAGGTATGTCTGTGTCTGCTATAGGTGGAGCCTTGGAGTCCTTCTGCAGAAGTAATAGTTTAAGTATTGACAAGCGTACACGTGCCACCGAGAAGCTATGTTTCAACTGCCTCCTTGTATCATAACTGAGGTCAGCTCATTGGAATGGTGATGTTACACATCACAGTCTCATGACTCACAGTGTTGTGAGTTACAGACATTCGGTGCAAAGTTTACAGCACTCTCCTTGAAGACACACACAACAGCATAGCTGATTACAGCCTGTTACGTGCTATCTTAACAGCCACCATCCCATTACAATTTGGCCTGTATAAATGATGTTTTGAAGTTAACATGATCTAATTGATTTTGTTGCAAACAGCAAATTTATATGTGACTTCTCACTAAATAAAAAATATGAAAATAGGTTTCAAGTATTATTTCTAATCAAACTAAAGTTTGCTTCACAAAAAAATGCATTAGTTTAAGATATAATCCTGTACTTTGAGGCAGAGATTGAAGTGTCTGTCTACATGAAAATGTAGATGACAATTCTTGAGAAGCAATTATTGGTTGAATCAAGTATTTCAGAAGCATGAATCCATAGATGATTATATAGCCAGGTCTGCTGTAGAGGATTCAAAAAAGAACACACACTATGGATTTTCTTATGTATGTGTCCACAAATGTACCTGTTCCACACCTCCACATACAGGCCTGCACCTAGACCTTCCTTCTGTGTCACTGCAGTATTTAAAATATCATAAACCCAATACTGGAATGTAACCTCCTCAAAATCTGGAAAAGGCAGGACACACCGCACAGTTGCGCTATGTGAAGTTTGCAATTTGAACCAATTTAAAATATATCTGGATAATCTTCATTTGGAGCTTAATTACATCCGTTGGTGATACAGTACTCCCTGACTTGGTGTCAGAGTAACCAATTACTCATGTTTTCCCTTTTCTGAGGATAAGAAAGGTCTTTGTAAAGAGACCCAAGCCATCCCAGCACTGTGGGATCAGCAGCGGGGCAGCCTGCTCGGAGGATGGCTCTCGGGACCAGCAGCTGTCCCTCTCCCAGCACTTGAACCTACAAACTGGGTGAAGGGGAAAGGAAATACTGGTTTTGCAGAGGATGTAGGTACTCACAACATTTATATTTCATACAAAATTAAATCTTTTGCCTTCAGAGATGCACAAAGCCCCTGTACACTGGCTTTATGAAGGCAAATACCAAGATTAAAAGTATGTCTTTAAAACATATTGTCTCTGGTGTACAAAAATCCTGAAGAATGATTGCCCTTCTCCTGCTGATATCCTTCATGCATTTTACGTTGGAGTAGGACTCCAGCATGGCAATAACAGCCTGTAGTCACCGTCTTGTTTTCCTGTTGTCAAGGTACGTACCCGCACAAAGGTTTTAAAGTTGAGCTGCCAACAGTGAAAAGTGATATCCAAAAGATTTGTTTTCATTCTTATCTGACTCCATTTTTTCACTTACTTAGTTTTAATATCAAACACAGATATTGGACTTTAGCTTTCGGGGACAGGGACTACAGGTTTTTTTCAGTGTTTGTACAACACCTAGCACCAGTGGATCCTGATCCATGACTTGTACTCATGCAGTATAAATAATTAATAATTAACTTAGTTGCCAGTATCTCTTTTAAAAAAATGATTAAATCATTACAGAGTTAAATATCAAATGATCTTAAAAAGCTCTCTGAAAATTCAACAACTAACTTGTGTACAAACCTTGTAAAACCTTATTAATGAAGTTTTTCATCATGTAGATGGCTGTGGTGTCATCTGTTCTCACATGGCTGTCAGTGAACCAGCCATTCTCTGCAATCAAGATTCGAGGACTGTTGTACTCCAGTTTGATCCAGTTCAGTACTTCCCTCAAATTGAGCGACAAATTTTGTCCCATTTTTGGTAGAGTGCTTGGAGGTTTAAAGTTATTTGGGCCAAAGGAAAATGCAAAGAAGTCAGCTGTTCCCTTTATGTAGTTTTTCTCATCCTCAGTAAAGTGTGGCAAAAACGAGAATTCATTTTTCAGTTCTTCTGGATAATCGCCATCTCCATGGATGGGTTTAGCAAACCATCCGAGTACTCTCTCCATAGACTGCTGACATTTAGAAATGTCCAAAGCATCTTCTGATTTGTTAGGTTCAATCCAGTGGGATCCCAATACTATGGACATCATCCCCTTCTGATATGGCCGAAAGCGTTTTTTGTAGTTATGCCAAACTTTCGCATGAGCCTGATGAGAGAAAAATAATATTGAATTGTAACTCTCTAATAAATCTGTGTGTGCATCAGCAGTTAGACAGGCAGGTAGCTGCATCTGATCCACTGCAGACTTCTATGGAAATATGAACACACAGTTAAGGCACACTAATTACCCTGCACAGCTGTAACAGGCAATTATTGTTACACTGTGAGGCACCTCAAGATCACGGTAATGCTCAGTATCTCATGTGCATTGTTCCTATGCCGCATTGGAGCTGTGGCTTTTGCCTTTTATCATAGGTCTAAATTTCACAAGAAGTCCCAGCAGGGATGGGAATAGCTGTTACATGGAGACTTTGGGACTAAACAGCTATTAACGGTGGGATTTGAATTCCATGATCTAGACAGTCCCACCTAGGCCCTTCTTTGTTAAGCAGTGATTCTTGGTATGGTTAAAATTTTAAACCATCTTTACAATTATTCTATAAATTAGCATCTCAAATGATGTTTCCTTTGTCAGTGTTGGCTCTGTGCTATGGGGGTTACCTGGATTTACTCTGATCGAACCACGTCCACCTCATCCCTCTTTTTGGGATACACTCCAATTTGTTTTAGTTCGATCTAGTCATATAAGTAAGTGTTCAACTTTTTATATTTGCAGAGTCCTTAAATGTAAAAACTTGGAAAAAAGGACCCAGCTGCAAACTTGGAACCCAAATGTCAATTTTCACTGTTCTATGTGAGATTTTTGATCCAGTATTTTAGTTTCTTTCTTCTTTGAAGCTGATATAATGGTAATTTTTCTGACAGCACAGAATGAAGCCTATTCACTTTAAATAGAGAACAACAACACTTTGATTTTAAAGGGAAATTTGGCAGCAGTATCTCATAAGATCTATTGGGTCTGGTATGTTTGAGTACTCATAATCAGCCAAATATTGACTGCCCTAGGACAGACAGAAGTTTTGCTATTTGTGTTAGTGATGATGAAAGCATACCTTGTATCACACCTTACTTCCATTATTCTGATTATCATCATGTTTTAGAAAGCTTAACACTGTCTCACAACAGAACTACCTTCAAATGTCTGTTGTTAATTATTTAAATAATAGAATGCAGCTGTCAAAATTTATAGAAAATAAAGAGTATATGGGAGACTGAGGAACCACTAGCATCACCAGAGTCCCACAGGAAACAGGGAGAGCTAGGGTAACTCTGGATTGCAGCATGAATCACGCTGAGGAGCTGACACAGAGGAGGGGAGCTGACCTCTCCCAGCTGAGAAGTTGTCGAGTAACTCAGGGTTTAGCTCATTCCTGAAGCGTGGCTTTATACTCTTAAGCTGGAAAGAAAATAACTGTTTGCTCCCAGAAAAAACATTAAGCAGCATTGTGAAACACTTAGAGTGCCGATGTTGACATCATTACCGAGCCAAACAGCATTGCTTACCTTTAACAATAATTTCTAATTTATCTAGAAAAGCACAGCTTTGACAGTTTAAAAAAACAAAAGATCTAATGTCAGTAGGTATTTCATTAACCTAGGGAGTACTGAAAAATTACAGTTTCTGAAATTTTGTGTATCAGTTGTTTATGGTTTCTAAGGTCATGCTCGTAACATTTGTTCAAGGCCTGTCACTGAAAATACTGATAAAGTAACATTAACCTTTGAAATGCAGGTTCCGCAGCTGAAAAGGGAAGTCAGCAAAATTGTATTCGTGCGGCAAACTGCAAGATACAGTTAAAATATTATAGAATGGATTTCTTACCAGTCTCAGAAAGTATTAAGTGGCCAGTGCCACCCCCTCCCTTACCCTCACTGTCCTCTCCTGAAGGACCAGCCAGGGGTCAGTGCTAGGGCCAGGCTTGCTTTTTTCTCTTCATCTAGTGATTTCTCACCTGGTTAGTATAATTTTTTTCCCAGACGCAGGCTACTAACACCACTATTTAATGAAAGATATATGGCTGCATTTGCTCAACAAGCAAACCCCCCCTGAATCAGCTTTATTATGCACAGTGCCAAGTAGCATGACAACCACACACGGTAAATCCTAGCAATCACACATTTCTTGGGTGAAGTGGGGGAGGCTTTGCCAAAAACCAACTAATTAGAATGCAATATCGACACATAAATACAATCAGGGGCAATTCATTGTATTAATATGCACCATCAAGAGGCTGATTAGAAGAAAGTAAAGTTACTGTTAAAAATATTGTCTACAGCAGAAAATACAGCCACAGGTATAATTCTACAAGAGTAGACCTCAAATACAAATAAGTACATTTAATATGAGTCGAGATAGAATCCCCATCCACAAATTCATGTGTCACTGATGTCTCACTGAAGGTTAACTACTGAAAAAAAAAATCACTTGTCTATAGTGAGGGTTTTTACAGATGTAGTAGAGACGATAGCATTTCCTTCCCTATATAATTTTTTTTGAGTTGTTAATAACCTGTAAAACAGTTTAATATTCTCAGAAGGACGGTGTTCAATAAGTGCAAGCTATTGTTGATGGAACCAACTGTTTAATATAACTTGTTTTGTAAGACCACACATGAAACAAGCATCAATTTAAAAGTTGTATCATACATCAGTTTTGCTATTTTGACTAAATCTTGACTAATCCTTTTTTCAGTTAGAGTTTAATCCCTAATCTTTCACTTTGCATGTTAGATCAAGGACAAATGTCAAGGCTAAGTACACAGTGACAGTAGGATCAATATTGTGTATTTATTCTAGATACATATGACACATTAATTTCAGCATATTTTCCTGGTAGTAATATAAAAGTTATTCCATAGACTTAAAATCACAAAGAGTGCTAAGTCAGCTAGTATTAGCCCTGTAAAAAGGCTAGATAAGTCAATTTAATAAAATCAAGACAATACTGTTCTCCTCTCGTCTTGAAATATTCTCATACTCTTTCACACTCTGATCCTGTAATTTATAATGTACATACAAAAAGAGTTTACTATTGAAAGACCAATACTTTCAGATTCTTAAGGTATGTTAAAATCAAGCCATTTTCCATGAATGTCTCAGTAATGAGCACAGAAAACAACGTAAGGGGTATACTGACTTATTTTTGTGTGCTGGAGAGCAAGACAATTTAGGAGAACCAGAATTTTAAAAATGCTAATAAAACTATTCTGGCTTTGTGTTTTCTTTTTAAAGCACAAAAAGCTAGAATAGAGAGTCTGATGATGACGGTATTAAACATCACTGTAGAAGAGTAGGTCTGTGGGGCTTATTTGGAGAGTGTATTTCAGTTCAAGGCCCTTTTGGTCTGTGGTAAAGATGCCACGTAAGTCAGTAGAGCAAAAGCTCTTATTTTGCAAACCAAATCTGAACCTCAATCCTTGTGAAGGAAAAAAGGGGCTCTTGACATGTAGGCAACCGAATTTCTAAGAAGATGGTTTGAAGAACTAAGGCTTTACTACAAAATTTGTTGCTGTCTTGCACTTGGATTGTGTTTTTCCTGATGATTGCCAGAATGTAAGAAAGCGAACATGAAAATAAGAGATCATACAAAAGAGTGTGAATCAGCGCTGAATTTTACATCATCACTGATGGCTAGTACTGTTTGAAAAATCTTCTAGCAAAGACATTTACAAGCATAGACAATTCTTCTGTCCACCTTAGAGCTGTACTTGATGGAGACAGGTCTCCCTCCTCCTGCAAGAAACATGGCCACTGGTGTAGCTTCATCTTTCTAGATCCTGAGGAAAGGAGGCCCATTTGGAAGAAGAGAAGAAAGTATCTGATTGGATGTATATATAAGAATTATTTTCCATTCATTCAGCAGAAATTTAAGGAGAATTAATTATGAGACTTCTCTGGGACATGCTCATCCAGAGATCCCAAGGGCAGTAATGTCCACAAAGAGCACTGTGAGAGCTAACAAAGAGCTGGGAGTAATGCAGCTGGGCACAGAGATGAACCCGAGCTGTGATGGAGCTATATGCAGACATCGTGTGTGAAAGGGAATTTATTGCCTTTTCCCAGGGTGTGATAGGAAGGTTTGTCCAGGAAGAAAATTTTTATAGAGATCTTACTCTGACAGTTTTCTCCTGGGCTTTTCTGTCAGATGTAAAGGAGTGTGAATGATCTTTAACAGGGATTATTAAAAAAAAAAAGCCCCTTTCTGCCTGTGATGTAGCAAAGGCCAAACTGCCTGGAGGGCACTGGTACAGAGGATGAAAAGAAAACAGGTTGGTCTGCAGTTTGTGATCTTTACAAATCTAAATTTAAGTATAAAAGAACATAACCAGATCCAGGGAAAATGAAAATTACTCTATCAGGTATATATCTCATTTAGCTGCAGCCGCAATGATTCATCTGCTTTATATTTTCTTGCTTCTTGTCAGATTTATTTACTGTTAAATAATTAAAGAAATCCATCTAATTTTTCTGTGTGCCATTCTTTCTTCTCTTACCTCAGTATGACAGCTGCATTGGGAGCAAGCTCATAGCTTTTGTATCTTTGTTGATGTGTCTTTCAAATGTTGCCTGGCAAGTTACATGTCACCATTAATTGTTTTCTGATGCAGCTTATGTGTAGTACAGTAATGCAGAAAGGAGATAAAGTTTTGATGGCCACTCTCCATCTAGTATCAGATTCCACATGATCCTCATGTTAGTGGTAATGATCATACAACTGAATAGAGATTTAGCCAAGTGAACCCCTTAGCAGTTTAGCGTCAAACTAAGCATCAAAAAACTTCAAATTTCCTACTTATTTCCATGGAGGTAGTATCAAGTCCTTTAAAATGATCAATAGCAATTTTAACCCTCTGTGTATAAAAAGCATACTCAGTAACATGCAAATATGGTTTTTAAATGGAAATGTTGAGTTCTTCTTCTGTGGATTAGTTCCTCTGTGTGGATCTCCTAAGCACCCTGCTAAGCAGCCCCTGCACCTGCATTCACTAGCTGTCTTTACAGGTTTTGAATAGCAAGACCCATGCAAAAGGCAGGACTGTCTCATAAGTAGATGTATCTGGGGCATTCCCTTAAAAGGATGCAAGGCACAGAATAAAAGAACAGGTTGTAGATGATACAGTGTCTGCAATGTCTTGTGCTAGCCAACACCATAGGGCTCTGGGGCTTGATGAAGACAGACCAATCCTACTTCCATCGAACAGCCTTAATAAGATCATAAGCTACCTAATTACCTACCTGAGTTAATTCCTTATGCCAATTATTTGGGTTTTTAAATGTTGAATTTCTTTAGTCTATTAAAATTGACAGAGAAATTGAGATAAATTGCTTCAGCTCCCTTCTAGAGACCCAAAAATCAGCAACTTTCAAACTGTTCCTACAATAGAATAATCCAAAGTCCAAAAAAGCAGAGGTTTATGGATTGTTATATAGTTTCTGTGGTTCTGTGAAAGTTAGCTTCAGTTTATGATTGATCTATCCATAAAAGCACACCTTTTTATAAAAGGTGATTAGTCCTCACGAGACCACAACCGCAGCAGTGCACAGGTAAATGAAACCAAATTAGGACTCATTAAATGAGCTTCACTTAGTTTATCCAAAGGTACTCCACAAAAGGTTGAGAATGATCATTCAGCAATTTGCTGTGTAACAAACAAAGTGGTGGCCAGATTAGGTTGTTTTGAGCATTACAGATCTGTTTTTCCTGCTCAGCATATTTCATGGGTGGACCTGCTAATATACATAGGATGGTATGAAGAATAATGTCTTTCAACAGCCTGTCCAAAAATGAAGCTTTGACATGGACAAGAACCTGGCTTCTCCTAAAGCTGCTGACGTAAATGGGAATCTTTTCAACAGCTTTAACAGGCTTTGCCCCACACTGCTAAAACCTGACATTTTTGTTGTTCTTTTATTTTTGGGAGGGCATTTTTGGTTTGCAGTGGTAAATTAGAAGGTAGCCATAATACAATGTCTGAGAAACGAATTTGCATATACCAGTCCTGAGATAAAATTCTCCTTAGAGATTCTTATAACATTCCCTGCCTCTCAAAGGAGAGACATTTCATGAATCCTGATTGTACATCAATACATTATATTAATACAGTATTGTCAACAATATTAACCAAACTGAATATCTAGATACCCAGAAAAGTTTTTGAGGAAGATTATGACTACTTGGCTTGAAACATATAATAACACCTATGACTTCTGTGGAATGACTGCCTTTAATTGCATTCTATTAAGAAAAAAAAAATTATATATATGTGTTGACTCATGTCAGCTGGCTCCCCAAGAGCCTCCATTCCATGTCCAGCCCCAAACATCAAAACCCCGTTCCTCAAATACATTACTACAAATGTGAGATTCTTCACAAAGACCAAAAATCTTCAGAAATTTTAGAGTGCCACAAGAGAGAACTGCTCATACATTAGGTAATGTTCATTGGGCTGTAAGAAAGGTATAATGTGAAAATAATTTCTGCCCCAAAATAATAAAAAAAACTTTAAATGGATTGTGTGTTGCTGAAAGTCTCATTAACTCTTTCACTTAAGTGATTGATTTTATGCTCAGATTCACAGACTTCAAAGCTAGAAAGAACTATAAGGTTAAGTCTGAGATGTAAATAATATTGACCAAGGAACTTATATCAGTATTTTTTCTATCAGAGCCAGCTGTATTTGGCTTCCTGGAACTCTTCCGCAGAGGTATTGCTCCCTAACCGCTGTGTGCTGTTTACACGGATTTTACAGAGCGGGAAGATGCAGAGACTGCCTAGTTGGTGCCCCAGATGTGACTTTGTCGCTCAGAAATGCAGGCAAGCAATGCTGCAAACTTGCGTTGTATCTTTTACACACATTATATCAAATATATTTTACATGGCACTTGTAAACAAAAAGCCTGATTGCGCATCAGTTCTCTTTGAGATGCTGCACAAGCCTCTATAGTTAAATCATTCTTGTGCTGGATCTGAAACTAACGACTCAGGATGCTCAATGAGTTTTGCTTGTGTAAAATTCCGTTGACTGCGGTGTGAATTTTCTGAAAAAGGAGGTTCTGCAGGTTCAAGCCCAGAAGCAAATACAAGAAATACAAACAGTCAGTTGCAGAATATTTTTAACTCCTCTGGCAATTATTATTTTCCCACACGCATGCTTCTTTCTGTAGGACAGATTCATTCAGATTTATTTGTTAACTATAATGTATTGTAGGTAGTAGAAAAATTCGCTTTGTTGCAGCTAGTAAGAGTTTGAGCAGAGGGAATTATACCAGCTGCTCTATCAAACAGGGACAAGACAGCTCTGTAAAGTACTTACAGCACTACAGATTAAAAAAATGCCATACTGATATTGTTAATTCTTCTCTTAAACTGCTGTTATTGGAAATTGTTTTAACCTATAGCAAGAGAAAACAAGAAAATAAACTCCTATGTATAGGAACTAACTACTCTGTAGAATGAAATTGATCACCTCTCAGGGAAGATGCTGTAAACTCTGTAATGCTGTTGAGAATACTATGAAAAACATCCGCACTTTTCCCTTTAAAAATATGACCCACGTCAGACTTTTGTTGTCCTTCCCAAAGAAAGAATACCATGAACTTAGGACCCAGTACTGCAGCTGTTGAAGCTATTGATCATGGGATCAAGCCTTCTGGATGTGTAATTCCATGGAAGACAGCTGATAAATAGGACTGACTTTAAAATGCTGAAAACATCATGGAAATAATGTAATTTTGAAACTCTCAAATACTGAAGAGGACATTTGTTTTCTTTCAAACACATTCAACTGCTGTTTATTGCTAGTTTAGCAATCAACATTTTACAATATGATCTTACTAAGCTAGAACGAATCATATTTATATATACATACTCTATTCCTAGTAGAATTGATCCAACACGCAAATGCAAATAGATTTAATTTCAAACGAATAGAATAGTCATTTCAGTGTAGCTGAATGAACAGTCATGTCAGTTTTTTTAACTAAGTGGAAAGAATAAAGAAGGAAAATCATGCTTTTTAATAGCCAGATTTTGTAGGCAAAACCTAATTTAAGTGAAATAATAAACAAGCACTTTAAAACAACTAATTACTGAGACAGCCATTGTGACAACAATAAAATCAACATGAGGATTAAAAAAGGAGACAGCCTTAGCTAAAGGTTATTTCTTGGTGTTTTCACACTCCTTGATTTTTTTTTAAACATTGATTACATGATCGATTGCTCCCATTATTTCTTGCGGTGCAAGATCAGTTTGTAAAATCTTATTATACTGTACCTTGATCAAATTGTGTCCTACAGAGTACACGGTTGTTATTTTTCCTCTCTCTCCAGGAGCATGAATACCTGTGCCATACCCATGCCAAGCAACTAAATACGGATTGTGGATTGTAATCCAATACTTAACACGATCTCCAAAGGTCTGGAAGCAAAAGGTGGCATAGTCATTGAAGATATCAATTACTGATTCATTTTGCCATCCCCCATACTCTTCTTGCAGCATCAAGGGCAGGTCCCAGTGGTACAGCGTAACCACAGGGTCAATATTTCTGTAGAGTAGCGAGTCAATAAGGGTGTTATAATACTGGAGTCCTTCTTCATTGGGAGCCGCTACCACTCCAGTGGGAAAAAGCCTTGACCATGAAATTGAAAACTGGTAAAAAGTAACTCCCAAAAAATCCAGAGCAGACAAATCTTTATCCCACAAGGTGTAACTGTCACTGGAGACATCTGTGCTGTCAGCATCCCTGAACTCCGAGTGGATGAAGCGGTCCCAGATGGAGAAGCCTTTCCTGTCCTTTCTCCAGCTGCCTTCCACCTGGAAAGCCCCTGTCCCTACACCCCAGAGAAAGTCTTTGGGGAAAGCGTCATACAAAAACATCTGTGTTTCACTCACAGGACTGAAGCGGGTGTCCTTTTTCCACACTGATCTTCCTTCTCCAGAAAGCCCAGTAACAATCCTTATGAAAACGAATGTCCAAAAAGCAACAAATCTCTCCAGTCGTTGGCCACACATTATGGCAGTTTATAGCGCCAGTGTTAAATGTCAAATTTCTTGCACCAACGCTGAAAAAAATCCTTTCATTCACTGAAGCCACCACTGTGCAGACCGTCTTCATTTCCACAAATTGCTGGAGTGTCTTATCAAGGCTTCACTAAAAGCTTGTGATTGTAAAAGCCCTGTCAATGATTAGCCTGAACTGTGAGACCTAGAACAAGTCAGAGAATGGCGTCATTTTTAGGGAGGTGGCCTCTGTGTGACCACTGAGACACCTAGATGGCTTCTTACTTCAGGGAAATAGGTTGCCTGAACAATATAAAGGCTGATAACTAACTTATCATTATATAAAGCTTGGTTATTTGAGTGGGAGAATATAAGTGACAGTGGGTGCTAAGAAGCTATCATATCCTTTATTCCTCCTGAAGCTGTATTTCAAGGAAACGTGGCAGAAATGTCAGTCAGACTACACAGTCTCCAATTAAAAGGTGATTTATCCCTTCTGTATAATTGGATGGCTGGAAGGACAGTGAGTCATTCCTCAGTCCTGCCCTGCTCAAACATCCTACTTCTGCTGAAAAATTCTCCCTGGACTCGTGGGAAACTTTGTTGCGGACAAGAGATAAATGTACGTTAACTATATAAAAACACAAAGCAAGCCAGTATTTCTTTCAAACACATGCAATTGTTTTTCTATCCCATATAAAACCTATATAGCTCTATGTCCGGCAGTAGTACAAAATTAACAGGGGTCTGTTCCAGTCCTCAAGCAATTTCCATGGATTTCTTAAAATAAACACAATTAGCAAAGTTAATTAGTCTTGAAAGATGCTATTTCAGTACTGATTAATTTAACAATCGTGGTATACAAAGCTGAGGCATCAGTACAGTGAATACCTTACAGAGGAGTTACACAACATGATTTCATCTTTTAACAGATTTCAAATTCCAGCAATACTACATGTGTTGAGATACAGTCAATTTCCTCAATACAGTAAGACTGATGCCTGCCGGTTTTGGTTTTCATGAGGTACAGCAATACGGAGTGTACCCACATGCAGACCACAGCTGTTGAAGAGATTAGCAGAACGAGATAGCAGTGTGAAGTAACGTCACATGCAAGAAGGACACACACTGAAATCTGAAGATGCTCTGCTTGGATCAATTTGCCCTGATGGCACGTAGGACATGAAAGTCCAGATGAACTGCTGGGCTACTGCCACTTCAATGCTCCTGCCACCTGTGAGAGCATGCTTGCAGCACTGCTTACTCTCATTGAGACACACCTTTAGTTTAATAATAAAGCTGATTAATCAATATAAGATGGACAACATTTTATTTATTTGGTTTTACAACAAACAACAAAACCGCAATGCATGGTTGTAAGCATTTATTTGCAGCACTTTTACAAGGAACAGTTTCACCACAGATGAAGGAGAAAGCTCCCACTGACATGTTCTGCACTGCAGATCCCTGCGGGTGGGTAGCCATGCATCTCACACAAGTCTCTCCCACATCACAAACCAAGCACTCCTTCAGCTACCTGAAGTAACTGATCCACACTTCTCAACCAACATCCTACGAAAGACAGCTTGGGAAAGAGAGGAGTAGATAAGGACTGTACCAAGTTGTTCTACAGTTGGGCACATTCCTTTTTAAATTTTCCATTTAAAAATGCTGGTTTGGATAGTTCTCCCATGAACATAACCCTTCTATTTTAACATTTAAAAGCTTTGATTGTATGTATCATACTTCATGAAAGAAAACCCAAATACAAGTTGCTATGGAAGCCACTATACATCTAAAGCAGTTAGTTGCCATGATTACCAGACGCTTGAGTTCAAAACACCCATGGCAGCTCTGTAATACCACGGCAATGTACTGGCAAGGTAAAGACAAGAGGTTTCTCCCCACTAACTACAGCAGAGCAAGTACCACTGGCATCTTACTGCAGACAATGGGAGCAAAGACCTAAAGACAAAGTTCCCTGAGAAGAAGTGTAATGTTTACATTAACATCAGCTGCCCAGATCTGCTAGTACTAGGTGCTCAAAAAAGCACGACTTATGTAATTGCCCTCAACAGTGGTGCAAATCACTTGTCTTCACCTTATACCTTTACCTTCTACAGCAAAAACTGTTTGAGATGGGATCAGCTCTTTCCTAAAGACACATAATTGTGATGGATACTAGAGAAAGCCTAATGTAAATAGAAACTAGACTACAGATTTACAAAGAATTTTGGGAATTTCTGGTCTGCAACAAAATGCTAATTCCTCTTTTGACAATGTGAGAGAAATTAGATTTTCTTTACTAGACTCTAGTAAGCAAAATATTCCCTACAGGACTCCTCCAAAATAGAGCCCACCATCTAGTAAGGTAGTGTTTTAATGTCTACTAGTGCTCTGAAAAAATACAGAATTTAACCTGACATTTCAATTTCAGGAAACATATTTTTGCTCTATTTTCCTCATAATCCCACCATTACCATACCGTATTTCTTTAGGGCAATTCTTAACCTCAGATGTCCTTCGGACACTTACGAAGCTCAGAACATCTCTGTTCCATTATGAAGATTTCTTAAATGATCAAAGTGTGGTGCCCCCTAAAACACATGAGAAACATCACCTTATGGACTTCAAAAGTATCTTGGTGTTGTTACAAGCATCTGCCTTATACATCAGCTAAGTTTCAAACAATTCAAAATACAAATTGTGTAGAGCAGTAAATAAAACATTGCTTCAAAAGTCGCAATAAAAGTTTATTTCAATTCCAAAATTGTATCAACATAGCAATGTAAAAAAGATTGAAAATACATTAAACAAGAAAATATTTTTCCAAAGAAAACAGACTATTTTTTATTTATCAGTATAAGGAAATGTATTTTTCTTATAAACAACCTCCTCTCTCAATAAGCAAGACAAAACCTTCCCTAATAATAACAGTACGACTCGTTTTGTTCAACGGGGGAAAAAAACCTTCAAGCTGAAGAGTTATTTTTTCCATGTATTCTGTAAAAAACATAAAAAGCCAAATAGTCTGTGATTTTCAGAAAGGTATAAAACAAGTCTAACTTTTGTAATTATTTGTTTTAGTTGGAAGTAGAGTGCTGAGACTGAATGTACTTTTGCTACTTTTAAAAAAGCTGTACTTTTACTCGGGTAACGTGCCTTTAAAGCATGACCCATGACATCGTGAGAGACTCAAAAAGGGTATGTTCTTCACTTGAACTTTCAAAGTGTATCACAACACAGTGAGTTTTGTTTCCTGTGGCAGAGCAAGGTTTTTCCCCCACTTCCAGTGGTTTCATAGCCATGCACATAAAAAGAGCTACCTTTTGTCTCCCCATCGTACCCAGGAGTGACTTGCAGCCGTTCCAGTTCCTCAGTCTGATCTCTTCAGAAGGGGTTAAACTCATGCCTTCCAAGCCCCATGAACATGTCACAAGCCCACAGGCAGATACTGCTCTTCTGGATGTTATTCTAGGCAGCCTTATCAACTACAAACAGAGATAACCACCTGCAACAATTCTTTTTAGCATTATTTGAACAGTTTCTCTGGCTCTTTCAGATGTCAGCCATTTTAACTTGCTCTTTAGTTCTGGTAGATACATAATGGAGTTTGACCATGCCACCAAGTAGACAGCCTCTCGTTCTCGAAAAACAAGGACGGGACGAATACAGAAGGTATACAAAGGATAGCACTGGAAGTCGCACTATGAGACAAGTGAAATCTCACAGAGGGAGGCAGCCAGAGGCCCGGCCCTGTCGCCTC
>VZZY01008165.1:68008-79281 GCA_013400335.1 Eurystomus gularis
GCCTCCGGGGTGCGCAGGGGCCTGCGCGGCCGGAGCGGCTGCGGAGCAGAGGCCGCCCGAGCGCTTCCCGCCACTCCCGCCTCGGGAGGGCCGGGCCCGGCCTGTCAGAAAATGAGCCCCCCGGCCCGGGGAGTACCCGCGATTGTGCCTTTGCCCCGCGGGGGAAGCGTGTGAGCCTCCCCCGGTGCACCCCCAGCCCCGGAATCGGGTGGTGAACCAGGCGCGGCCGGTGGCGGGGAAAGGCGGAGGAGCTAACCCTGTCTCTCGGAACGCAGTCTGCCGAAGTTTTAACTCTTCCTTTACTTTCTGTGAGGGCTAACACGAGGGCGCTTCTGCTGCCGACTCAGACGGTGTGCAGTGCTTGCAGGAAAACAATTTCAGTGAGGGAAAAAAGAACTTAAAAGTCCAGAAGTAGACACTTGTTTATCAGTAACGGAGGGAGCAACCCTCAGTAGGATATAGAGTTTGTAAATATAAATATAAATGTGTTATGTGTGTGGCTTCCAAAGTGCTGCTCTCTTATGCAGCCATTCCAAGATGGTATCCTCTCTTCATTTCTGGCTCAGATAAATTGGCTTCTGCTCAGATGCAGTCTCTGTGCAGGTGTTCTACTTGCTGAAGTGCAGATGCCATTCATAGCCGATGAGGTCAAGCTTTGGTTTTGGACTCTCCGTAGAGTTTAACCTTGTTTATGTCTTACATCTGATGCTCAGCAATGATGTGTGAGAAAATCTCAGTCTTTCACAGTACTTACAGGGGTCTACCAGCACTAAGAATCCTGAAACTATTAAACTGGGGTATTTTCATAGTTTCCATAGTTAGGAGTGGCCAATGACTTTATGTACGAGGACAAGTCTGCCTCTCCTTGTTCCCCAGCCATCACCTCTTTAGGAAACTGATCTAACTGGAAGACTTGCTTCCTCCTTCCCACCTTCCTGGGACAAAGGCTTTCTCCCTCTAGATGGTCTTCTAAACATCACGCATCTCACAATGTCTGGCACTTTCCTTGAAGGGAGGAAGACAGCCGTCATTTTGAGGAGAACACGTTTTGAGGCTGAGTTGCTTCAGCCAATTCCCTTTTCAGAAGAGAAGAGGCTGTACAACCATCACTGCTGCACCTGCAGAGGCAGAGGGAAAAATACGGTGATGTTAGTGACTGTGTAGCCTGGTGCGTGTGTGTGCAGTGATAGTACAAGCATATTGGAATTTAGCATCATACCCTTGCAAACAGACTTTTTTTGTGTCGTGGCAAACGTAAGCAGCCCCTATTGGGTTGGTTCAGCTGTGCTGAACTGATGTGTGTAGAGTTAAACAAGGAACTGATTTGTCTTACAAGGGATTTATTTTTTATCCAGGTTAGTGGCCTGACCCAGTTCCCAAGCAGAGAGCTATACTGGTACAACTGAGGGAATGGGTGACTGGGAGTAGGGGTGTTTTGCCGATAACCCAGACCAGCACAAAAAACGCCACCACCATGAGGAGAGTTTTACGGTGTTGGGTCTCTCGATTCCCTGCACCCCCCCAGGGGCTCCACTGATGCCAGCTCTCTCGACTTCCTTCACGCCGGTGAGGGCCCCATTCTCCAATGTCCCCTATCTGCTGCATTTTATCAATTACCTCTGCAAGAGAATTCCCTGTCTCATTAAGGAGGAGAGTCATCATTATACTCCTGTATGATTGTGGAGCAGTTTTAAGTAACGCATTCCTAATAGGGACAGTCAGTGCAAGCTGCATCAACTTATCAACATGATCTACACTAATAGCCAATTTAATTCCTTCTTCCTTCAGTCGCTGTGTACCATCCCACAAAGTATACCACGGTCAGTCAGATCCTGGCCAGGCATTGTCTCAGGGGTATTTCTCCTCACACCCTNTGACACTCCCTGATTGTACAGACGGACCATCCAAGAAAGCAGGGGCTCTCCTGGTCTATGCCTAAACTGTTCCATGATAGCTGTTACTTCTTGTTGGGTAAAATCCTCCAGTGCATACCTTCTCATCTAATTCCATCCTCCGCCTGAATAACGGTCTCATATCTACAGACTCATCTGACGCAGCCAGCAGCGGAACTAAAGGTTCTTCTTGATGGCAGACACAGAGGCCAACCCAGTCTTGCCCTTGACCACAGTAGGAGGCGTCTGGCCAGCCTTAATCCTTTCATGTGCTTGTGAGATTCATCCAGATGTCAACTTCAATTCAGGGCCTATTGCTCAGGCCCTAGCAAGGGGCTAGTGGAATTGCCTCTGGCTGAGGGAGGCACACGGCTGGAGCTGTAGCATCTGCTGGTGTGTACTTAGAACTGTGATACTGCTCAAAAAACACTGTGCAGTGCCTGTGCTGCAGTCGTGATCCAAGCAAGTATTGTTGGTTTCACCAAAGTGATACCATACATTTGATTTCAGTTAGCACCATTTTTCTGGGCACATCAGATGTCACAGCTGGTGTTTGCACAAGACTGGCACTAATATAGGCAGGCTATAAATAAATACATTTCTTTTGATGCATGCCCTCATGGACATGTTTCAGAATACCTGAAGGTGCATTACTCTGTCTTTGTAGTCACTGAGCTAGGTTGATGAAATTCAGTTTTCCATCTCGTATTTTGAAGTGCAAACTGAATTGTGTGATGTTCTTTTGGATACTAGTCTTCCAAAACCACTGTACCTATTATAGTTAGGTTGAGATGTGGTATCATCAAAGTGTTGGAGTAGTTGATCTTTGGTTTAGGTTGGCTTTGAAATGCAGCAAAAACCCAGTATGGAGTGTTGATGACTTTTATAACTGACTTTTTTGAGCAGAGTATTTACTAAAGTCTTAAAAGTCACCCTGACAAACTGTTCAAGTAATCAGACTTTGTACAACCTAACAAATAGGTTTTAGTTTCTATTTGTGTTATTCTCCTTAGTAAAACAGACAAATAAAAATCTTTCAAGAGAAAACTTGCAACCTGACATGATTAGTTGCAATGGTGTTCTATTACTGCATAAGATGGAGGATTTGAAGCAGCAGTCAAAACTGGCAAGAACTCTGTTGCGCAGGCATTACTGAGATCATACAGTTACTAAGCTAGCTCAGTAGGAGCCAGTGCATCTGAACACAACTTTTTCAGGCTCTTTAGATGCTATGCATCAGTTCCCCCTAATTCAGCGAAAGTGACCAGAAATTCTGACTTAGTTCCTCTTAGTTGGAACAGCTCCAGGTTACATGTCTTGTTGCTTTTGCTCAAGCCCCCGTGGGGAGCTGCACTAATAGTGGCCTCACCTCTGTAATTTATAGCCTTCTGGGCAAGGGGACCACCAGGACAGCCATGCTGATGAGCGTATCACCAGGATACACAAGGCTGATGACTGGGGGATGTCCTAGAAGGAAAACTTGCCACTTACATTGGTACATGCCTTTCCACATTTGAATGAGCACAGATAAAAGCTAAACATGAGCAGTTTTTCCACCTGGTGAGCTCAACGTGTGCATGCATGCAATTATATACCAGTAGTTTGGTCGGTCAGAGTATGTTAAATAGATAAACCCAGAATGGAGTCAAGTGATCCTGTCTGGGATCTAAGCTTATAAAGCTTATAAATCCTTTATAAATAAGTCTTTATATATATATATATATATATATATATATAGTCTTTATATAAGCTTTATAAATAGTCTTCAAACTTGTTGGATGAGAATCAGTGATAGATACTTCTATTGCTTCATTTCTGCAGTTAGTTATGCCATGAATTAAGGATTTATCTGGCATCTCTTAATAACTAGTGTGAAAAATCTGTCTCTTGTGATTCTTGGATAAAAGCTTCACTGAAAGATAACTCATTGCTGCAACGTGGCATACTTTTCTTGCAAGCAGTTCTGAATTCACCATCTGTTACAGTCCAGCAAGGGCTAACCAAGTTACCTTTTCTTCTGAAAAGCAGGATAGTTGAAGAAGATTGGAGGATTTATAACTCTGAAGATTGAAGAGGATTGTACATAGATGTGCATTTTCCTTTGTAGCTTAGAGCCATGTAGTTTAGTCACTCAGAAGTAAATGGTCACTGTGGGAATTAAAATTTACTGCCCTAATACAAACTTCTGTTCAGAAACCTCTAGGTGGCTTGTGCGCTTTAATATTCACAGTATTTTCCGAAAAACTCCTTAACACAATAAAAGAGGAAAAAGCTACCATTTCTTGAGGAGTGATGTGCAGTTTGTGTCAAGAGAGTAGAATGAGTTGTGCTAACATAGGGAAGCAATTTTGGAATATGTAACTGCTGTATCACCACAGTATTTTCAAAGAAAAAATAGTATTTGTATAGACGGTCCTTTCTTAAATGAGTAGAAGATGCTGCTTCTACCCATTGGTAGAGGAGTTGCCAACCAATGGGTGAGAAGGTGATGCTTTTTAACAACAGAAAAGGTATCCTCATTTGACCTGTTAATCTAATGAAATGCTACCTGCAGTGTAAAAGATAGTAATGGTTGACTGTCACCCGTTTATTTTTAGTGTTTATGAAGTGATTTAGGGGAAAATAACCTGTAAAGTTGACCTTCATTAGGTATCATTTTTTAAAAGTTTGAAGTGGCAGTTTAGGTCCTCTTCATCGCATGTTAAATGTAGCAGGGATTATAGCTATGGCATTCATTTTGTGAATTAAAGGTATTTATGAAGAGCTGACTTGATATTCTTGAGAACTGATGAGGCAGAAGATAATCATTTACATGTTATAATTCAGGCCATAGCAGTTTAGCAACTGTGATATTAAAATAGTGGAAGAAGCTGGAGCAGACAGGTCAATTTTATGTATTTGCTTTAAGTTGGCATTTTGTAAACCAAGATACGACGGTATTTCCTTGTATGAGTCTATAAAAAAAAAGTTCTAATATTATTGCATGTGGTGTTTGCAGAGTGGTTCATTTACTAGTTATCAGCTTTTAGTTAAAATACTAGAATGAATAGAGCATTACTATTGGTCTAAAATTAATTATTCTCCAAGTATTTTAAGCCTAAAAGTAAAGGAAAACAAAAGTCACTTTATTTTGCAGTGTTGTAGTATTTAAATTATTTTACTAAATAAAAGATCTAATGAGGCTTGTAATCGATTTTCCGTTGCCTATGTTACCTTAAGCCTAGAGAGAAGTCAGTAATAATGATTGAGTGATCGAGTCCACGGCTCTACTTTGAGACTTTAAAAACAGATGCTTTCTTCAAACCTGTTAGCTATAGGTATTGGCAGCCAAAAGTTCAGAGCTTGTATAGTACTGCATTTATATTGTAGGAGTACAGGTAAAATAGCAGAGTGTTGAAAATCTGTGCCTCAAGGCATAAATTCCGTAGATGGAAATGTGTGAAGTCTCACTGAGGAAGAATGCTTCTCAGGCTACCATTGCCTGTTTGCTGAGTCCGTATTATTACATGCAGGTAAAACACAAAAAGTCTAAATTTTTACAGGAAACAACATTCTTTGATTCTAGAAAATTGTTTTAAGCTAAGTATACTAAATAAGTCTATGCCACGTCCTGTATTTTCTGTATGCTTTAAAATTACATATTAAATTGATTTTAAGACCTGTAGACTCTGATAATCCAAATCCAAACGGCCGGGGACCTGACTGGTAATAGAAAAGGAGCCTGAAACACCCCAGCTTGTCATTCAGGCTTCTAGGGAGATTTCTTAAGAATTTGCTACTTAACTTGTAGTTCCCTATAGTAGTCAAAGCCTGCCCAGGTGAAGTCTATGAGGGGGAATAGCTGTCAGCTGGGTAGCTTGTCCTCCTCAGCCACACGCTTCACCTGCTATATATGTAGGCCATAGGATGTACTTTCTCTCTCTAAAATGGATGCTGCCCCTGGAGGTGGTGATGCCAACCAGGTATGCGTTCTTCCCAGTTTCTTTTTGATAACATTGAAATGTTAAGTTTTTTCAACAGCAGTCCGGTTTGGTTTTGTGTGTGTGCGCGCAATAGTGCTTTTTTGAAATTGAAGCTTCAGCTGCTGGTGGTTAGATCCTAAAATAAGGTTACAAAAGAGACTTTTTGGAGCTCTTATATTAAGTTTTTTCTCCTTGATTAGATTTGAATCTGTTTCTTGCTGGCTGATTTTTTTTTTTAGTGAGATGAGAGTTACTGTCCTAAATTTATAAGTGGAGGATGTGGTATGTCCAACTACTTAACTGCTTTCTAGCTCTTGGTGCTTTTTTTGGTCTTTTTACGCTGGACTCTACTTCATACCCAAGGTGACTGTTTTAACTATAGAAATACTGTGGGCTATGTTTATGATATTTAGTTGAAAAAAAAAAATTAAACATCTGCCTTAAGTCACTGTATTTTACTGCTAATGGAAGTTTGTTTTGAAGTGTTGTATTGGTGAAGATGGCCAACTAAGGGAAACATGTTTTTCCATGATGCAAAGACAAGAGAAAGGTGGTATGTTGTCTGAGCAGCTATGTTCAACTAGCTACTCTTTGTTTTCTTAATTATAAACAAAATTTCAAGATCAACAAATACTTTAATGGAGCTGTTGAGAAAGTAATTTAAGTGCATTGCTCTTTTGTGGTGTGAAAATACTAAGAGCTATCTGTGTTAAAAAATTTATGAATCTCTTTTCCCTTTTGCTAGGATATCCGGAAATTCTTTGGCGTTGTAACTCCCGGAAAGCGACAAGAATGTGAGACTGTGAAAAAGAGTGAAAAAAACCAAAACGGTGAAGAACCTTCAAGTGGAAAGAAAAGGGGAAGGGAGACTAAGGTTAGTTTTGCTTTTCATATTTGTGCTTGGTTTCTCTGATGGAGGATTGTTTGTATCTCTAACATTTTTTAAAGTCAGTTTTTCTTGTTTACTCAAAAACCAGGCTATATGTCAGTTGTTTTTGTAGGTGTGGGAGGAAACCACCACTTAACATTAACTTCTAGCAGCAAAACTTTGTAGGTAGTGAAGAAAATTGCTAATGTAAAAAATAATTGAGTTGTAGGGGCAAAGGAGGGGTAGGTAGAAGTTGTTATGGCTATGTGCTAATGTAGGAACAGTCTGATGTATCTGAAGTTACTTTAGTCCACGATTCTCTAAGTAGCTCTGCTTAATTTTTAATGTAATTAAGATTGAAGCTTACGCACAGTAGATGCAGACATATGTAGACATGCTTTCAACTAAGGTAAAAAGTCTGTGATGTGGGTGACTTCTGACCTTGTTTTTAACTAGGTGTTTTTTAAGCATCTGTGGGGGAAACTCTAACACTGTTTTCTTGGCTGGGGTTGCTTATATAAACCTATTGCAAAGACCAAATTCTGTAAAATGAGAGGTTAAATTGGATTCTAGTCTTGGAATACTTTTACTCATCTGAACAGATATAAAAAAAGGAAGGAGTGGCTGAAGAGGGCTTTAAAATCACTTAGAGAATGGCAGGATTTCTAATAGGATGCATGTTTAAGATGAAGCATCACAACTGAGAAGTAAGATGTTACTTAAAATATTTTTACTGTGTAATGTCATTCTTTCAATGTGAAAGTAAAGGACCATTCAGTGGAACTGAAAGACTTGGCAATTATGTCATCATTTTTACTGTGCAATTTTCCAATTATCTCAAGGATTGAACAGATTTCAGATTAGAATTGAAAGTAGATTATAAAATGTGTAGTTATATTTATCTAGAATTATGTATTTAGAAGCGTTTACATCTTGACTACAAAACAAGCATAGTTGGTAGTCCCAGGAAAATTCCTAACTGTGCAGGCTGTGATTTTTCTAAATGTCTAAAAAGTTTTCAGTGTCTTTAAAAATAAAAAAAAATCCCTGACACAGTTTAATCCTGGCTGCTGCTAGATAGAACACGTTGTTGACTGTGATTGTTGGTGAAATCTCATATGGTAGTTGAGCTGCTTCATGGGTGGGAAAAGCAGCAAGCAACCAGGACCCCAAATAGGAGATCAGTCGAGCTTCAGCTGTTGTGTATGCTTTTTTTCCTTTTTCAATGGGCTGTATTTTACTGTAATTATATTACCTCTGTTTCTGGGGGGACCAGGCAATTTCTTTCTTTCTTTTTTTAATTAAAAGTTGGAAGTGCTCGAAAATCTGTTTGATTTACTTTAGTTATTATTAAACTTGAATATTTTCTTCTCAACATAATAATCTATGGTTTGCTTGGAGTACCTTTAGCTTTGCTGCAGTTTCTTCCTTTTTTCCTCTGTCCTGCACTTCCCCCCTCCCACCTATGAGTTAGCACAAGACTGTTTGTAAATGTAATATTGGGAAATAATTTTTTAGAGTTTGTTCGAAACTCATGAATTTGAATATGTAACTGAGTAAAACCTTGAAGGATGTGTTTACTGTTTGAACTAATGGACTGTTACTCTTAGGTGAATAATTCACCCAGTGAAGATGATTCCAAACAAAAGCGTACACACAAGAAAAAGAGAATAATCTACGATTCAGGTAGCATTCACAGTTGTTTCTGAAGGCTCCTTTTTATCTTTTGCATCAGAATTCAAGGTTAATTAGGCAAATGGTACATCTAAAGGCTGTAGTTTGGTGGGGTTTTTTTTAGTAAATGCAATTAAAAACATTTTCCACAGTGATTATTGTTGGATAGCTAAACATGTTTGATAATAATAGGACTTCAGTACATGCCATGCATGTAATATACAGTACAAGCTAACAAAACTTCTGGTAAAAACCCCCACCCCTCCAAGAAAAAAAAAAAAATTGAGATAGTAAATTCTGTAAAGACTCTAGAACTTTTTGTTGTTGTTATGAAGATATATATAAATTGTGGGGAGTTCTAGGTTTCCTGTTCTGTTAGGGATAAATAATGTCCTATGCAGAGTCCAGGAGGCTGATCATGTACTAGAATTTCACATTTCTGTGTGTTGCATGAACATGATACAGGAGATTTGTTTTGAAGGGGTAACCTGTGTTGCCATATGTGTCTTTATTAAGAAAACTGACTAGGAAGTGTTCATCCCATAGTTTAAAATTTACAGCATGGAATGTGCAGAATAGAAATTAAAGCACTGCTATCACATTCTAAAAATATTCTTTGGAATATTACTATAAGTTTTATAGCACTTCTATCTTAAACTTAACAACCCAAACAAAAAACCCATAAACCCTTGCCTATCAAGTTTAGTTATTTCATTTAAAAGCTGGAAACTTCTAGTTCTGTCTTTCTGAGCTGTGATGTTGTTTAATCCCTCTTTGATTATATTCCAAATATTGAATGTTTATTGTGAAACTGTAGAAAAGATGATAGGAGTTTCTCCAGTTTTTGACTCCTAAAGACTTCAGCTTGAATTTTTAGAAGCAATCTTAACGATAGAAGATTGCTTCTTTCTTAGAAGAAAAATGATCATGCAAGCATTTTTAATGCTGTTATTTATAGAAAAATGTGTTCGTATCTGTAGAGAAACTGTTCTATAAACAGTTCGTGTTTAGCAGTGAGGAATAGCAGTAGAAATATTTCTGCATTTAAAGGTGGTGTGCAAAAGTAATATATAACTCAACTGCTGCCTTTGAAGTGCTGGTACTGTCTGGAGATTCTGCAAATTCTAGCCCTGCTAGCTCTCATAGGAGAGCAAAAGAGATACAGGGCTCTTAAGTTCTTGAAGATGGAAAAGTGTCGTTTTTTTGTTTTTTTTTTTTTTTAAATAATTGTAATAATATATTAGTGTTTAGCATGGAAAAAGGTAGGCACTGAAGGGTAGTCCCCTGTTACACTTGCTAGTTGCCTTGCCTTCTTCAGTTTGTCCTACTTCCTGATTTGGATGTTGGGATATGTGATCCAGTATGATATAAATCTGGCATCTTGAAAACTTTTGGGATATTGAGAGTGGTTGATGAGGTGAATGGCAGTCTACCAGTGTTCTCTGGAAAAATCAGAGTACAACCTCGCTGATCTCTTTTAGCCTGCTCTTAGCTTTTGGAATAAGTGTCATGGAATGCACCAGCATAATGTAATGCTGTATAAATTGAATCAGGCTAATGAATTTATGTTAAAAGTTTGTTGTGTTTTTTTATGGTGTTTTGTTTCTTTTTTTGGTAAGCTGATGTGTTACTCTGATAGTTGCATTCCTTTTCAGAAAGGTTTTTCTACAGGCATAGCAGTTCTTGGAATAAGTAACAATTTCTTATTATATAAACAAAAAACACTGTCTAGACTGAGTTCGGACCAAATTTTCATTTGGTCATGTATATACTGGAATAAATAATGGCAAGGCTGTTAGCTTATAGAGAATAACAAAGCTGTGCTCTGACATTTAATATGATGTCTTTTTTTCTCACTCAGTTGAATATATGTGAACATATGTTAACTAATGTTGTGATCTGTTACTTAAAGCCTGTATGTTTCTGGAGGAAATCTATATTTCTGTTGTGGTCAAAATGCAGATTCAGAAGAGGAGGTGCAGTCAGTGAAAAAATCCAAGAAGTCACCTGAGAAAAAAGCAGCTACTTCAAAACTTCATAAAGGTCTAAGGCGGCATCCTGTTGTTTATATTTCAGAGTCAGGTAATGGAGGAATGGGGTCTTTGTAGATACAGCTGAAATACGTGTGAGTGCTTGCAAACGTCAGGGCTGCTTTTAGTGCGGGTTGTTCTCTTGTTCCATCTTAACTAAGAGATCTGTTAGTGGTTCTTAAGCAAAGATTAAGACCATACGTGGACTGAAAGAATTCACTTATTCTGACAATAGGATTAATTTGATTCCTATCTTACTGAACGGCACAGATAGGAGGCGTCTTAAATTGAACCTAGTTAATCTGATAAATTAGCTTCTTTTTGAATGGTCTGCTGTTCAAAGCTGGTGGCTTCCAGATTTAAATCTCTTGTCATGTTATGTTCATTCTTTTCTGATTTGCTCTTAAAACATAAGTTTTTTTCTGCACTGGATCTATTGTAATTTCATATTGATTTGTTATAATGCAGATAAACGTAGGTGTTTTGATACTGGGTGGTGCTTACTGTACTCTGGTCACTTGTGCAGCACAAGCTGTAAGATTTTCTGAGAGTTGCAACACTTGGTGGCTGTGTTTTGATTGCAAAGGTATTTCCTGCAGTTTGTGATGTCTCTCTATACTACTGTAACTAAGGCTTGAAGTGAGAAAGACTGAATGCTTTGTGTAAGGTGCTGCTGTGGTTAGAGGTACTTACTGCACCCACTCCAAGTTCAGCTGAGGCTGTAACTATCAGGAATTCTGTATTTGTCTCCTATAGTTCTTTACTAGCCACAGAACTTCCCCATATGGATTCTTAGAAACTGTGATAAAATGAACAGACTTGAATCCAAATCGATTTTGATAAAACA
>VZZY01008166.1:0-54327 GCA_013400335.1 Eurystomus gularis
GTTATTTACCCCATAAACTGTCATTCATTGCAGACAGGGTTTATTCTCTAGACTTTCAAAATGAGTCACCTATGTCTAGTCCATACAGTGCATCTGGCAAGTCTTGGATATCTTTATTAGAAAAACTTTTTTATTTTCTACACTAACAACACAATTGTAATTGTATTTTATGAATATTAATATTTCATCTTATACTATTAATATAATTAATATACTATTATAGGTAGAATTTTAAAAGTTTCAGATTTTCTGTACTTTCATTGGTTGAAGCTTCTGAACATGTTCACACACATAAGATCAAGAAATTTTAGAGCATTAGTACTATTTGAATAATCAATTTAGACACTTGAAAGTGTCAAGTGGAAATTGAACTTATCTGCGTTCATTGTGAAGTCTGTACTTTTATAATGACTTCTTTAAAATGTCATTAATTTAACAAATCCAAATAATTTTAAAAAGAAAAAGAGAAGAAAATGTCTGTAAGTTGTAGAAAAGGTCTTCCCACTTGGAAAGAATCAGATCTTCAAACAAAACAAAGTGAAATAAATTATTGAAGGAACTTGACATTTTCCCTGATGATAACAACAGCAACATTTTTTAACAGTATTTCACGGTTCTATGCATCAGTTCCTACAAATGCAGACTGTAGTATCTAGGATAGCTAAGTAATGTAAGTAGCTGCGTAAGAATAGAAGGAAAAACAATAACAAACAACAACAAAGAAATCTATATGGCTTTATTTCAGATGGAATTAATTTTTCCTGGATGGCTCATTCCAGAAGCCGAAATATTTGAACTAAGCCATGTTAGCAGTGATCATAGTTCTAGCATCTTTTCTGCATTTTATTATAAATTCTCTTTGGGAAAGGGAAAGTTTTGTGTATTTTTAAAAGTCAAAACATGGCCTTAAATATTCATATTTTTTGAAAGAAAGCATATTGCTTTTCTATTGAGTCATGCTGTGGGAATAGAACCCAGACCATGCTGCTGGGATTCCTACAAGAACTTTCAGTTGCTTGTGCATATTGTATAACCTGAGAATCAAGGGACTCAGCTGCAGTTAATTTTCATTTGCTGTTTGTATATAAATGCTTTTAGTACTTAAACTAAATTCAGATCAATTAAACTAATGTTGTTTGACATAATATTCCGTGTTCCAAAATCAATATCCCTTCATTTGACAGACTTATTCTTGAATGCAGGATGTTTATTATTCTTAAAGCTTACCTATCGACCTGGTTTTTGTCTTTGATGATGTAAAACAGTTCTTCCTTATGTACCATGAGCCAGAATATAATGGGGTTCAAATTTCTCTGGTAAATATCTGTAATTGTAAGATCACGTCCGTTAACCTCTTACCATAGTGCTAACTTCCTATCCTTCCTTTTGTCTTTGCTGTTTTCTCTTCAAGACCATGTTCTCCCAGAGAAGATACATTTTTTTTGGTAGTACTCTGTTACTGAAGATATCTTTTTCTGAGACTGTGGTATTTGATGATGCAAGGTCCTCCACCAGAATTTGGATGTTGAAGTCTTCCAATTTTATTTAGATTAACAGATTTTATAAAGGTCTGTGGCCCAAAAATATTTCTCCAGACTGGGTTTGATAACCCAGAGGGGAAGGAGGAAGGGGAACTATAGAAAAGCACTAACTCTCTCAGTGTTTACTGTCTATACATCAGGCAAATGCACAATGATGGTCCCCTGCATTTCATGTTGATTCAGAGTTGTAATGTGTCAGGGTGATACTGCTTTCTACTCCTCTTGTCACAAGCCCCTTATTTCCATGTTGGGAAATGCTGTACCACCAAGGCTGGGACTTTCTTATCCTCCCACAACAAAAAGCATGAATCACAATTTGACCCTCAATTGTGTATTTCTTCATATATATCTCTAAAAATGGCTGCAAGAGCTTGCCTGAATGATGGCTGATTAAGGATTGAAGAGAGTCCTTAGGATTTGGTCCACCAGGAGTATTTATCTTGAGCTTTTTTTCTGAGAAGACAGAGCAGGGCTCATGCCCTTCAGATCCTCTTTACCCTCCCACTGTGGTACTTATAAATCTTGCGATTTTGTTTTGTCTGGCCCTTGTCCAAAAACAGACCTGTCGAATGAAAGGCAGCTTTGGGATCATTTGTCAATGTAACAGTGGGAATAGTGGGCTGAACAGTAGTTTTGTGCTGTTACCAAATGCTGAAACCACCATGAGCAGTTACCTAATTGGAATAATATGGCACATGTTCCCATAATTGCTCTCCTTTGATAAGTTTACTTAGGTCATGTTTTCTCAGTTAATTATCATTAGAAAAATATCTAATAAAGGTAACAGGGACTAAAGGATTGCAAAAAAATGGCTATAGGCTGCAGTGTGACTTATTTTCAGACACAAATATTTTCTTTACATTAATAGTAATAGAAATGATATAACTTGGCATCAACTGCAAATGTAATCAACAGCTATGGTTCCCAGGTATTTATTATGACTGAAGGTCAGAGTGGAAGAGGGGTTATTAATGAAACTTAAGCCAAACTGTCTCAATTATGCTGCTGGAGGGCAGAGTCCTGACCTCGTCCTCGTCTGCAGCTGCCCAGACCTCCTCCAGACACAGACGAGAAATGAAATCCTACAGCTTCAGGTATATCCTCCCAGCCACTCAAGTCTTGCTCCCACTTGAGAACAAAATGAATGAAATTACCATTACTCCATGCTTAGAACAAGAGTGAAGGCAGCACAGCTGCTAATAAATTATATCATACTTCTGGGAGAGATACAAGAGAATATTACAGTTCTGGACAACTGTTCCAGAAAAAAATTTTCACCCTTCCACACTGTGTTCTGTTCTGTGGAGAGCAGTTTAGGTCTTCTGACAGGAAAACTTCTCAGTAGGTATTTACTCTGTTTTTCTTGAGTAAAACCCTATAATTTAATCTACATGGTCTTTAAAAGTGTATCTTAACCTGAGAGATATGCTGATAAAGTTATTAGTATGTGTTAGGCTGGTATCTGTCTCACCTTATCTCAGGTACCTAATAGTTACAGGTCTAAGTCTGACCTGGTGACCTCAGTCTCACTGTACAGTCAGAAGAAAAAATGGGCATTCCCAGATTGCAATCCATCTTATTTGAGCTAAGTACACAAGACAGGTCAGATGAATTGTGGCCTGGATTTGCTTCCACTGAGTATAACAGGAAGCCAGGGTAACTAGCAGAGGTTTAAACACTGAACTCTCAGATGTCTACATTAAGGTAGATGAATTGCACCCTGAAGTTATGCACACTAATAAATTAAACAGTAGAAGGGAACATGCCCTGCTACTTCGTTGCCTACAATGCAAACAAGTTTGGATGGTACTTGGCTGGTTTTAACCCAGGCGAGCTATTGCCATCCGAACCAAATCCGGAATGAGTTGGAGCGAAAACCTGCTGTTAACGGGCAGTTGGGATGTGGCTGCTCAGTGTCTGAGGGCACAAGGATTCAATAAAACGGATGCAGGCCTTTCTATGCTGGTTAGCTGCAGTGCCAGACAGTGGCTGTAAGTACATTTAATTTTCTAGTACGGACATAGCCTGAGTAGCTGCAGGAAACAATTCATATCAAACCCATTTTAAAGCTACAGAAGACAAGTCACACTTTCCTATAGATTTCAGTGGAAGCAGTCTCTAGGCAGATATATGGATAGAAATCCCTTCCTCCAGCCTCCAAGGGCCTCCAGAAACCAACAGCAATCTCTTTTCAGAAAGTATGAAACACTAATCTTGCTGATAGAAAATAATAAAGATGTGAGCAACTGTGTGACAACATCTAGCCAAAACATTGTGCTTTAAGACGATGGTTCTGTTCCCACTGACTTCAAAGCTACAGGATCAGGCCTCAAAAGTTTCTGAGTTTTTTTGCTGCAATGATAATGGCCAGAAGTGGAGTTATTTTTATTCTTTATGAGAAACAATGAATAAGAGACCATGCTTAGTTTTCACTGGAAATTCTGAAACAATCAGTTCACTTCAGGAAAAAAAAAAAGAGAAGCCCTCAGCACTGAATTATTTTTTTTCCACTATGGTCATGAACACTTTCAAAGAAGCCTGAGTCAGGACAGCCAATGCAGTACAAAGCCAAACTACTAAAACATCTTTCCTTTCCTTAGACATTTGGGGCCTGTATTCTCTTTGTATATTTTGTCACTGGGAAATAAACCAGCTGCGTTCTTGAAATCCTTGTTTCTCTTTCTTCTTAGGTCAATTCACTTTTATGCATTGTGTTTGGCTCTGCTAATATCTGTGAGGGAACCTGTGCTTTGATTAATAGCATTTTACCTTTTTTTTACTTTAAACTTGCTCTTTGTCAGCGTGGTTCTCATTAACCAAGCCAGTAACTAGAATCAGTTACACTAACTAAATAGAGTGTAAAAATGTGGAAAGATTAAGAAAACAGTAAGAACTAAAGCCCATCACACACAAAATTCTCCAGCAGAAATAACCTGAAATAATCAATGCCACCATCACTTTTGGTTCATAAATTATATGAAAAGCCAATATACAATTCTGTGTTACAACTCTACTCACAGAATCCTAGAACAATTTAAGTGGGAAGGGACGTCTAGAGGCTTCTACTACAACCTCCTCATAAAAGTATAGTCAGCTGTGTGGTCAGACCAGGTCTTTAGCCAGTCAGGTCTTTACAGCGTCCAAGGGCAGAGATTGCACTACCTCTCTTGGTAGCCTGGTCCACTGCTTCACCATTGTCATGGGTAAAGGGCATTTCATTATACCCAGTCTGAGCAGATCTTTGTTGCTCGTTGTCCCACCAGGTGGGAAGAGCTTGGCTTTGTCATCTCTCAGTGACCTCGATTCAGTGTATCAGCTAATTGGGTCTTTAACTGCACACTTAATGAGACTGCACTCCAACAACTCCTCCAGGTCCCCAGTAAAAATATTAAACAGGACAGGCACCAAGACAGTTCTCTTGCAATACTCCACTGGTTACTAGTCTCTAGACAGAGTATGACCCATTAACCACGATCTTTTAAGCCCTACTATCAAATCAGATTTTACCCATGTAGTTGTTCTTTAGTCCAGAGTATAGCATCCTAGCTTGAATACTAGGGAGACAGTGCTAAAAGCCCAGCTAAAATCCAGGTACATGACATCCTCTGCTCTCACTGCATCCACAAATCTAGTTACTTTTCACAGGCATGAGTTATTCTTGGTAATCTGTGCTGACTGTCCCCAGTCACCTTCTTCTCCTTTACATGCCCAGAAATTGCTTCCAAGAGTAATTTTTCAATGATATTCCTAAGGACTAAAATGAAGCTCACCAATTTGTAGATGCTTGGATTATCCTTTTGGGCTTTTTGTTAAAAATATGCACAAAATTTACTTTCCTCTAGTTTTTGTGGTGCTTCCCTTATCTTCATGACCTTTCAGAGCTGGTAAAAAGAGGTCTTGTTATGACATCAGCTGTCACTCTCAGACACAGCCTATATGGTCCCAGGGTCTCACATGGGTTGAGTTCTCTCATGCAGTTCCTGACTTGATCCTCCTCTACTGTTCATACCTCTCTGAGCATATTCTGTAACCACAGAAGCCTGGGAGACCTACTTGATGAAGACTGAGGCAAAGCAGGTATTGAGCACCTCAGTCCTATGCATGTCTGCAGTCACTAAGCCACCTGCCCCATTCAGCAACAGTTCCATCTTTTCTTGGTTCAGCCTTTAACTACTAAACTAACATTAGAAGTTATTGCTGATTTTGATGTCCCCTGCAAGGCTCAGTTCTAAGTGAGGTTTGGCTTACCTGACACCATTACCACATTCCTGGGCAACTCTTTGAACTTTTTCCTTTATAGCACATCTCTGCTTCCATGTTGCCCATCCAGAAGACGTCAGGCAGACTAATGTTTCCCATTAGAACAGGGGTTTGTGATCTAGAGACTTGATTTACTTAGAAATCAGAAAATTTCACAGCACAAGCTCTGAAGGAAAGGTCTTGCCAAGAAATTCCGTTACTGAAGCCACAACTAACATGGATATTTAACTATGGTGCTAATAGCTATGAAAATTACTTATTTATCCTGACATTTTTTGATGGAGCTAAAACCACATCAGGTACAGGAATTTTTCAAGAAAATTATGAGTCATTTTTACTAGAGAGGACTCAGGAATGTTTTATATTTTATTGATGGTACATAAAACAGTTCTTAAATGTTGACAGTTTTGGTTGGAACAAGTGATAGGATTTTGCTCAGATTCATTGCTAAGGACCAGACTGCAGTACTCAGTATCACACTGAATAGTACCGTCTCAAATGGTCATTTAATTTAAATCAACATGGCTTCAAAAAGTAGCATATAAACCTCAGTATGAGTTAAGTGGTCAATATCATTAAGAACAAGGCATCTATTTCCCCTTCTTTCACTAGAAGGAAGAAAATTACAACAGGTGTAAGTAGGACATGTTTTGCAGAGAAATCTGGCTCAGCAGCATCACGGCCCTTTTCTCTAGACACCAACACAAATTCCCTGCCTTTAATCAACATTTGAATCCTGCCATACTTTTCAAGAGCTTTTCAAGAATGCAAAAACATTGTATTCTGCCTGAGTCCAAACCTGGGTTATTGAAGGTCTATCTAAAGATTGGAAATTATTTGGAATAAACTGTTCAGATTTCTAAATCACTGACCTTTTCCTGTTTCCAGAAACAGATAATATGACTTTTTAAATTTCGTCAAATGAATTTGTGCTACTTTTTTTTGTTTTGTAAATTAAAGGGGAAATCTCACAAAAGAAAGATGGTTACAGCCTCTCTGCAAATTCAGACTAGTATCATTGTACTTATTATAACTGGTGACATATCTGGATGCTTTTACTATAATCAAAGTAGTGAGAGACATAACAAAATTCATTAAAGCTCTGAAGTGCTATTTAAATGTTGCTTACCTTTCAGTATTTTCCATGTTCTAAGATTCCAGTATTAAATTCCCTGATTATCTTGTTTCTTATACATATGCTGGGAGGCATTCCCAGATGGGTACAAGTCCTAATAAACACTTAGCTGATGCTTATGCTATTTAGAGATTTATAATTCAAGTAGTCTCTTGCACAAAAGAAGGATTTTTTTTCCCTACTTTTAGACAGTTAGTCCTAGGATTCCCTGCAGGATTAAGTCTGGTTTTGGCCTTGGTGCTTTCTAGCACTTTCTTTGACAATGCTGCAGTGTAGCAGGTATGCAGTGTACCAGGTAGGCAGTATGGATCAAACCATTCTGCTTCTGAAGTAAGACAGTTTAGTTGTTTGGACACAAGTCATGCTGTGCAAGGCCAAACCAGTGTTTCTGGCAGGACTTATTCACTAGTATGGACATAGTTTCTTCCTTTGGCCAAGCAAATATTCATTTATTCCTTGAGAGATGGAACTGCCTTAACTGCTACATCTCATGGTAATCTATAACTAGTAACAAGGTAATATTTTAGGAGGCAAGAGACTTGAATCCAAAGTTTTTATACAAAATGAAACTGTTAAAACCAGAAAAGAAAAATTCCCTCCCTGCATCACCTCTAACCTGGTTGGTACAGTGCTGGGAAGAGACTAATATACGTTCAGCCTGCCCAGGCAAAAAATAAATGCAAACACCATTCTTTGACAACTAGGTGAAATCTAGGCACCACTACTCCCAGAATCATTCTGAGACAGAGCTTGGTAAACTGTCAGAGCCCATGACGTATCTTGTGTCTTTGGCTTCCAGATGACAGACATGACCTTCTCTCCCAATTCCTGAGCTGGAGGACCTCTTGTCCAGAAGGTTGGATTTTATAAATGCTGTTCTTATGTGTTTAACACTCCCATTCTGTTGTGTAGGGGAACCCTTGTGCACAGCACAAGGTTGTGCTCTCTACAAAGGATTATGGGTAGTATGACACATAGGTAATAGCAGGGAAGTATTCCCAAAAAGTAATTTTAGCACCAGGGGGGATGGTAGAAAAAGAGCAATAATCAGAACCGTGAAGTTAGTAACTGTCTAAGATACTAAGACTTTTTGTTTAATTCAATCTTTATTAATCCCTGCTGCTTTTGTGAATCTAGTCATTCAAACAGGAAAAACTAAACATGACAAAAATTCATCAAAATTTCTAGAGACTGAGAGATCTGCCTGTCTCTGTTCTTGTATGATCTTTCATCTCCCAACTCTTTGGCCAAGCTCGACTTATCCATGTTTTGGAAAACTCCCTGTCCCATCCTTTTCTACTATCCATAAAGGGAGAGGTCATGACAACACTATTTTCTGGCTCATCCACTCTGCTCTTGAGACACTGGACAGGCTAAATTCTTGATCCAAAGGGAGGAAAAATAACACATTCCATAATTCCCAGTCATTCCCCACCCGTGTGTCAACAAAAATCACTCTGTCTTATAGTGTATAGAAAATATACTTAAATAAAATATGTCGGTCTGTGTCTCTTTAGGAAACCAGTTAGCAATATGCTTAAATGATGTCCTGACTTGGATTTCTTTTCTAAAAAGAGACTCAGCTGTTTTGTCTCTGGTGAGTTTTAAAAAATAATTTCTGTCCTATCATAAAGTACAGCTGCTGCTACATCAATACAACACATTTTCTACAAGGAACTGCATCCAAAGTGAACTCATCTATGTCTATTTTGAGAAAATATATAGTTATTTTTTTAAGTCAGCAAAGACCTTTCTTGTTTTTGTCTTTCTAAATTTGCTTGTAAGTATCTTAACAAGTATATTAACATTGCAGATGTGTGTGTAACATTAACATACTTAGAAAAATATCTGCCTTGTTTGCAGTAGTTAACGTTAACACCAAGGTGAAGGACATACAAAAGAGTGACACCATCATTTAAAATATGGTGTCAAAATTGGTTATAGCATGCAATTTCCATGTACTAAAGGGACTCTGTCAGGTCAAATTAGGCCCCAGATTTTGTTTTGATAAGGAAAAGCCTTTGAAAGTCTTAAAAATGGAATATTTTCATGATTATTTATTCAATATTCCAATGGGAACTTTATCCTTTTTTTTTATTATTTTTTATTTTTTATTTTTCTTCTTCACTAAGCATTGACCGCCAGTATTTATATTGCAAAAATTACACTTTGGGGCTGATCACTGCTGGCCCATGAGAACCTGGAAGCTCTGAATGGAGTTTCAAGAGATGAACACTGCAAAGTATTTTTATAACAGAAGCAAAATAATTCAAATTCCACTATGCTGGAAGAGCATCCTCGTCTATAGTTCATAGAAACAGGTTCTTTTTTGTTTCCTCTCTTGTAACCAGATCATTTTTAGACTTGTGCTGCTAAGAAATCCAACTTTAACGAGAATAAAGACTAATCCTCTCCTTCTATCCCATTCATACTGTCTACAGTTTGATGATCAGAATAGAGGTATCCTTAAAGAGATGCTATAATCTGTTCTCCTTCAAAAAGACAGGCAGCAAGATCACAGTTATCATTCTGTGTTTTGCTTTAGCAGACTAGAATAATGGAAAAGCAATTATTTTATAAAATAAAATATAAATATTTTATAAAATCAAATAAATTTTCATTTAAATAAATGGAGGCATCTACCGCTTTGTATGATGCTGGTAGCAAAGGAACTAACTCTGGCAGTAAACCAGAATGAATATGGCAGACTATATCTCAGAATTCTGAAGAAAAATGCGGTGATATCTTGATTGCTTTAAGTAAGGGACAAGGAGAAGCAAATTCTCTTTTATTAACCTTTTAACAATGCTGTCTTTGAATTCTCAGATCATTGCGCTGCATGGGCTTGCATCAGCTTCACTTTAAGTCCTTAGTTTGAAACTGAAAAGAACCTAAACTGTTAAACAGATTGGGAACTTATCCAGGGATCCAGGAGCTGTTTATTTCTTTTGGATGACACAAAACCACATTTTTACTTCTAGCATATCTACCGGTTCCAATCCATCCAAAAGGCTGTAGAAAGATGGAGTGAAATGATTTTCAAGAAGACCTTTACACTGCGTTCCTCAAATTATTTAGTGAAAGGGTCATTTATATTTTTGCCCCTACCTCTATGTAAAAGACAGTGCATAGCTTCTCTTCTCCGGGAGCAGACTAGAAAACAGCAGCTCTTTGCCTTTGAGTTCCCACCTCTCCAGAGCACCAGTGATTTATCCCATATTAAAACCTCATTTTTCCCATGTCCCACTGCATGAGCTACTCTCTAGCAGCGGGTCATATGGCTGCACATATCTTTAAGCTTCTAGGACACAGAGAAGCATTGCACTCAGAAAAGGAATAACCCCAGACAAGTGCAGTGGAATTGAGAACCAGGAATTTGAAAGCCTAAATTTAACTTAGAGAGTTTCATCCTACCTTGACTGGGACAACTATATTGGATTAGGGCTGTTCCATGGAGTGTTGTGCTGAACTAGACAGTTTTGGTCAGAGATCCTCACCAGTTTCTGTTCTCCAGACCCCTATGCTTCATTTTCTACCAAGTTGAAGGATGAAAGATTTGCCAGTTAGCTCAGAATGGTACACAGAATCCCCTGAGTGACCAGCCAACTGCATTTCATGTTTGAAAATGCACAAACTTTGGATATCATGTGAGGGCTACAGTGGACATGTCCAACTTGTTCTTCAATTTGGCTACATAGATACCAATAAATAAAAAAAACCCGCAAGACATGGATTTGAATACTGGTACTTCATTACATGCTCCTTCACACGGCCTTTGCCTACTAACATGGTCATTTAGTACAAGAAAGACATGGGCCTGTTGGAGAGGGTTCAGAGGAGAGCCATGGAGATGAACAGGGGGTTGGATCCTCCCTTTGTGAGGAAAGGCTGAGAGAGTTGGGGTTAACCTGGAGAAGAAAAGGCTCTGGGTAGACCTTACTTTCTTTGTTTTTCAATACTTAAAGGGTGTTTATAAGAAAGATTGGGACAAACTTTTTAGTAGGGCCTATAAGTGATAGAAAAACAGGTGATGGTTTTAAACTAAAAGAGGGGAGATATAAACTAGATATAATGAAGACATTTTTTATGATGAGGGTAGTGAACACTGGAACAGGTTGCCCACAGAGGTGATGGATATCCCACCTCTGGAACCATTCCAAGTCTAGTTGAAGATATCCCTGTGCGTTGCAGGGTGGTTGGACCAGATTAACTTTAAAGGTCCCTTCCAACTCAAACCATTCTATGATTCTAAGATTCCAGAAGCTTCTTCCCAATACAGTGTCTAGGCTCAAGCATCCATGTTACGTAAAAAAAGAATTTAGGTAGATGTACACAACCTACAGAGACTTTCAGTATCACATCCAGAGAATGGACCTGACACCTTACCAGCATATATGTAACCTGTGAGACCTACCAGCAGCTGTGATGTACAAAGTCGAGGTTTGTTTGAGCCCTGTTCCTAAGCAGCTTTGTTAAACCTGAATTTCACTTTCTTATGCTGTCCATGATATGAGAGGCCAATGCGAACAATAAAAATATGCTCTAATTCTCCCTAATCCTCTTTGTATGTACAAGTCAGACTACAACCTAGTCTTAAGTTAAATGTAATCCAAGTCTTGAGCAGAAGGGAAAGAAACACCTTGACCTTTTTTTTTTTTTCCCCCCTGTGGTACTAAGCCAATATTGGCTGAAATCCAGAGAGGATACAGGATCTTTTATAAACCAGTAGCATTTCAGGAACCTGTCCTAAAAAAACCCACACAGTTTCTTGCCCTTACCGTGCTGGAACCCTTGAGTTCCTATGTGTATTTTTTGTGCCTGTTCAGCTATCATCATTTTATGCTGCTATCAGTTACCTGATCATACAGGCCAAAGCTGAACTCAGCAACATTCTCTCAGAGGTCTTCTTTCAAACAATTCTGCCATAGGTTCCTTTGGGCCCAGCTCCTCCACTGCCCACTGTGGTGTCAGCATCACCTCCTGGACACAACACACAGAGATGGCTCCTTCAGCGGCCCTTCATATGGAAGGACACCACCAAGAGAGCTTAACAAGATGCAACCAGCCCCAACAGGAGGCTCCTCTAATTGATGGGCCCCTGGTTAAAATATCCCTGGCCTCACCCACCACCCCAACCACAACGACCTGGGTGAGGGCGGAGCCACAGAGCCACAGGTGGGCCAGGTTCTGCCTCTGGAATATGAAGCCAATAGGAAAACCAAAACATTCTGCTAGGTTGTGACTCATTCACAGGTCAACTCCAACTCAGGGCCCACAGCTCAGGCCCCAGCACTTCACAAACTGGAAGGGACTTCTCATATACATCATGTTACTCAGCCAACAGTTCACACAGGCCAGCCTTATTTACTATTCCTCTGCTACGTTTTTCCAGTGCTTTGGGGTAAATTTCTGGAAATGCTTAATGGGATTTCTAGAAGACCAGAAGCTCTGAGCTTTGAGTCAGTGTTTTAGTGGGACTAAATTTGCCATTTCAGCCTCACAAAATAAAAGAAAGCTGATACAGACTTAGTCCAAAGTACTACAGGCGCGCCTTCAAAGCCTTATGGGATCACTCACATGTAACAGCAGCATTTTAGCCACGGTGATGTATTTAAAGCAAGATTTATATGTAGGGGTAAAACTTTTAAAACTTGCTGGTTAATAAAAGTCACTACCTCTAACAGAAACCTTGATGTTTGATAGACACTTGTTACTTTCACGAGTGACAGGACCCCTTTCCAGACAATAAGCTCCTACTGCAGCCCTGCATTGACTTGATTTTAGGGAGCCTTTACATGTGTAGTAAAATCAGAACTTTAAAAGAAGAAATATTGCACAAACATAATCTTTCATGTATTATATTTACGCCAGTATATATATTAACATTGCAGCAACATCTGTTGAAAGAAAGACATGCATAAACTTTGGTTTCACATAGGTCACAGCAGCCATAGTTCAAGGAAAAAATAAAACAGGTTCCTGACATTTGCAAAGTGTTTTGCTTTATATTTAGTTGTTTGTTTAGCCTGGATAGTTAGTGGGAATATGACACTTTGGCTTCAGCTCTCTGCCTCGGTGGGTTTCTGTTATCTGAAGGGCTTACATTTGCACAAAGCATTCTGGAGATGGCAATTTGTCATCAATTGAGGAGGTTTAAAGAGGTATCGGTTACGAGACAGTCTGCTGCTTATATTTACTCCATCTATATCAACACTTCTTCCTACCTGAGTGAAATCACAGCCTAGCACATGAGTAATTTGCATATCTGTAACAAGTTTAACTGATATTAAGAGCTGATTGAATATAAACCACAGGCTGGAGCCTTTTATCTCAATATTTGCTCTTTTCTTATTGTCACGAATCACCCATTGATTTCAAGAGCACAAACAATTCTCGATGATGGGAGTTAATCTCTCTTTCATGCTTGTTTACAGACTCTATTCAGTCCAAGGAGCCAGTTGCACTTTTCACCTTGGTCTACAAGTAGTCATGCAAGCAAACGTCCCAAACCTGAGCAGTGCCCTTGTGTGTCCACTCTTGTTTGTTTAACTCATGCTTCTGCTCACTGTTGCTAACTGGGTTATATATTCATTTTAGATCTAAGACCCTGAGACCAAAGGGTACACTGTGAAAACACTAGTGAGCAAAGGGCTAGACTGACCTTTATGCTAACCCTTCAGTTTCAAAACTCTGTCTACTGATACTCAAATCTTGTGTGTGCATATAGTTTTTAGTATTTAGTATTTAGTTGTTAATACATACGTGTGTGTGTTTGTATGATAGTTTTTGAAAATTTTGCATATAAAACTTTTTTCCCCAGGCACAAGTCCTGTCCTAGTCAGTAGATTACATATAGTAACAGAATCACAGAATGGTCTAGATTGGAAAAGACCTTTAAGATCACAGAGTCTAATCATTAACCTAACACTGTCAAGTCCTCAACTAAACCATATCTCTTAGCACTACGTCTACATGACTCTTAAATCCCTCCAGGGATGGAGACTCCACCACTGCCCTGGACAACCTGTTCCAGTGCCTGATAACCCTTTCAGTAACTAAATACTTCCTAATATCCAATCTAAACTTCCCTTGGCACAACTTGATGCTGTTTTCTCTTGTCCTGTCATTTGTTACTTGGTTGAACAGACTGACTCCCACCACTCTACAACCTCCTTTCAGGTAGCTGTCGAGAGTGAGAAGGTCTGCCCTGAGCCTCCTTTTCTCCAGGCTAAACAACCCCAGGTCCCTCAGCCGCTCCTCATAAGACTTGTGCTCCAGACCCTTCACCAGCTTGTTTGCCCTTCTTTGGGTGTGCTCTAGTGCCTCAATGTTCTTCTTGTGGTGAGAAGCCCAAAACTGAACACAGTACTTGAGATGTGGCCTCACCAGTGCTGAGTACAGGGGTAAAATCACTTCCCTGAGTCTACTGGCCACACTATTCCTAATACAGGCTGGGATGCTGTTGGCATTCTTGGCCACTTGGGCACACTGCTGGCTCATCTTCAGCCGGCTGTCAAACACCAGGTCCAGGTCCCTCTCTGCCAAGCAGATTTCTGGCCATTCCTCCCCAAGCCTGGAGCGTTGCTGGGGGTTGTTGTGACCCAAGTGCAGGACTTTTGCACTTGGCCTTGTTGAAGCACATACAGTTGGCCTCAGCCCATCAATCCAACCTGTCCAGATCCCTCTGAAGAGCCTTCCTACCCTCAAGCAGATCAACACATCCACCTAACTTGGTGTCATCTGCAAACTTACTTACTCTTGACCTCCTCATCAAGATCATTGATAAAGATATCAAACAGGAGCGGCCCCAGCACTGAGCCCTGTGACTGGCCATCAACTGGATTAGTCCACTTACACATTTTATCCCCAGAGAGAACAAATTTACATTAATGTTGCCACAACAATTTTTTTATCCTCTGGTGCTTAAACCTTTATAGCAAGATCCCAAGGAAGAGCATTATCAAGACTCAGTAACCATCAGCTGTCCAGAAGGTAGGTAAGACAGTCAACACATGAGTGTCCATCTCCTTAGGAAAAGGGCATTTATCAAGGAATCAGCTTCAACTCTGAGTTTAAGACTCCACAAAAGCCAGGCAATATGAGGAGACTTGAAAGGGACTCTTAAGCAACCATAGATGAAGGGAAATGAGTCTTAGCAAAAGCATACTATGCAAGCACCTAAAAAGCAGATATGCTTGCCTAACTTATTCTGTATGAGGTGGTTCTCTATCACTACAGCAGATGCTTGGAAGATCACACCAAGGTGTCCATAGCTTTTCAGTCTTTCTCAGAATTTCAAACCTAAAAATACCAGTAAAAATGCAGAGAGATACTGATGGACTGGACCTTTGACAGTGCTATGATGTGTGGTTTCTGCCTAAGTCAAACCCATTCCCACTAGGCTAGCTTCTACCTGTGTGCTTTTGTTTTCTTGCATAATGAATCCATTGTGTATTCAGAAATAACATGTCTGCCTGGACTGGCCTCAGCAGCCTAGCATGTCTGAGCACATGCTGGACATAGCTACTAACAGGAGCTGGCAAGAGAAATGATGACTTTGGTTACATGCACGTGTCCTGAACTCTAGTATGCCTTACTGCTAAACAGATTTGGCTTGTCTGGCAAACTTGGTCTTGGCACTCGTCTTCCAATACTAGAGAGGAGACCCCCAGTCAGGGCAGCACAAGATTTGAGAAAGCCTGAGAAAGGGAAAGATGTGATTGTTTTAATCAGCCTCTTCCTATTTGTCAGAGAGGGACCAACATCTTCTAAGGAGTCAGATTTGATACTTAGTCCTTATTAGTGAGAGATTGATAAAGAATTTCTGTGCAGTATGGAGAAGCCTTCCTCCTAGGGGCATTTTCTTGCTCGTGTAATAACATGCAGACACTAACAAATGAGGGAGCATTGTGCGCTGCCTCTGCCACACAGCTTTTGAAGAGACATCCAGCACTGGAACATGCTCACAGCTGTGTTGCATTTCAGGTTGCTCCACATTGGAGGCACAGGGGTGCAACCTTTCGTGGTGGTTTCCGAGGGTGTACTGAAAGGCTTTTTGACACCTGGGGCTTATTAAGGTTTTCCTTCAGGCATTTCAGATGGAGAACTTCAATGGTACTTTGGCATGTGCTCTGATGCCAAGACTGGTGTGTCTACAACAGCAATTTACTTCAGGTCAGGAACACACTTTTGAGGCTAATCGTACAGTTAACCCCTCCAAATGCTTCTTGGGTTGCATCATGGAGTAGTTTTGTATGACAGGAAATCAACACTTTTTGGATCAACATAAACTAAAGGGTGCTCTTTGGCATTGCACCTAACATGCAGCAAGTGATAATGGGCTCCTGAAATGTGTATAATGAGGTTATTTAATCCTCAACACTAAAAGCTTAATAGATACACTTCCATCAAATCTTGATAATGTAAACATAAGTTGTGTAGACAGTTGAGAAATTGAACTTGAGGGTGCTGCTGGAGGCATTTTATAATGGCCAATATTTCAGAAGATAGTGCAAGAAATCATCATTTGAGCCTCCTCATATGTGGGGAAATGTTTCTATATACCCTTATTAAAAATAACTATTGCTGTCATTACAACACTTTGGTTTTTTGGTGGTTGTTACTACAGCAGTGTAGTACTTCAGCAGGAACCCAGTGATCCCATTGTCCTATGAAGTGCATATGCACTGAATAACAAGATTTAATCCTTTTACTCTGAGTGTAAAGCCTTCGTTGATCTATGCCCTGAAGCATGAGAGTTTATTTTGTTTCCGTACTTTGTTTATACCAGTGACATTTGTGCTGTGTTATTGCAATGTATTGTTCAGAGGCCTTTCAGAGCATGTACTTTATGTTATGGCTTATTCAAAATGCTGCTGCTTGAGTGATAACTTGCATGAGTGCTAACATGACAAAGCATGCTCTGTCAGTCTTGAGATATTCACACCACTTTTTGTTGTTATGTCTAATTATTTTTTTAAAAAAAAAGCATAAATTTGTGCCTTCTATGTTGTTGTACCAACGGCTGAAGGCCAAGAACCATCAATGTAAATAGGTGTAAATTTATATTACACAATCTTCATGCCGTGATGTCTTTTTGAGATGTTAAATAATTATGAAATGTTAGTTTAAATGTCTGTGTCACTCACAAGTTCCAAACCCACTGAGTTTTGCATGATTACTATCACAGATCTTGGAATCCAGGCTAACTTTCCCCATCTTTCAGTTATGCATAAGTGGAGAGTCTCATAAATTCTGAGCCTTTCTGAAATCTTGATATGTTCCAGTGATCACTATCTGAATCCCACCTACTAAGTGATGATAGAACCAGGCAAGCAGCTACTTAAGTCTCTTGATTTCTATGACACATTTGTGTAGTTGACTGCTTTTTTAGTCATTAATCTGATTTATAATCTCTGCATGGTATCATCTAAAAAAATTAGTGAAGGAGAAAGACCTGAGAGATACTGAAGTCTGTTGCATGAAACAATCATGTAGGACCCAGGAGAATACTTCTAAAGTATATTGACTGACTTTATACAAGTCCCTTGATCACACGACCTTCTTAACTTGTTCCACCCACTTTCTTGCATTCTCCTTCTTCCTTTTTCCTGCCTATTCATTATCACTTCCTTCACTGTCAGCAGTGCTTAGAATTTGCTGTTGACTGATTTCTAATCTTTGCACCAAAGAAAGGTAATGCAAACTACAAATGGTAGCTCTCCCCATGTTTTAACCTTCACTGTTTTTTTTTCCCCAATGAAAAATCTCAGGTTGTCTCAGGCACCAAATTTCTACCTCCTGCAAAACGGAACCAAACAATTCCCCAGGCAGGCCTGGCCTTGTGCTTCAATATTTTGGACTAATTGGGATTATTTCAGGGTATTTGATTCATTTCCTACTGGCAGATGTGGTCCAAGGGTAATAACTTAATGTCTATAAAGAATCAAAGCATTTCAGGGGTAAAACAGTAAACCGTGATATCTCTATCATAGGAATTTTATTTTCTTAATATTAGAATAAGAAAGGAAGCCAGATGAAGACACTCATAACAGAAATGAATGTTTCTAGTTCTGTTGAACAGGAATGTTATTCAGCAATGATGGCAACAGAGAAATTATTATTTTTATGCTCAGTCATTAGTTTCATAAAAGCAAATACCTTCTTGAACTTCTGATTAGTATTTTCTGCTATGTTGTAGCCCAGGATTCTTGGAGTTAGGAGACAGCTCTTTTTATAACCTAACTGAAGATTCTTCCCTTAGAGTTTGGGAAATCATGTGAATATACTAATAAATTTCTGGGTTTTTTTTTTAAAAAAAAAGAATAAAACTTGAAATGCAAAGTTTGGTGATGTTGTAGTGTCATGGGAATGTTCTTGTTGAATAGTAACTTATCTCAAAGAAAGTAGCATTGAACAAAATGAGTCTTCATTATGGGTAACATTTTGGTCAGTATGAGTTAAATTATAGAATCATTACAACTAAGCCCAGAAAAAGCAAAAGAAGATTTTGATATATGCTCAAAACTACCTCATCTATTATTAAAAGTATAATGAGCAGACAGAAGAGAGAGACAATAGAAATGTCTTTTATTTTTATTATGTTATGTTATGCTTATGTTATTGCATGTTAAATATTTTTCAGTGACATTGTTGCAGTTTGCTTTGGGAACTTTTAGACATGCTTGACCTATAATGTGCACACTGTAAAATTAATTTAATGTTTTACTACATTTGCCTTTGAACATGGGTCCTCTTCATTTTTTATGGTTAAGTGAAATGTGGAATGTTGAATTCCAGAGTTGGCAGCCATGTGCTCTAGTAGTTATTCATTTCTACACCACAGATTTTGTTTCAAAGGCATGATTCCTGAACTGGATTGTATTCATTTTTCTGGGTGTTGTTCTACAAACTAGCCCCCAAACACGAACAGACAGTCTTATTTTTTGTGATCTCTTCTGGAAAAATAATTTTGATAATTTTATAAACAAACTCTCCCTCTATATATATGTATATAAAGCCTTCCATTGTTCTTCTGAATATATGGAGTTCCAATATTTTTCCTACAGAAAATCTCCAAAACTTTTGTTTATGCTAATCCTATAAAAATGTCCAGGAATCTTACCTGTCATTAAAGATAAAAAGAAGGTTTTATTGACAGCAGGAAAAAAATTGTTATTCTAGACTATAAGAATATTCAAAATCTTGTGCAGCAGTACAGATTGTAGTACAGATAGAATTTGTAGTAAACTGTCAGTAAAGTCTGCCCTCAAAATCTAAAAGAAACATTTTTGTATGAAAGCTAGTCAATAAGCATCACACTGAGTCACATATCTTCGATTCCTATAGAGTTAATAAGTGAAGTGGGGGTTCCTGTTAAACAGTTTTCCCAAAATGGAAACCCCAACTAAGTTTCATGAGAGAGACCAAACCAATCAATAAAGAACATCTAAAACCATAAATTTTTTTCTGTGGTAAAATGGCAAATTACATTAGCTTCCAATTATTGACTGTAGAGCATTTATTAGTGCAGATTTTCATTCCAGTGAACTAATTCCAATGTATAATTTTCCAGTGAATTTACTTAGCCATAATTAACTTACCTATTTCACAAAAGGAAGAGAAATTGAATAAGCAGATAGAAGTCTTCAACATGTGAAGAAACAGATGCTGATGTCAAAGATTGCATCATACAATATGATCACTGTAAAAATCGCCTGGCATAAGGCAAGTAAATCATGGTGCTCAGGATGCTCAATATGTTGAAATTAATTTTGAGTGAGATTGTCACACAAAACTTCAACCATTTAAGTCTGAACATCCTCTCCTCTCCTCTCTCCTCTCCCTCCCTCTTTGGAGACAACTAATTATGTCAAATTTATGTCAAATATTGAAGATAACAAATCATATCAATTTTCTCTAACTGCAACTAAACTGACCTCTGGTGAGTGGTTTTGCTGCTCTCAAGTTTGTTCTGTATAGAAACCAGAGTAAGGAAGGAGGCAGGTGAGCACCCATCCTTTACAATGGAGTCAGGGCACAGCTGAGACATGCACAGGCATTTTTTCTCAGATAACCTATTTTGGGCAGAAAGTTAGGTGTCTATCACAAGTTGAAATGATTGTACTCCTAGGAGTTATTTATTTCTTTTGGCTACGATGAGCACAGGATGACTAGCTTAGATTTAGACAGAAAACTCTTTGATGTCTAAGGCAAAACAAGATCACCCTTATGGGCCTTTTTTTTGTAGGAAGAAAGAAGTCAGACTATGGCACAACTAAATCGCCTTTCCAAGTTGTGGAGAGGTTTAAAGCAAGAAAGGCCCACTGAGGAGCTTTCAGTCCTGTCTACTAAAGTCACAGGATAGAGCACAGTTTCAGTTTTGACCTTGAAAAAATAGTGTATGTTAGAGAGTTCTTTTACTCCCACTAGGTTTCAAAGGAAGCCTGTTAACTCAACATTCTGCAGAGGGAAGTTAGTGCTAGTATCTCACATGTTGCAAAGTCAAATAGCTGTTGTTCTGCCATAAATATTTTGGGTTTTGAGAGATGTTTATATGTTTCTGATGTTACTGTTGGTTTAGCTGGTAAATATTTCTTTCAACTGCTGATTTCTTGGGGTTTTTTTCCTTCTTTTGTCTAAGTCCTGGAGAAGTGGCTCATTCTTATGCATTCTAAACCGTTCAGCTCTCACTGAAGGAATAACTCCTCTTTAGCTGGGGTCCATTTATTTAATCAAGAACTTTTTTAAAGACTAAATTTAACAGTAGTCTCTGACATTCTACATAGAGAGATATTTTCTTTTATAGGTGGTCTCATTTACACTGAACTTTTGAAACAGCAGCTCTTTTTCTGTAGCAAATAAAACTGAAGTCCTCCATTGTTCCAAAAGAGAGAAATGGGATCCTTCTCTATTTCTATTTCTCCGTAAAGCAACACTGTTTTCCTTAGCTGTATTGTGTTTTCAGAAAACAATAGCTAGACATTTCAGAGATTGGTATCATGGGGATAAATCGCTAAATACTAAAAAAAAGCTTCAGCAGAGCCACCATTTCTGTTTCACTCTGCAAGAAGTCTACATAGAAACAACTCTGGCACTAGAATAACATTCATGGAAAACAGTAAGAGAACTTAACATTCCCACCTCATTCAAGAGCACACTTTTAGCCTCTGTTCTGCTGTCATTTGCTCACATCATAACACCAATTTTCATGCACTTTAAATAAGAGCTGAGTGAAACAGCTGTCTGTTTTAAAAGTACCAGTGTTGGTATTCTGCCATCACACTATCTACATACATGTCAGGTTATATTAGAGTGGAGTAAGAAGTAGACAGCTAATACGTCATATCTTTAGTAGGAACGGTTAAACTTTTGAAAGGGACAAGTTTAGCTCCTAATAGTCTGATTCTGCCACAATGAATCCATTTTGGCTGCTCTGTATGCTTCTATTACTGCAAACCTGAGGATGTATCCTAGTACGCTACTGTAAATTGCATTTTTTCCCATTTACTTTATTTAGCTACATCAATAGAACAGATTAGAATCTACTTCATCTTGTAGATGTTATTCTTCTAGATTCAAAATGATCTCCACTTCTTAGTAGACTGTGTGGTTTAATCAGAGACTGAAACATAAAAATGGCTAGTCTCTGCTGCCAGCTTGATAGATTACCTAGGAAAATAACATTGCATTTTTCACTTTTTCAGTCTGTTGCCTTTCTTGTCTGTTTGCTTTGTAAATTCCTCTGAGCTGGACTGTCTCCTAGTACATCAATGCACAGAAATTAACATAGCAGGATGCTAAACTCAATTATAATGGTATCTATGTTATCTATGAATTAGATAAATAATAATAGAACTCCACCACTCATAAGATCTGAAAAGCAGCTCTTTAATTAAAGTAGCTTTGCTTGCAAAGAGAGGCTTGTTGCACATTTCAGGAATCACCCATAAAGTTTTAAGCATAATAACAAAATATTTTATTAAAAGTTATCTATGTTCTTATCATGTTAATAAACCCTGTTTTTTTTTGTCAGAGTTTTACCGATACTTCTCTATAATGACAAATGTTTCAATAATCTAAATCTACTTCACAGTAAAAGCCCACCCCCAAGATCCCCACAGAGTCCAGAACAGTTACACTGATTAAAAGAAAAAAGGCAATGCCCTGGGAGAAATGTCCTCTGGTGACCTTGTAACAAGTGTGTATATGAATTGACATTGGAATTATGGGTTTGACATAAATTATAAAAGCTATATTTGCCTTTATCCCAAAAGACATACATAAAACTAGGTGCCCAAATGTGCTAGTGCACATAAAGGACGGGCTTTTGCTGTAATTACACAGCCAGATAATCATCACAATCTGACTATTTGGGAATAAGCTGAGTAGGAAGGATGAAGCCCATATAGAGAGGAGTCAGAAGACCCGGACTTCATTTTCAGCACTACCTGACTGTCTCATCTCATATCACCTTTGTGATGCCTTTATTTCTCCATTAGCTGCTGTCTGTTTGCCCTTGATGATGGCAAACTCTGTGTGATGATGGCATCCTCCCATTGATTTAAGATCATTATGGGAATCTAGGAATTTAATGTAAAATAGAAAGAAAAAAATAAGTACAAATACTCACAGTCACACCTTAGGCAACAGAAATGCCTTTTCTGCAGTTGATTTTCTTCTTGTATCCACTGGAGTGAGAAGCCAAGGCTCCAGGGCACAAGTGTATAAATATTCTGCAGGAAACTGTGTCATCATTCCCTTCTCCACAATAACAATGTGTAAGTCCGGGGCCAGTTGTTTGCCAGGCATTTGTCTGGGGTTTTCCAGTAGCAGCAGCTAGGCCTAAGGCTTTTTCTTTGGCAGACTATTCTGATGATCTTTGGCATTACCCTGTTACTGGTTTGGTTGGCTTCTGTGCAATAGAAATAAGCTCAGAGTTAGGCAACTGCTGGGGATCTGGTTTGTCTTTATTTTCTTCTGACTTTTTTTTTCTGGTTTGAACATAAAATGCAACACTAAATTGAGTTTGGATTTATAACATGGGCCTTGTATTGCAAGAAAAAATGTTGTATAGTAAAAAACCCCACAGTTACTGTCCTCAATAAAACTATGTTTTTTATGATTGATTTAAGAAGGTTGGAGTCTTTACTGCAAATAAACAAACAAAACAGTGATTACCAGTGATTCAGTTTGAACTTTTAGGATTATAGCATCATAGAATAATTCAGGATAGAATAGACCTTGGGAGGCTCAGAGCGGGGTCTACTATGCGGTCAGGCCAGGTTGCTCTGGGCTTTTTCTAGTTGGGTCTTACAAATCTCCAAGGATGGAGCCTGCACAGCATCTCCTCTAAGTACATCCATCTAAGCCTAACCTCTTCTGTTTCAACTTGTGCCTCTTGTCTCTCATCCTCTCTCCAAGCACGCAGTAAACAATCCACCTTCTTGCTGCTCTGCAAGGCACAGGCTGGCTGCTGTTGGGTCCCCAAAGCTGCCCCTTACATAGGATGAACAGGTCCAGCTCCTACTTCCCTAACTCACAGGGAAGTGATCCAGGGATGATGCCTACCCTCGAGCTTGTGGCCTGCAGCCTTGCTGGTGGCTCTGACTGCTGCCATGGCACACTGCTGGGTCCTGCAATTTTCCCTGCCCAGACCCCCAGGGCTTTTCTACAGAGCTCTTCCCTAACCATGGACTTTGTACTTTTACTTACACGATCTATCCAAAACTAGAGAAACTTGGATATGGAGCTTAAAGCTTCAGCTACCTCATATGATTAGGTCAGGAATACAACCCTTTTAGTTCTGTAGAGCTTCAAGCACCACGAATTTTATTTTTGTAATGTCACTCATGAGGCATTTCTGCATTTTTGTCTGTTTTCACTCTCATCTCTTTTCCTGTGTTCTGAAGCAAGTCTCTGTGAACTGGTTTAGTCTTCTCTTCACAAAGTGCAGAGAAAGGGCCTGGAGTTCTTCAGGTTGCTAAAATGATCTGATCTGAGCCCATACTCAGGCTGAGACCTTCATTTCACTTCTACTAAAGACACAACAAGTTATTCTTTACTTGCTCAGTGGATGCATCCATCTAATCCTGGTTGTGGAGTCAGGGATCCTGTTATCCTCCTTCCTTTTCATAATCTTCCTCTATGCAATGAGGCTTTGTAAAGCAAATCCAAGGCATATCATGGGCAAGTGTGAGGCTCAAAATGACTTCTGGGGGTTTACAGAGTTCCTGCTCCCACTTAGCCTGCAGTTTGGGGTATTTCAACATGGAGAGGGAAAAGCTTTAATTGCTCAGTGCCTTGATTCAACCCCTACCACTTATGGTTCACTCACAGATGTGGCATTCCACTAATACTTCTATATATTTTAATCCCCCCTCTTACAGGAGAAGAAATTTAGCCACAGAAGAACAGCTTTGCCTATTTTAAAGTGAGAAGTCTATAAAACCACATGGAATTCCCAGCTGAATGCAGCTATGCTGAAGAGAGAGAGAAAATTCGTTTTGGTTTGGGTTTTTTTTCCGTCTTCTTTTTAATGTTTATCCATAACAGCATGAAAATCTTCTGAAACATGGTTTAAAGCTGACAGACCAAAACAATACTTGCTGAATAACAGCAGCAAGATTGCCTTTGTAAAATACATCTAATAAAACTGAGATCTACTACTGTTTAAAAATGAGCAGGTCAAAGAATTTGACCTAACCCTGACAAATTCTGCTTGAAGTGTTTGTAGTTCAAAAGACTTCAAGCCAGACTGTTTAACTATTGGTTTTCTCCATGTGTGGATATCTATATTTTCCATGCATACTCAGAAAATATATATGCGTTTGGGCATAGAAATAGATGTACATATACACACTCATGCATACATAAGCACGTTAGAATTAGAAACAAAACATGATGTAGGCCTTTCTTTCCAGGAAAAAGTGCAGGCTTTTTTAAAAACATTACCTTTCAAAGCAAAGAATTTTATTTCTTTGGATATGTGAGGGACAAATACAAGACAGGAATTCTTTTGAAAAATTCATATTAATTTTTTTGGTTTAGCATGGAAAATGTACCAAAGAGACCTCATTTAAAATCACACAATTCATCTGCCCTCGATTGCAGGAGATTGGTGTCAGGACAATTTTCTTCAGTTGATAACCCTTTCACCTTTAAGCCTTTTTTTACTTCAGGCTGTCATGTCTTCTAGAATTGAATACATTTAACCTACTAATGCAAGATCAATTTTAAACCCCTTGAGAAAAAAAAAAGAAACAACCCACACTTTGCTGCATGCTGTATGTAATTTCCCAGTTAAAAAGGTGCTTATAGGCAACATAACAAAAACTGAAGGGTCCTTAAGAAATGGCAATAATTTATATTCATCTTGAAAAGAAGCATGCATTTCTCTTGCTGTTCAAACCTGAATCCCTCTCAAGTCTCTTAGCCAACAGTTACAAATCTTACTAGTAGTTGTAACAGCCAAAGGAAAGATAGCTCTCCTGATCAAAATCCCCACAGCCCTTTAATATTAATTTGTTAACACTACACACCAGGTCCAGACAAATTGGTTCTTAAACCAGTTCTCTTTGTGTGTCACTACTGGATATGGATTTTCCAAAGATTTTGCATTTGGGAGAATTCTTTGAGAACCAATAGCAAAAGCTGGTGTGTGCTTTACACCTAAAATATGTTTACAGATGTAGTTTGTGGAATATAACCACTGATACTGAACTTGTGCATACAGTTGTAACTTGGGACCAGACTGCTCAATATTCACTTGCTTTGTGGTGCTTTCAGCTTTAAGAACCATGTCTTCCACTGCTTATAGCATACTTACATTGCTGTGGAATAAGCAAGTGTATACTCTAGATAATAGTTGTATTTTCTTCCCCTCACTTTTGGCACAGAAGCTAGTGTACACTACAGTCAGTGCGCATTCTTGGAGCACAGCTCTTAGGTTTACGCACATGCGAAAGGAGAACATTTGTTATTTAATCTGGTTTCATGCTATAGATCACAAAATAATATGTATGGGAAAAACTTAATGTCTGACTGTGCAATTGCTGGCTAATTAGTAGGCATTCAGAATCCACCTGGATGAGAGCATCACTGCAATATAGGAACATCACATAAATCTCTCATTCTAGGACTATACATAAATTAGTTCAAGTCCTGTTGGACTTACAAAAAAACCCCCATATATGTCAGTGTGTCCAGTAATATGAGAGGCATCCTCTAGTGCTTTACAGCAGAGGTTCTGAACTTCAATATTTCTGTTCCAGCAACCACTTCTCGTTTACCAATATAAAAAGGCTGAAATATCCTCCCCTTTGAAGGCAGAGGCCTGCCCTTTTCAGAGCCAAATGCAGAAAAATAGTGAATAAGCATTTTCTTTCTTCCAGTAAAGAAAAGAGAGAAAATCCCAAAACAACAAAAAACCTCAGTAGAAACATTTGGTGAGAGTTAAGCTCCTGCAATCAACAGACAAATCCTATCTGATTTTATCTGAAAGGTCAACATCAGATGCACACCCTTCTTTCAAAGAAACTAAATTCTTTCAAACTTCATCAAACAATTCAAAAGAAAAATAGCCTTTGAAAAGTAATGAGCTCTCTTCAGAAAAGCATAGGGAAAAAATAAAAGTACAGTGCCAGCACAGACAAATCGTATTCAAATGAAAAATCAAGCTATTAAATTTGCTTTTACACTAGTTTGTAATTTAATAAGAAATTCGGTATTAGATGTTAACTTTATCAGATGTCTCAACGCATCATCTTCAATCTCCACTGAACAATTTTTCTGCCCGAGACCTGTGAAATGCATGTGTCCTGGAAACTGCAAGCCCTGAAGACTAGGCTAAATCTAGTCTGAAGAAGCATCCTCAGCAGCTTTAATATACTCATCTACTCCTATTACACTGAATTAGTCCCATTTGTTAGATTCAGATAGGCTAGTATTTTTCCTCCATGTTTTTTGAAGAGTCCTGTCTGTCCAAACTGAAACTCTCTAAATCAGGAAAGTTTGGGTAAGTAATTTTCCCACACTGTAGTTTGTGGCCCCTTGGTAATCCATGGAGAACTGCTAACGATTCACACAGAGCATGACTGTGCTTGTATAGCTCTTCTTGCTTGTATGCAGGTGTTTCTGCAAGGGTCAATAGCACATTTGTTTTTTCCCTATACTATTATTTTTTTCATGTACAAGTTAGAAATAGAGCTGATACAGAGTGTGAATTTGTATGTGAATTTTCTTCTGTGAGATTGTCAGAAAAAATAGGCTGTTGAAAGGAAATTAAATGACAAAATGGTGTCAGATGAGGAGCAGTCCTAGAAAAAAAGTCCTAATTTGAAGTGGCAGTGTGGACAACACAGTTGGAAATGAAAGTGGAAGCAATACAGCGAGAATATAAGGAAATGAAGTGATGTGAGATGTTTGGCAGGGGCAAAGTTGTGAAGGACTGTGAAGCTGAGTTCCTAAAGCCAACTTTTTCATAAATGGCTTTTAATTTCAGGTATCTGAGCTGAAAAAAAAAAGAAAAAGAGCCAAACAACAAAATGCCCAACTTGGAAGGAGGCCCAGTTATTCAGAAAGTTTTGAGAATCCACCCTGCTCTCAGTTTGCAGATGTTGTGTAATAACTGAGAAACCTCAAATTATCTTGTTCTCTTAAGTATAACTGGATGAATACTGCCTCTTAAAGAAATTTCGCTGTTTCTGAACTGGCATTGAAAGATCTGGAGATTTTAGATCACTGAAAATTATTATCATTATTAGGCCCTGGAATTTATTGTTTTCAAAACATAGCCTTTCGCTAGAGAGCTACGAAGACTTTATAAGCCTAAAAGAGTGCAATATTTGCTTTCTGGTGCACATGTTTGACAGTGAGAGTCTTATCATTAGATAAGAGTTAGAGTAGCTACCATCCCACATTCTCCAAACATAGCCAGATGGTTTGAGGAGTAAGTAGTGAAAAAGCTCAGTCTTCAATCAAAGCAGTTTGCATCTTTATTGTGCCATTTGTTTAGTAGGCTGACATGGGATGCCTAACATCCTCAAATATCAGTATTTAGGCAGCTGCTTAATTAAATTCTCAAGGCTGCATTTTGATGGGGGTAATTCATTTTAAACAAACAACAAAACCTAAGTCCTTCCTTGCCCTTCTTTTCTCTTCGCAGATAATAATCCGTTATCAGTTACTTCTGGCTGACCACAAATAACAGTGACAGCTTGAAATGACTCACTGATCTCCACAAATGCTCCCATCCCCTACAAATCTCTCTCAAAATCTGATGGAAATAAATGTAGATGTTTTATAATGGCTTCAAAAGAAAAAAGTACTTTTCTGGGTCCTTTGTACAACCCTTAAGTGTCAGGAGATTACTCTTTTTTAGCAGTGGAAAGAGTTTTGCTGAACAGATTTTGTCTGTTTATTTTGTACATTATAAACTAATTATTATTACTCTACAAATGGCTATTTATTCCAATAATTTAGACTAATCTAAAACTAAGTTTGGGTTTCTTTTACCTTACTGAAATTCATATTCCTTTCCTTGTATATCTAAATGGCCACTCTCATTTTTCAAGGATGTCTCAAAACTGTCAATCACCAAAAAAGCATGTGCGATGTGTATTGTTTACTGTGTAAGGAACATACATGCTACACATTTACAATATGTATTGTAAACTATATTATATATTGTTTACTGTGTAAGGAAATGCCCTGTCCCACTCTTGAACTCTGGTTCAGTTCAGAAAAGACTTTTTCTCAGACAGAAATGTTCTTGTACTTCTCATTCATATATCCACTATTTCTCCAAATGCTCATTTGTACAAATCATCTAAAATGTGCACCAATATGTCTAAGTTTGCCTGTAGTCTGGCAGTTCTGGAGATGTAATTCCCATTTCCAGAGAGCAATGAAATGATAAGAGAGAGAAAATTGATATGAGTTATCAGCTTATTTATTATTCATTATATACATATGTACATCTGTTTAACATCCATGTTTACCAAATGTAAGTGGTACTCTCAAGTCAAATATGGCTCTAATGTAAATAAGGCAGTTTAACGAACTTCAGGGGAGTTGTCGTAAGAAATATGTCCTCTTTTTTTAATCATTTGAGCTACTTAGAGATGGGACTGCCATTCATATAAATTTCATGCAGCTTAAAACTCATCATCAAATAGTGGTAATAATGATCATGATGTTGCTGAGATAGACTTATGATACAAATGATTACAAATCTTTAAAGTTAATTTACTTTTTCTAATATGAGGTTCTCTACCCTCAAAAATGTTCACCAAGACTATTCTTCATTTCCCATTGTGATACTTCCTGTGGTAATATCCCAGACAAAATTAGTTCCTACTGAGTGCAGTGGCTTATCCAAGGAGCAACTAATCTTATCTGAATTTCACAAATACCTCAAATGGTAGCTTGTGACTTTGATTACTAGGAGAGTAGACCTAATCAGATGCCTTTCCTTAAAGCAGTGGTTCATTCAGATCCTTCACTCCAAAAGATCAAAGCTGTTTCTTCTCACTATCTGCAGGGAAGCTCATTAGGAGGAGGTTGTCAGGGTTATAATCACGCAACAGTTTTACTTCTGGGTTATAACGCTTTTCCTTTCTTATCAGTCTGTGAGGTCCAAAGTGAGAGGAACAAAGTAGGTATCACTGACATAGGATACTTTTAATACTTTCAGAAACCACCATGGTTTACTATCTATTTTATTCATTTCTTCATTCTGAAAGCATTTTGCAAATGTATCTCAACTATACAACAAGTTTGGAGGAGATTTTATCTGGCTTCTAACAGTTTAAATTCAGCAACTATGTTAACAAGTTACTTTCAGATTAAAACTTCATCAATTTGCATCATATATTTCATATACTAGCTGTTTGCACAAATTGATCTTAAGGACTATATGTCGTTTACTAATGTCCTTATCACTATTTCTGTATGTATTTTAAAAAGCATATATAAAGTATGTATACAAAAGCACATATAAAGATGTTGCTATTGTAGACAGCAAAGGTAGATTATACCATAGTTAGACTGTACATATTACAGCTAGGAACTATTCAACTTTAATTCTGATGTTGTAACTGAAGTGTTCTGTAATTTCAAAAACACTTGATTTACTAGCAAATGCTAGATCCATGCTTGATTCCAGTGTCATTTTCTGCCTCCCACAGCATTAAGTGCTCAGGGAGTTTAACTACTGAGTTTTGATTAGGGGGCCACATTTAATGATAGCACATTAGGGATGATACCTGGTGACTACTAGGTAGCTAATGATTCTACAGGATACTTGACAGGTAAAACAATATGTATGACTTCAAACCTGTAAATATGTCCTTCATTCTGTTCTACTCAGAGCCCCAGTAAATGCAGATACAGTACAAAATGTAAGCTCAAGACTTAAATTACAAATAATAAAAAGCGTGGTGGCATGAAATGCAAACATATTTTTTAGGCTTTTCTAATGAAGAATTATTAAAAAGTAACCACTTTCCTATAACTAGGAATGACCTTTGGCCAAATTTTCCCTCTCAATCCAAAAAGCTAAAAACTTAATAATGTTCCTTATATTTGCCAAAAGTGCAGAAAAAAAAAAAAAAAAAAGAAGGATCTGCCTACATTGAGTAATTGATTGCACAATGATAGGACTGGTACAGTCATTGAACGAACTACTCATGGAGCCAAAAGCCAAATGATCACATCTGTATGTGTAAACTAAACAAATGGAGAGCAATGTCGTCCCAACACTGCTACACAACTTTGAAGAACTAAGCCAGTGAGCCTACACCACACTGTGCTCTCTGTCTGTAGCCTTCCTGTGTATGGGTCTGTCTTCCAGTTTGTGTAGAGCTAGAAGAATAGTGATGTAATTCAATGCAGTGTCTTGTACAGGTTCCTCCCCATTCAGGCATTGCATATGGTATTGGGTTTTCCACCTTGCTGTTGGCTAAGCTCCACCGTTTCCTCCTTCATCCCTTTCACAAGCTGATCCATGCAAAATACCATTACTGCCTCTCGTGCCTGCTTCTGGGGTCCTCTTGCCATTTCATCCTCTGCTGCTGCCCATTTGAATTCCCCTTCCCAGAGCTCTACTATTGTCTACCAGCAGCAGCTGCTTCTCACCACCAATTCAGCTGCCTGACAGCAAGTTAGAGGGCTGCAGAGCTCCATTCTGCATCACAGTTGACTTTTAGGGTTGACATGTCTCACAGTCAACATGTTTTCATCTCAAGTCAGCTCTCTGGAATCTGCTTCTAAAGATATCCTCTGCACTAATGCAATTGAAATAGTACTTCAGCTTAAAAATAAGTAAAGCCAAATAAAAGACTCCCCATAGAACAAAACAAAACAAAAAGACAAAGGGAAATTTAGGGACAATATACGCTTGGAAGGCACACTGAAAGGTGCTTTACAGATAAGAAAATTTTGTTTTTAAAGAACAAGCCTTTGCCTCTTCTCCAGCCTGAAATCTCTCTATGATTTCAAAGGTTGAAGTTAGTACGTAGTTAATATTTAGCTGAATATCAGAGAAGCCAAATGCTGCATGAAACCATCTGGAGTCAGGTAAAGCTGTGGGTGCTCAGAATCACTCAGGTATTTATGTTGTGCATCCCAGTACCTTATTTTAGAGTTCATGATGAAGTTACTAACCTACATTTACTGAATCCTTCTGTTCCCTACACCAAGTTAGGCAACACAAAAGTATTTTGTGTCTAATTTAAATAAAATAAATAAAAATGATTTTTAAAATATTCTAGGAATTGGAGACTTCCTGAACTGAGCAAAGAATAGTGGAGAGGGTTCTTCTTCACCTAGCTGTGCTGAAGATGAACTGAACAGGTTGTGTTTTCTGTAGTTATCTTCTACATCTGATTTAACTTGTCTGCTCAGAGGATCAGAAGGATGGAAGAAAATCATCCTGATACTCCTTCCAAAAAGACATTTTCCAAGAGCATATGAAAATACAGGAAAAGATAGTTTTAAACATTTACATACAAATAAATTGAAAGGGCGTATTACCTGAAAATTTACTTCAGTATAAAGGAGTGCATGCTAGGATCAAGAACCCATTTGATGTACAAATGACTAAAGGAATGACTAGTGCTGTTTTAGCAAATTCCAGATGGTGGTTTGTTGTACTGGTCAGTGACGTTTTCTAAGCTGAATTTCTCAAAAGTGCCCAGCACTGAACACGTGTCTATATTCCTGTACAAAGCAATAGAGAATATTTGGCCAACTGTATTATGTGATTGGCAGAACATTCAGATGTTTCATTTTGGAAAAGAAATGTCACTTCGTGGAAAGGAACTTCCAACATACTATTCCACTACCACTGCTGAAGGGGAAAGATTCTCTAATTTTTCCTTTATTTATAAGAATACAATATTATTAAAACATGGGCATGTGAATATAGGCTTCTGATTTCTAAAATGTTATCCTGTTGTCAGATTACAGGAAGAAAACTAATTGAATACTTTCTGTGGGCCTGTAGACTTCTCCAGCTTGTTTCAATGACATCGTGATGGTATGTACAATAATTAATTTTAAATCCACGGGTGCTGATTAATACTCTAAATATTCTTATTGTTTTACCACCTGTGGGTTGAAAAGTACTTTTACAAAAGCTGCCAAGGAAAATTGCCTTCATTTTATATGAGGCAACTTTGAAACTCTACTTTTAATTCATCTAGATGGCCACTGATATGAGTCTAATGGAACTACAGATAAAACAAAAGTAGGCTTTTCAGCTTGTGCCAGTAACATGAAGCGAAAGAATGCAAACACTGTTATTAGGTCAAGATGTGAAAAGGAAGTAGCAATAGGCACCTCTTCCCTCCCCTTTGTACCAGGTGTTGCAGAGAGTGAGAGGAACAAAGGAAGAAAGAGCATGCAGGAACGAACTTTCTTTTCCAAAAGAGAGGAACTAGGAATGTGTAAGTTATCCAGAGCTAGTGGTCCTTCATGATCCTTTCTCTTCTGTGTGAGACTGCTGTCAGGTTGCTTACAGAATTTGTCTTGTTTGGTGAATACCCTTAATAAGCTGTTTGACTAAAGGAATCAGGTACTGGGACAGACAGCAAAATGGAGGAAGATTTCTCTAAGCAGACCAGTAGGCTTGAAAATTTTTGCATAATGACAAGAACAGTTCCAGTTCTAACCAAAATCCTTCCATTTTCCAGGAAATTGTTAAGAGCTCACAAGATCATTTTTACTAAGTGACAGCCTGGGACATTTTAGTTGAAAATCTATAATATTTTACATTTTGCAGATTAAAACAAATCAGAATAACAACTAAAAAAAGTTTATGTCCTTGGAAAAGTGAAGACTTAGTTATCCTAGTCCTGGTCTTCCCTTGGTGGGGCACAAGAAGGAGATTCAAAATAGAGGTGTGTGCTTCTCTTCTGGAAGGACTGCGATCCGGATAGTGAGACATCCACCTTGGATCTCAGCTGGATATTGTTCTCTCTCTGACAACTCTGTCCTGACTGAGGATTTCTTGAGATACAGTCAGAGGGGAGTGTATGAGCTATTTTAAGGGAAGCTCTTGGACAAGCACCGGTGTACTCCTACTGAAGTCATTCAAGATGGGAGCACAACTGAAAAATTCTTGCAAGAAATCTCTTCACAGCTTATGTCTGGCACAAGGTTGGAGTGCTTTTGGACTTAAGCAAATAGACATGTTTCTTTAGGTGATTAATAAATCAGTTAAAAATAAGGCAGTATGTTACACCAGAGGATTTTACTCATCAAAATCCTGGCCATTTTAAATATAAACCCACTTTAGCACTGATCCATCAAAAACCCCTGTGGCTTTATTGGATGCACACCATCTGTACATGTCCTTCAGGAAACAGCTTCTGGAATGGAAAAAAATGGTTTTGTGATTCTCTACAGGCCACCATCCCAGACCTTTTTGCCCTCAACATCACCTTCAGAAGAAGTTTGGTCTCTTCTACTGACACTGCTTAATTCTCTTCAGATTTTTCTCTCTTGTGCATGTTCAGGAGCTCGTGTTTATGAGCCCAGTGAGGTGTTCCAAGGAACCGTGACTTGACACATTAACACGTCTTGCTGTACATTTGAAGGCATAGCATGACACACTGTCAGTGGCAAAGGAGAACTGTTCTTCACTCAGCATGACACAATGTTCTTCACTTATGTGAAGTGGGAAACACTTAATTCTTTGCAAACAGACTAGTAGTGTATGGAAATCTTCTGACCTCTGAAATGATGAAGCTTTTGGAATTGTGATGAAGATAAAGAAGGGAAAGCAAGTCTTTATCTCCATGTCTCCATGTTATTTCAGCTATATCTCATTTTTTATTTCTTTTTATTGCACTGAGATACTTGATTCATTTACCTCCCAATGATACAGCTGGTATGAATATTGTTTGTAACTAGTTTTCAACTAGAAGTCTGAAAATATCCATTAGAGATATCATATAACTGAAAGCTGAATTAAAGGATGACAGGAATCTGGCAGTAACAGAATATACACTATTGTTTTAATTTTAAAGTGTATCGAGTTACCTTATTGTTCCAAATATTCACTCACTGTAACTAGCATTTATATTTTTTTAAGCAGCATAACAAATATGTAACATTCCACATACATTCATATAAGGACCTCCCATATAATACATATATGTCCTTAATTTTCATTTCCAAGTTAAAAATGAACGTTAATTAAATTTATTACATTTAATTTTTATTATTATTTTAATTTACTAGATTATATTATTGTTTTAAAATTATTTTAATTATTTTAAATTATTTTTATCAATTAATTACATTTACTTAATTAAAAAAAACCCCAAACAAGAAAAAACCCACAAAAACCATCTTGAAGTGCAACATACTTGGACTTTATCACAAATTATTTTTTAATTCAAATTTTGTAAACTAGATTGCTTATTGAAGGATTTTGGTATAACAATATTTAATTTTTATGGAGATCAGATAGATCAAGTCCAAAAAAGGGGAAACAGGTGCAAAGAAAAGAAGTGACCCCTTTGAAAACTAGAAGCAAATCTAGGAATAAAACCCAATGGTTTTTTAGCTTGCAGTCCAATATTTTATTTATTAAACCATACTCCTCATAATAAAAAGAAATTATTAACTCCCTGAAGAGCTCTCACTTATATCTTCTTTTTTTTTTTCAGATGATTGCACAACCTTTAGCTATCAACTTTTGCTAGTGGCAGATAGTGAAACACTGAACAGTCTTATAAAATGGAAGTTTGAGGGCAAAGAAGTTCAATTTCTATGAGTTGAGAATGGAGAACACATTCTGTTCCACAACAAAGAAAGGCACAGACCTAGGCATAACAATATCTACTGCTTTCCTGGAAGAGTATTTAAATGTGTTCAGTAGTCTGCCAATGGTGGATAGATGAGGCACACTGGGTGGAAGAAAAATGAGAATCAGGATAGACAGTTGCACACTATCATCATTTTAGGCTTGAAGAAATTATCATAAAAAGGGTTAACAACTTTAGTATACTGCATCAAGAGGAGAGCAACAAAGCTGGTGAAAGGGCTGGAAGGAATGTCCTATGAGGAGCGTCTAAGGGCTTGGGGCTTGTCTAGTTTGGAGAAAAGGAGGCTGAGAGTTGACCTCATTGCTGAGGAGAGGAAGTGGAGATGGAGCTGAGGAGAGGAAGTGGAGAGGGAGCTGCTCATCTCTTCTCCCTGCTACCCGGTGATAGGGCAAGCGGGAATGGTTCAAAGCTGCATCAAGTGCGATTCAGACTAGACATTAGACACATTTCTTTACTGAGAGGGTGGTCAAACAGTGTAACAGGCTTCCTAGAGGGGTGGTCGATGACTTAGGCCTGTCAGCGATTAAGAGGCATTTGGGCAAAGAACTTAATAAGATGTTTTAATTGTTAGTCAGCCTTGGAGTGCCTAGGCAGTTGGAGTAGATGGTTGTTGTACGTCCCTTCCAACTGTTTTCTTCTATGAAGAATTTTTCAGTGGGAGAGTGTGGGAGCGAAGAGTGTTCTTGGTAAGAAGTTGTGTTGCTGTTAAGAGATGACTGGGCATGGCCGTAGAGTGGCTGTCACACTTCCATGTCTGCAGTAGTTCATGTTCCCCTCAGGTAGGGCTTTCTGGTCACAGCTCATGTTCTGGCCTTTCTGTCTACGAATGCAGTTGTGCTGTGAGCCAACTGTGGAAAAAGCCTTTCTTTTGTTACATCAAAGGGAAATGTTTCTATTTTTACTGTTATATCTCTGAAAGAGCTAAGCCTAAAACGCCTAATCATTGCTCAACCCCATTCTCACTCTTCTGGTCATAGAAAATTAGTTTCTATTCACCGGTATGGAACTGGTGTCTTGAAAGGGATCATTTTTGTATCATACACGTATAGCAGCAAGCTTCCACTAAAGAACAAGCCCTGGTGGTAGCATTTTTGGTTTTGCTTGGTTTCTTCATGCTAAGAGTTTATGGCATGATAGTATAGTACCCATATCTGTCAGTCAAACTGTTAGAGTAATATTTCAGAGTTACTGAGCCATCTCCAGAGATCTATCTCAAAATCAAAAGACTACATGTGATCTGTGATGATTTTTGTAGAAATTTAGTGTCATGTCCTCATTCAACTACCCCTCAGAAAATATTTTAATAGAGAGGCTATGTACCTTATCAACATTCTTCACAGCTCTTTCCTTAAATGCTCTCTCTTAATCCATTAAATGACCTTTGGGATGGAGCTGGAGCTCGTATACTGCCTCTGTGTGTGGAAGATGGGAGAAGTATTCAAGCAAAGATTTTCGGGCCAAATATCTAAACTTGCTACCTGCTTTTAAATACCACAGCTAGAGAGGACAAAATCATGTATACTTTTCTCATTTCTTTCATGGGTCTGTCATCTATTGTTGTTGAAAACACATAAAGAATTTTGTATTATGATGTAATTTATGTAACTTGTCCAAAACAATATTAGATTTATTCCATTTGCTATATGAAAGATATCATTAGAATGCAGCCCATTTGGCAAAGCTTTTCTCATAGTTCCAGGCAAGGATTCAATCACCTGTTGCTAAGATACTTAAAAAATATTGTCTGTTTTTAAATGTTCCTTTTTAATTGAATAAACTGTTAGTTTGAAATATTACTGCTGAGGTTAAAAAGGTTTAGAAAATCATATAACATTTTTTACTGGAAAGCAAATTTTAGAATGGCTTAAATGCAACAGCTGCAGGTTTTATTTATTCTATCCTTTAGTTAGACGTTAAATGTTGTATTGAAATAACGTCTGCTTGAATATTTGGGAACTGAGTTATTAGAAAATTGTAACAAACCAACTTAAAATTTTCATTACCAATACATTTGATCTGAACTATCCACGCCAGCTATAGAACAATATTTACCAGGAAAAAAACCCTGCTCTTAGGGCTTCTGAAAATATACAGAAATGTTACACTGACACTAGCATGCTACCTCCATATAATGTGGCTGAAAGCACAGAGACATTTAATTCCCATCTCTGTACATTTAGAATTATATAACATAGTAATCAAAGACATTATTTTTTTAATTATTATTATTTTTAATTCTAACTAATATCTCCCTCTTTTGCCAGAGGGATATTCCCAGGAACTGGAATTACACTGACTTAATATTTAAGTGTTAATGTATGAATCTGTTGTATGTGAAATTCAGACAATACAGAACAGTAGAGTTCACCTATTGACCGGATTAATTTTTATCTCATTGCAGTAGATTTTACAGGCAAAAGGAGTGTTCTGCTTGCCTAATAAAATTGCACTTAGTATATTAACACTTCTCAGTCCTGACATACAGGTAAATACTGCAGAGAATTTTGGAGTCTGAAAGTAATTAAATATCTGTCTTTTGAATTTATCTTTTGTAGTCTGTAAAAAGAGGGTGTGTTTCATACCTCCATTCTGACTACTCAGCTGGAGAACCGAGTGATATCCAGCAATTTAACTAATTTTTATATTTCACTGAGGATTTTGTCACAGAACAGTTGGAGACAATAAATCCACGCTTTTGGATAGGGGAAAAGAGGACCAATTATATTCTATATACTTAGCAGATCTGAGGAAAAAAAAAAAAAAAGCATAGATCTGGACTAATTGTTGCTGTAAAGATTTGATTTATCCTTCTACAGGGAAAAGATGTGGTGTAAGACCTGGATCTGAATGTATGCTAAGCTATCTCTCAAAGCTAAAGTTTTAAAAACATGATTTCAAGCAAAAAAGAGTAGACACAATGCTTCTGATTGTTTTTTTCTTTTTTTAATCTGGTATTTAATATAAGTGTAGTAAAGAAAAGGGACAAATCAAATATTCTAAGTTCTGGGTTTTTTGTTGTGGATTTTTTTTTTGTTGGTTTGCTTTGTTTGGTTGGTTTTTCTCAGCTTTGTTTTGTTGTTGTTTTCCCCAGAAAGCTCCCCCTTTGACTTTTTATTAGCCTCATGAATAATAGGCTAATTTAGCTTGGAAGATGCTGCTGGTAGGTCATGAAATCCATCTCTCTGCATCACAGTAGGATTGATTGCTTTACTCTTGAGCCATTCCTAAATAGATGGGTGGCCCAGTCTTGAATACTCAAGCCATGGTGATTCCATGACCTCTGTTGGCAATGTGCACCGCTTCCCTCAGAGTTTACCTAGTTTTCCCAACATTTAATCTAACCTCAACTGGATTTCAATTCAATCTTATTGTGTTCTCTCTTTGAGGATGAGTGTGAGCAATTTGTCATCTGCTTTTATTAAATATCTCTGCAAAAAATACTTCACTGTGAGCTGAGGAATTCAGGTCAGAGTGATTGAAAAGTTTACTAAGGTCTGCAAGACTTATTGACTTTGACAGTGCACGTGAGTGTAGTACTTTTACTATAAAAAGTTTTAAAAATATATTTCATTCACTGAAAACCTACAGTTTACAAATTACCAAATTAACAAAAGGATGGTTTAAGAATTGAAATTAGTTACTGCTGCTAAATTCTGAAATTTTGCAAGCACATGAAAAATAGCTAACACAGAAAATTTCAGTGAAACAATAGAAACTTTCCCAGTGAAAGACAAATAAATATGAGTACTTAAAAATCTGAGCAGCCTCTTCAAAAAACTTCACCTGGACAAATTTGTCTGAGGTGTCCAGAGATAGAGGCTATTGTGGCTAAAACTTGATGCCTTTACCTGAGCTGCTTTCCTACACTTTCTTTACAATGAATGAAGGACATAGTCTCTTCTCCACTGTGATTCATGTCATCATAACGAAGCTTTCTAGTATGGATCACTTGAATCATGCCTCAAAAGTGCTTATTTTTCTTCCTTCATTGTTAAACAGTTTGGACCAATCATCCTATCTGTGGACAGCCGCAGCTGTAGGCAGCTTGGGTTAGATGAGAACATCTTGCTGTCAATTTAACTAGCAAGTACCTGCAAATGCTTTTTGTTTTCTTTTTTTTAGGCTAAGGCATGTCTGATACACATTATGATGAAGCTAATTTCTCTCTCTCATTATTGTGCAGAAGTGTGTTTCAGACTTTAGCTGGATTTCATAAAACCTAATGCTTCCACTCATTGAGAAATTTACATTTTAAATTGAAAACTCTCCTTTTCTGTCCTTAAATGAAGACTGTAAATTTGCTTTTATCAGCTAAGGAGATGAGGCCACTCAAACAGCCAGGAGTTTTTTTCCAAGCACTATCCCTAATCCATGAAGCAGTTAAGTTTCTCTTGATTCCTGGGGATAAGGAGGCTTTAAACATATTAGTGAAGTTTATTCAGAGGGGTTGGCTGTGACAAATTTGTGGAATGGAGGCTGTACAGGCTGTTAGATGGATATAAATGTGTTCTCCACCTGCACACATGCACAGCAGCATTGTCCAACTCTGATGTATTTCAAATTGATTGAAACTATAAATAGTGCTGCTGGCAAAACTGAAAACAGTAACTTCTGGACTAAACTTCAGCCTTTGCACAGTAAAGTCCGTCAGAGCAGCAAATAGTACAGTTTGTTGGGTTTAAGGTATGTCGTCGAGTCCTCTACTTCTCATAACACTGTCAGACTTAGTTCTGTTTAATCTCATGTAGTAACAAGCTAACAGAGTTGAAATAAAAAATTCCCAGTATTAAAACCAAAAGTGATTATCCTGCAATCCCCAAAGGCCTGGCTGTTGCCGACAGTTAACCATTGATGTGTGAGATTGACCTGGAGGTCAAAAGAGATGCCTTTAGCTAACAAGCTTGGTTTGTGCATGGATCAGAGCTGTGACTCAACACTTTCTACCTCTGGCAGATGAGGGAATGTGACACTGGCAAAGCTTTAAGATTATTAAGGAGGAAGGAAGGCAAGAAAATTTTTTGCTGCACAGCTTTTGACATGTGCCTAAAATCAGCTCTGTAGGACTTGTCTGCATTATGGTTATAAGAAAATCATAGAAACTAGTCCTCACAAGATAGGTCCTTGAGTTTTACAGCTACAGCTTAAATTTTCATCCCAAGTATGATTTTTCAATTAGAAAAACATGACCAAGGCTCAAGTTTTCCAACCAGCTGTCCCAAAATTTCTAATCTTACATCAGCCACTGCCCTGCTGTGTGACTGCAGGCAATTTCTCAACTCATTTATTTTCGTTTATGATTATTTGTATTGCTGTATATCTAGGAGCCAGAGCCCTTTGTGCCAGGTGCTATAAAAGAGAACAGAAGACAATTCCTGTTGGAGAAAGCCAAAAGTCTATGGCTAGGGAACTGGGATGGACACAAACTGACAGCTGAGGACAATAAGAAATGAGTAACATCGTATCTCTGAGCATGATAAGCACGCTCTTAACATGCCCGCAGCATGTCAGTGTTTTCTGTATTGATCATACTATAAAAGTTCCTTAGAAAGGGGCAAAAAAACCCAGTAATTTGATGCCTACAGGAATCCCCTTCAACAGGTGAGAGGCATGATGTGAAAAAAAGTGCTTAGGAAGCCCATAGGAGGAGGACGCATGCAGACCAGCCAAGAACTGCCTTGCTGGTGAATGTCCATCCATGGCTGTCCTATGATATGAGGGAGGAGAAGGAGGGCTGCAATAGCAGTATAGGATAGGGTAATGGTCTATAGGAGCAAGCTGTTTAGCAGGACAACATTTGTCAAGGCCATGAAAGAAGGACACAGCAGTATTCAGTGCACAATGATGTAGTAAGAGCTTCACTGAATAGTAGCCCTGGGGGTTGGTGGGAAAGGTTGTATTTTAGAAACATTATGGTGAAAGGAGACATTTGAGATAGAGTCTGGATTGGAGTACCCACATAGATATGGCTCAGTGATTGCATGTAAATTGTGAACTTAAATGACAGGACTGATGGCAGTGTGGTAACACTCCTATTCTTTGACTTGTCAGTATTATAATCTCTTTAGGGAAGACTCTGCGTTTTCTATAACACTTAGCAGGATGTGTCCCCTCCTGCATCGTGGCAAATAGCTAATAGAAATTACAGTGTATAAATAGGTCCCTCAGCTCTCTTTAAATTAACTTTATGGATCTAGGTGTTGAAAAGCTCAATTTGAAGACTTAATTAAGAAAATAACTAACATGGAAAAGGACCAAATATATCCATGACACCTGCATATACTATGAATTCATTTTCCTTGACAAAATGCAAAAATACTCATCTTCACATTTAAACTAACATGACTGTTAAGCTGACCAGTAGATTTCAAGTGATTAATATTTATCACTGCCACGTCCATGGTCCTCTAGGATTTAATTCAGAATGTGAATCTTGCCTAAATCACAGCACTTAAACTTCTAATCTTGTTTGTTTGTTTTGATTAAACAAAGATGTTCTGCTTTTTTTGTAGAAGTGATGTCACCCAATTGACTACATGTTGGTTTAGCCTCTAAAGCCATAAAATGTGATTCTATTCTTTGTAGCTTTTAAGCTTGATTAAAGCAAGCTCCTCAAGTTGTTCTCTAATAGCAGGCTCCCCAGAAATGGAGAAAGATTCTCAAGTGGTTTAATGTTTAGAAAATGAAGAAACATCTCCACCCCCTCATGTAACCACAGGAAACAAAGTATTAAAGTTGGGGAGGGGGAAGGAATGGGGAAAAAGAGAAGTTCATTCTCTGTCTTCCCCCCAGAATGTGAACCACAAAGGATTATTTTCTTTTCATGTGAAGAGATTTTCAGCATTTCATTTCCTTAGTTTTCTATATGGTATGAGCAAAACTCTTAAACCACTAGTTAGCGGTTTCTATCTAAATCTCGTCATCTAATTATTTTTACAACGCATTCTTGGAAGGGTAGGAATGGTTCTGCCAGGAGATGTTTCACAATAATTAGAAGCCCCAATGGGTCTCTTAAGAATGTTTAAAGGGTTCCATATGCAGGCTGCTACAGGGAACCATGCTGTACACAGCTCTTCGTTTGAAGCAATAAGTCTTGACAGCCCTTGTTGTATTTTATTATAGCAAACAAAATCCATGCCAACCAATCAGGTTCCTGGATGTCTTGCCATTCTTTACTGGGAAAAATAACAGCGGAGATCAGTTAGCTACAAAGACACTGTCATACTCATGCAAATATGGGCTGCTTGAAAAACATTTCTCTCAAAGGCAATTCTTTGTGGCACAGAGACAGCATTAAGAGGTGATTTTTGGTGAATAAAAGTGCCTTTAAACCAGTGCATAAAGTTTTTGTTTCCTCACTCATGCAATGAACATGCCAAAATTGGCTTTTGAAGTTAAAGTGCATAAAGGGCATGAAGTTAAATATGACTTGCTAACGCACTTAAATGGACAATTTGAGAAGCTTAACCCTCCTCCTATTGCGCGTGCTAGCCAATGAATTACTGCTGTACACTAAGTATATCTTGCTTGCACAATCTTTTTGTGTATAGTAAAAGATGTCTGAATAAAGTGTCCCAGACAAGGAGAGTTAAACCATATACTTGATGAATTCCTTTGTAAATGATACATGCATATTAGGCAATGGATAGTTACTTGACTAACAAGGGAAACAGATAGCTAGAGCTCTGCCATAGTGAAGGACTGATAAGACACTATTCGTAACAAACACACAAGTAAAAATAGGTAATGGAAGCAGAGAAAATAGAAATCTCTCCATTCGAACAATCATTATTACTACAAGGGCCTGGCAAGAAAACACAACTTTCCAAGAGCATCCTCTTCCTTCTGAATCACACATATTGGTCTGGCTTCTCAACTAGCTGTTGGGGAAACTTTGCTGAAGCTAAGTCTTGATCACTAGTATCACAGCATTTTTCTAGATAACTAGCCATGTATGTTTTCAGAAATATGATTTGCCTGCATATATGAAGTATTTGTGGCCATATTAGGCATGCTCAAAGGAATGCATGCAATTGAAAATGCCTACACTTTTAAATCTAGGCCATAATGTCTTTGTATTAGGATACAGACACGTCTCTCATGACCACTGTAAAGTTATTGGCTTCATCTCTGCTTTTATTTTAAGTGAATGCTTTGGCAAGGACTCAATTTGAGACATTGTAGTATTATATATAATTTTATATTAAGAACTTTATGTAGGGCTGACCAGTATTTAGATATCACAGGAAGTGAATTACTTCACTAACATACTTCATTAAGAACGTCAATTTTAATTTATTTTTTTTTTCTGGATAGTTATAAACTTCTTTTGAGAATGTTTTGCAGTTTTATAGCCATAATTTTAAACTTAATTGATTTGTTCTGATAATTTCAGAAAAAATTTAGAAATTGGATAAGTTTTTTGGTTCACTGTTTCTCTCATAGTTTTTAAAAGAATGGTTTGAATATCTGGTCTTTTCATGGTGTGGGAAGAATATCTCTACTGACCATTCAACAGGAATTGTCATTGCCATTCCTCAACCACATATAGGATAGATAAATATAAATCTAAAAGGGACCATGTGGATCTTTGTGTTCAGCTCCCTACAAGTGCAAGGCATCACACAGTAGGTATAGTAGCTCTAATTTCTCAACGTACACTTTTCATAGATGCAAATTTCAAAGCATATGTTCAAAATAAAACAAATACTGTGGAAAACCCATCCTCAGCAAATGATGTCCAAGATACCTTTAGGGAAGAGGAGTATCTTCTTTTTTTATTAAAAAAGGATCCTTATTGCATTGCTTTTGATTTCTGTATACAACATCACACTAGTCAGTTATGCAATCTTTTCTTTATCTGAGGTTTCAGGTTTCATCTTGAAACAATTTAGACTACTCAACTCTGTCTATGTTCTTTAGAAGGCTGTCCCTCAAAATCACAATGTGGATGATTAGAAATCTACAAATTTTACTCAAAGTTCTTTCATAAGCGTTTTATACTCATCCTACAGCAATATCAACTTTTAAATGACATAATTATTTGTCTTTCACTTCTATGATCTGTATGTCTCTATTACAAACAGTTATATTCCCTAGGTTTTTTTATGAGTCAAAAAACCCTAAGATTTTAAAATCTGTTTTCATAAAGTAGATATATCATTATATTAATCACCTGGTAACCTTCCATGTCTCTATTACCATTTAGATTATTTTAACATGAGTAATCAGAATCATATTCTTTAAATGTGACTTTGCCATTCTGCAGTGATACTATTCTTTCCATCCCTGTAATTATTTTCATTAGCCTCTCCTCTTACCTGGAAAGCAATTTAAGCTAAAGCTTCGTATTATGTTCAAATCCTTAGTCTTCTCAGTGTGGTAATCTTTGCTGACTTGATCTCTTGGTTTAGTTTGTCTCTTAAAAATCCAATACATTACTTTGATTCTGTTTTGTAATTCTAAAATCAGCTTAATCAGCTCATGATCACTTAATCCAAGAATAATTTCTACATCCACCTCTTCTGTGAAAACCTTGATCCTTCCATCTTACCTCCTTCTTCTAGGTTCATTGGCTTAGCGATCTCTTGGAAGAGGTGAGAGCTAGTCATCCCAGTCCCAGAACAACCCAGCTGGGGCTGGTGCAACTACTCAAGGAATTGTATCACCTGACTTTTATTATTAGTGCATGCAGTCATCCTTCCCAGAGATGCTCTTTCTCACCTTGCCCTCCTTCTGCTACTTGCCATTCTGTTTTATTACTTAATTATTTTCTATTTCATTCTGTATTTATATGCAGCTTATTCCAGGTGCTCCATAGACCATATCCTTACTTTGACAAAGTCTAATCCATAAAAGCCTCCTTGAAGGCAAGCATCCTAAAATTTCTCGAGAACTGCCATTCTCAAGCTATTTGTCGACCTTCATTATTTTGCCACACGTTCACTCCTCTTGTCTAAGGACTTGGAGGGTCTTGCTTTTTTCGCTGTCTTTCATAAGTTATCGTAGCAATTCTTGATTGGTGTCATCTAAAGACTACTCAAGACACTTATTCCAGAATAAACAACTAGTTCCCAACTCCAACCAGATCCTCTTGAAACTCAGAAATATTTTGCATCCTGGAAGAATTTTGTATTTTTTCACAATCCTCACCTTAGCAGACCTGTGAGGTAATGAATCCCAGCGATGTAGAACAGTTTCCTATTAGCAGTGATCCAACCCCTTGTCATGACTTTTCTGCTCTTTCATGTCTCAGGCAAGACTTTACAAGAAAGTAGATTTTATTGAGAACCCTCCCCATAAACTTCCGCAATTCCCTATATTCAATCAGCTTCACAAAGGAATGATCAATGGGCTGCGTGCAAACTGCAGCTTTGAAGCTGAAACATGAAGCAATGAACTGTAATTCCTTAACATTTACCTTTCTGGAAATAAAATACATCTCTTGAACTGTAGTTATGTAGAATAATTTATATTAGAAAGAGCTTTAGAAGTCTGAATGCCTGCTCAAGTAGGGCTAGAGTCCAAATTAGGTCAGATTGCTCAAAGTATAGGACTTTATCTTCTCAAGTTTTGAGTGTCTCCAAGGATGGAGATTCCATAACTATTTTATGAAATCTGTTCCTATGTTTAATCAGCATTCTTATGATTTTTCTATTTTATATCAAGCCAGAATCTCCATTTTTGCAACTTAGTGTCCACTGAATGCTTTCTTTTCAATGTACACCTGCCAAAAGTGTCTAGATCCATCTCCTCTACACCTGCCTGATATTTTGAGACCATTTAGATTCCTTTTTAGCCTTCTCTTCTCCAGGTTAAGCAAACCCAGCTCCCTCAGCCTTTCCTCATGTGTCATATACTGTGAAGTCCTACTCATTTTGGAGATTCTCTGCTGAGGTTTCTCCTGTATACCAGTGCCTTTTTGTTTTGGGGATCCAAACTGGACACAGTGTTCCAGCTGTAGCTTCATGAATGCTGAATCAAAGGAAATAATAATTTCCTTTGATCTACTAGCCATGCTCTTCCTGGTCTAGACCAGTATGTGGTTAGTGCTTATTGCTGGAAGGGTGCAAAGTTCAGTCCTTTACAGCTGAGAAGGTGAAGAGATTTTCCTGCAACAGAGCAGGAGTTTTAGAGCATATTGACCACTGTCATGGTATTTTGTACCTGCGAGGTCTCTCAAGCCTCTGACTTGCACAGATAACTGAGGTGTCACACAGAGATCCTGTAAAGCTGTCATTTGTGGAGTGGACTCTTTTGGCTAGAGCTGGGGATGATATGATGATTTGTTTGGTGGCTATTTAAAAAGACATTAAAAAAACCCAGAGGGATGAGCAGAAGTAAAATGTTTCAAAATGTACAGTGTTGCTCTTGAGAGTTTTTCTTGAGAGTTTTTCTTATTTTTATTTTTATTTTTATTCTTATTTTTATTTTTTCTTATTTTTATACTTAATGATCCCAAAGTACTTTAAAATTAAGTAAAATTTTGGATTGAAATCTTGAATACTTTCTATTAGAAAGCATCAAAATAAAAAGGTGATTTTTGTTGCTAGGTTTTTTTCTTTACTAAAACTGTTGACGAAATCAAAACTGGTATGCATAATATTCAGATCCTGTTCTGGATGAAAAAAAGCTTAAAGTTGAAATCCTTCAGTCATTCCATTATGGATTTTCTTCACAGAATCAGAGAATGGTTTGGGTTGGAAGGAACCTTAAAGACCATCTAGTTCCAACCCGCCTGCTGTGGACAGGATCACATCCCACTAGATCAAGTTGTTCCCCATTCTGTAGGTCCCTTTTAAGTACTAGGAGGTTGCTGTAAGTTGTCCCTACACCCTTCTCTTCTCCAGGCTGAAAAACCCCAACTCTCTCAGCCTGTCCTCACAGGAGAGGTGTTCCAGACCCCAATCATCTTTGTCGACCTCCTCTGCACCAGCTCGAACAGGTCCATGTCTTTCTTCTGCTGTGGGCCTCAGAGCTGAACACAGTACTCCAGCTGGGGGTCTCACAAGAACAGAGTAGAGAGGGAAAATCACCTCCCTCAACCTGCCAACCACACTTCTTTTGATGCAGCCAGTCCTTCTCTGCAGGGCTGCTCTGAATCCACACGTCACCAGGCTGTATTTGAGATTGCCCTGATGCAGGTGCAGGACCTTGCACAGCTTCATGAGGTTCACATGGGCATACCACTCAAGCCTGTCAAAGTCCCTCTGGATGGCAGACACACCCTCCAGTGTGTCAACCACAGCACACATATTGGTGTCACTGGTAAACATGCTAAGGGTGCACTCAATTCCACTGTTCACGTCACCAACAAAGATGTTAAATAGCGCTGGTCCCTGTACTGATCCCTGAGCAATGCCACTCATCACTGGTCTCCACTCAGACATGGCGCCATTGACTGCAGCTCTTAGAGAGTAACCATCCAGCAGTTCCTTACTCACTGAGTGGTCCGTCCATCAAATCCATATCCAGCAGTGGATGTGGAGAGATGGTCTTCTGCAGCATAACAAAAAGTATTTCTGCTGGCACCTGAGTAGATGTGAGTGAGTTCTGTCTGTTTGTTGTGTTGATGGGGAATGGCATGGCTGTGATAATGCAACACATACCTGGACTCATACAGACTTCCAAGTCATCTGGCATTGTGGTTGACTATACCTGGGTGGGATATGGATTTGTGGCAGAGTTTGCTTGTGTCTTTCAGGGCAAAGTCAGTAGACCCATTGCCCTATTACTCTTGAAATCCGTCTGGAAACTGGAATTGCCTTCTTCCCCTTTGCTTGGTTCAGTACTGAGCTTTCAAAGACCAGTGTAGGATGTCTGTGATCACTTATGTGGAAAGATGTGGCCTGTAGAATCATAAATCTTTGTGCACTGAGTTCAAGGTCTGATCTAATCCCTCATAGAGCACTTCTGTGCTGATTGATAGTTCATATTTGCATTTTTTTTAAAAAAGACCCCAGGTCTTGCTGCAGAGAATATGAGTAATATTGAAGTTTGAGTGAATTACTAGCAACAGGTAATACAGATCAGAAGAAACAAGATTTTATTTTAATTCTTTCATAAAGGATTTTGGTACCTGAGTATACAATTCATGCTTTTTATATAGAGATCTCTCATTGCACTATTCAGAAATTGTCCTCAACTTTGTGGGAAAAATTATCTTATTTTTAGGGGCAGCACAGAAAGAACAGTATATTAAAAGGTAAAAAGAATGTGTGGTAATCTCATACAATAGTGAAACCATCTAAAAGTAGGGACTGAGAGGTCCATTTCCATGACCTTTGTCTGGGAGCTAATCTAGTGGCTGGTGGATGAATGGACCTAAACAGAGTAGTCAACGTGTTGTTATCACACTAGTGTAAAAACACAGTAGCTTCATTGCAACAGAGATTACTGCTGATTTAATCATAATTACAACTCTACAATCTTGACATCAAATAGAATCTTGCTTTCAATGATGTGTAGTCTTTCCAGTAAGGATATTGAAAGAAACATGCTACTTCATGTAAATAGAATAGCAGAACTCAGCCCTATGTGTAAAAATATACTCCAGAGTGCTGTAACTGGAGATAGTCTGAGCTTCTTAAAAATCCCAAAATAGTGTCAGCAAGGTAACTTTTTATCATCTAAATAGGAATTTGCGGCCTGAAACTGCAGACATCAGTGACTGCCATATTCCTGCACATACAATGGCTGATATTTTCAGCTTTCAGCAAAGACAAAAGCATTGTTTGATGAAGGTTACCTGTATTTATTTAACACAATAGAGACCACCATGTTACCAAATGGCACTTGAAGCAGCTTTTTTAATCAAGTACTTGGCTTCCTGCCCAAAACTATTGGGTAACTATTTGCAGATTAGAAAAGGGGACTGAAGACAAATGGTGTCTTGAAAGTAAAAACGTGACCTATCCCAAACAACATGATGCTAAAATGCTAAGCGGGAGATAGCCCTGCAGTGTGACTTAAAAGAAAACCACAAGTTGTGTTTGCTTTTCAGCATCCACAAGCTATTATTCTGTAATAACAGAGGGAAAAGTTTTCTCCAGGCAACCCTTGCAGTGGTTGCAAACTGGAAATAACTTCCAACCACTAAATGATGTTTAATTCCCGCCCCTCCTCCCCTCCCCCTCCTTTTTTTTTTCCTTTTATTTCATGCATGTCCATGTTTGCACAGCAGAGTAAATGCACTTCTAAGGATGTCTCACTCTGCATGCAAAGCAATCTACCCTGATGAACAGAAACATGCCATCAGTTGCATACACACTCCAAAGGACGCAAACTCTAACAGCAGTTTCTCTTTGACATGAGGCAAGTCAAAACCTTTACATGACTTTCTGGTACTTCTTTTGTAATCATGGGCACGTCACTTGTAAAATCCTCTACTCCAGTGCTTTAAAATGTAATCCAGCAAGAATGGTGAAAGATGGTGCACTAATTAGGCATTGAGTTAGGTTTTATTTTTCACTTTCCCCCAGTGTTGGAACTGCATGTAAACTACTGGAACAGCGTGAAGAAAGGTAAAATTGGTACAATATGAAAATATTTTTTGAAAGGACATTTCAGTGTCAATATTTGTATTTTTATTTTCTGAACACAAACTTATGTTTTTGCCTTTTTTTCCCCTTGATACTAATATTTATCAAGAGTTGGCTATTTTGACTGTTTATTACTTAACCTTTCTTTCAGCTACATTATGGATAAGGAGATAACTAAGAAGAAATCTGAGGATTTATTTTAAGTGTACTGATTTGCAGCATCAATGCAAAATAATCATCCTTGAATAAAGAGGCATAAAATTGTTCTATCAGCAAGGTAGCAGACCTGCTGACTCAAAGGTATTATGAACATAAAGAACACTACTACTGTCTAGCTTGAAATTCCATACAATATAAGCAGCTATAGGCAAGCTACAGGCTTGCTTTTTAACATAATATTTTGGGCTTTACTTAAATATATAGTCTTCTTTCAAAGGTATCATGAGCTGAAGAATCCACCACTTTCCTTACTTTGAAGTATCTCATTTTGCCCTTCTTTCCATCCTCTCATCCTGTGTTCCCTGCTCTCATTCCCTTCCCCTGCTTCTTTTTTTTTTTTTTTTTCTTAAAATTTAATGCAAGGATTATATTGGATGCATGACTGGTGAAAATTCGTGTTAAGATAGCTGTCCACTCTGAGTCCTGTGCTATAGTAACAGCTGCTATCAGCTGAGAAGAACCCAGAAAAAGAAAGTTAAAAATATCGATAGTATCTGATGAGGGTTCAGTCAGCTTAACTATAGTCCTGTCAATAATCTCTGTAGATAGAAAATTTGGGAGAGGGTAAGGAAATTGCTGCTACTTAGTTCTTACAGAAGCAGTTTATTGCATGTCTTGTCCCTGGCAACAGAATCCCTACAAGTGGAAATCCATCCTAGGAGGTTACAATTTTTCTTTTCTCTGCAGAAGCCAAAGTCTCAGTTATGTGTATTCCCAATTCCACCCATGTGTTTCTTAGCCACTGATTTTATTCATGCGTGTTAAAATCCTTTCTGTTGTCCCTGACTGAAGCTGTTTCCATGGCTGTAACTTGGAGTATGTGTAAAGTACAACTGCAACTAATATCATATTACTTAGTTCATTTTATGCTGCATATTGAAGGTGTAGAACAGTCTGAAATATTTAGAATTGTTGGCACTATCCAAGCTAAGATGTAACTACATTTGGGAATAATTTAAAAATACAGCTACAAATTTCTTTATAATCCAGTCCTCTATAGCAAGCCTTCAAAGAGTCAAATTTATTCCTTTTATTAATGTATTTCTTTGCAAACTGTATTGGTCACATTGCAGAGATTAACAGGAATAGCACGGAATGTTATCAACATCTCTTTCAGGTGGGATGTTCCTTTTGTATGTCACCAACCAAAATGGCATTCTAAAAGTGACATTCAATTGAGTTTTAATGGAAATCATGTGCCTTTGAGCTATCTTTGAATATGCCAACTGAAATGTATGTATTCCCTCCTCTCTTCTTCTCTGCTTTCTTTCTCATGTATGTCTTTTGGGCCACAGCCCCATAATGAACTGCATATGTAGTTACATGAAGGAGTCCACTGGCTGCTGTAGAGCTCCATACAGAGGTGGGGGTCCATCCAACAGAGTAATGTTAAAGATGCTGGACAGTAAACCTTTGGCAGGAGAGACCGTCTTCATTTGTGTCCTGTGCAATATTGGGTATGTTGTGGGTTGCTTTGTCTTTTTGTCTCATTATACAACCAAAGTATATATAGAAACCACATGGGCACAGTGGGGTTCCAAACAAGCTTCTTTCTTTACTAAATATAGAGCATAGGAGAACAAGTTACTTATACATGGTATTGCTCAAAGAAGTTTCTATGCCACAGCATAGAAAAGTGCTAACAGACTACTTAGAGAAATCTTACTCTGTCCACCACTCATTCCAACAGACTACATCATTGCTTAAAAAAAAGAAGGAAAGAAATTGTCAGAAAATAAAAATGGGAATTGCCTCTGACTAAATATAATTAGAAGAAATTGTCACGAAATGGGTAAGTGAAGATTGTTATAGTCTGAAATCACATAGTTTTTCAATAATGCCAAACCACCAGCTTTAAATAGAACCTGATTTTCATTAATAATTCTGCTTTCCAGTTTTTTATGATTTTTTCAGCAGACCTTATGGATCACATGTAACAATAATATAAGACATGCCACAAAAGAGTCCATTTTTAGATGAGATTCCAGGATTTTGCTTGGTTTTATGAACACTGGATCCAAACTCCAGTGGGACTTGCCAAAATTCTAACCATTCATTAACTCAAGCTATCAACAAACTGGAATAAAAGAGTTATTTATAAAGTTATTTATATACATTCATGCATACATATGCCCATACACAAGCACACACATATGTATGCATATATGTTTCTGTGACCATGTACACATACATCTATGTGTGTGTTTTTGTATGGGTATATATGTATATGTACAAATACATTTAATTACACCCTTCGAATAAAATTGTATAAAAATCAGCTGCATAATACTATAACCCTCTGACAGAGATAAAGGTTTCTTTGAAGTCCCAAAAATGAAAGACAAAGTGTCTGTCAAGCATTTAACTTTCTAAAAATATAAAGATTCACACTACCACAACCACAACCTCTGTTTCTAACTATGTGGCCTGCTTGAGACATTCAGAGACATAATACAATTTAACTAAGCTAGCTACTTTGAGTTATATTTTGGAGTCCTGATTAATTTCTTCCTAGACTTATGGCCAATTTGAGACAACTTGGAGGCTGTTGACTTTCGGAAATAATAAGCTTCCTTATCCCCTGAACAATAGATCTACTGAATTTTAAGCCAACATCTCTGGAAAGCTAAGACTTATAGGAAAAAAATCAGGCAGCCTAAGTCAGATATACTTCCTTCATGTATCTGAATCAATCATTCCAGAAGTGTTTAAGCCATCTAAATTTGTTCTAAATAAAGGAAAGCAGGTAAGGGTAAAGGCATGAAGGAATTCCAAGTGCCTAAAGTCAGGCTAAGAAGAACTCCTCCTTTACAACTTCAGACACCTCCTTTCATCATTCACTTTACAGGAAATTTAGGCATTAACTTGTGGAAAAATGCTTCAGGAGGCCCTAATATTAATCTGTACATTGGTCGCCAAAGTTAAATCAAGTTCCTCCCTAAGTTTCAGTACCTGGGATTTGAATGTCCTATACCACTTGCACACTCGAATTTTCTACCTGCCATAAAAACCCACAAAAGTTTTTTACATTGATTTGTATTTCAGTTTCTGACATGCAGTGGGATAGGATGATGATATCAAGTTGTTGGCAACTTAAATTAGTTTTTGTCATTCTTTTGCGTATTTTTGTTGGGTTTTTTTCACTTGTGGAAATTGTAGGTAAACATTTAATTCAAGACCTTACAGTAATGTATACATGCATGCAGGCTGAATCTATGTTTCCTGAGGAAAACTAGACTTTCACCACTTTCTATATTTTGTATACTTGACTTTAAACCTTAACTTCTCTTTTAACACTGTTTTTGGGCTTGATTCATTTTATGGTGTCCAGATCTGGGCTCCCCCACATAAGAGAGACACGGACATACTGGAGAAAGTCCAACAAGGGGCCACAAAGGTAATGAAGGGACTGGAGCATTTCTCATTTAAGAAAAGGCTGAGAGAGCTGGGACAGTTCGGCCTAGAGAAGAGGCAGGTTGAAGTGTGGGTATCTTTATCTGTGTATACAATAAATACCTGAAGGGGGGATGTAAAGAAGAGGGAACCAGGCTTTTTTCAGCGGGACAAACTGAAACACAGGAGGATATTCCTGAGCATCAAGAAATACTTTTCCTCTGTGAGAGTGACCAAGCACAGGCACAGATTGTCCAGAGAGCTTGGGGAGTCTCCTTCCTTGGTATATTCAGAAGCTGACTGGACATACTTGGGCAGTGCAGTTGAACTAGATGACCTCCAAAGGTCCCTTCCAACCTCAACCATTCTCTAAAACTGTGATTCTATGAGGCTATGATTCTGTGATTCTCTTTCTAAGGGCAGGCATATTCTACTTTTTCTTTTAATGGAAGATGTCATGAGACTGTTTTGGTCCTGTTGGCTGTTCTAATGCTAAATAGTAGCGTACAGTACGGTATACTTGATTTCCTTTTTGCACTGGGTATCTTGATTGTTGAGTTCCCTATTGCAGACATCACGAACTGAGGAGGACCCAAGTTCCATGGTCCACATGACTTTCACTTAAAAATAGCCAAAACACTTTAGTTATTTGAATATCAGTATTGATCTTTTTGATCAGCCTTTGTCTTAACTAGGTACACTAGTCCCATAGACTCATTATAAGGAGCTGAAAAGAGAATGAGTAGTGTTACAGACACTCCCTAGCTCCTATGATAATGTCCTGCCTGTGAGATTGTGTCTAGCTGACAAGATTTAGGCAGAATACAGCCTGAATAACCATCCTCAGGGTAACGAGTAGAAGCAAGACAGATGTGGACCTCTTGCTCTGCTTTTATAGAATCATAGAA